>JAJJMB010013814.1:1069946-1254238 GCA_023531105.1 Papaver atlanticum | reverse complement strand
CCAATGTTGTAATTTATTTGTTTTTCCTGCCGAGTGGTCTTTGAGGTTGCTTGTGAATCCTGATGCTTATCATTGAACTTTGTTTCCAAGGGTTGAACAGTTTGAGTTTCACAAGAAGGTTGAGTTGGGTTGTTTTTGTGTCTTACCTAATTTTTCGCATCATTATCAGTAGCAGACAAAATCCTTCTAACATTAATCATTATACTATTTTGAGGAGGTATAAAAGATGAAATTATGGTATTATTCCTATGGACTCTTTTTGGGACTTGTACTACAATCTCTGACTTAATAATTTGATTTTTTTCCTTTAAAACTCCTTCCACCAAAATAATGTCTCTTCTTGTGAACAACTTCTAAATATTCATTAACAGTTTTAAAATACTTTTGGTATGATTAAAAAATGAAAAAGTTAGGACATAGTTTGTGTGGTTGCTTCTCATAGAAATACGTTATCCATCTAGTACATCCTGCTTCAGTAATAGCCATAACGCCTCTTCTCGTTGGGTTGTTTATGTCTATGATGAGAAACCTTAACCGGGTCACAAGCATTGGGAATAACATTTGATGGATATATAGCGACTACTTCACCCATAAGCAAACCCATCTTTTTAACTGAATCCACATTCATACGCTCTAGGAAGAGTTTCTCCAGCTAAATCTAAAAACACTGATGTTTCCAATCTAGTTCTTGATAGATCACATTAGCGCTATAATGATGCAGTATGACTAGACACCTATTAATACTCCATGGTCTTGTTTCAAAGACTTTCTTACGAGTATCCCTGTTGATGGGCGAAAACAATTTGCTGATTTTTTTATGAAAGTGAAGAGATGATCGTGCGGGCGGAGACTCCTTGACCGAGCAAATTTCCTAAACCTTTTTCAAACAGATGCACTGCACGGGAGTGCTTTGAGTTCGAGAGATCAATCTGTAGGACTCCGACCTAAACCAAGATAATGGCTGTTCCAGAGTCAATTTGATCACAAAAAGGGATGAGGGTCGATCTGTATGAGGGAAGATGAGAAGTGTGTGTGAGATCAATGATGATCGAGGATTGTGAATGTGTTGATGATTTCTCTAAGTTTGTGAACTGTTGAGTTCGGATGAGATAAGTTCTGATTGATTGAGTGTTAATTTTTGTGGATCGAAATTGTTGTTAGAAAATTGTTATCCTTCAACCGTGGATTCAGAAAATTATTTATATTGCAAGAATAGTAAATACATTGATCCCAGTAAGTGTGACGGTTGCTGGAGTGAAAGAGTGGGAAAGTGGGAAATCATGGTTAAACCAGTTTCATGTCGTGCAGAGACTTGGTTGATCGTCCATCCACTACTTTGCTAACTCCCTCAACTGCTTGCATGACTTACTCACATTTCTCATCGTGGGTGTACACACGTGTCGTAGGACGCTAGACCAAAACCCTAGTGAATATCCCCCATGTGACGTGATTAATGCCTCATGAATGTGGAGTCTACAAGACAGGCGTGTATTTAATTAGTCGGTTATTGACTTGGCTAGACGATGAGTCTTAGACTTGATGAGTCGATAATAGTGAACGAATGTGGTATGCTTTGAGACTCATGGATTGAGCATAAGGTGTCTGCTGAGACAGAATAATGGAAATACGTTGAGTCTTGATGAATTGTGATATATCATTTTACCAGTTGGGGTAATAATGATATTTTGATAATTTGGATCAAGCGTCTGATGAGATTGCTCGATCTAGGATTTATTTTGATATGTCGAGTATTCGACAGGAAATCAAAGATATTGTTGAATTATGCAAAATACTCATTTCTGATCTAATATATCATGAATGATCGAATGACAAAATAGAAATCAGAAATATTGGATGGTCGTCCGTTCGAACCATGTTACTCAGTCGAGCAAAAATGTTGGTAGCTGGACCAAACATTAAATTAGAATATTGATTGCTGGATCAATAAAATTCTCGAATGTTGATAGTTGAATCAACATAGGGAATATTGCTCGGTCGAGCAATTAATAGTTAAATCAATGAGTTATGAACCCAGTTGATCGTGTATTTTGCTAACTCAAGCAATTTAGTGTTATAGATGAACAAAATAAATATTGCTAGTTTAAGCAAATATTGCTCGTTTGAGCAATATTGCTCGATTCATGAATTATTGGTAGCGGGACCAAATAAAATATTAATTAAAAATACTGGTAGCTGGACCGAATATTGTATAATTAATTAGGATGTTGATTACTGGATCAACATAAAATTATTAGTGTTTGAACTTGCTCAGAATTATGATTTGCAGAGCATTTGGTTTGAAACCCTAATTTTGATCGATTGTTGATCAATTGATGATTTACTGAAAATCAACCAATGAGTGAGAGAGGGACCGGCTACATGAGATGATGGATGACCATATAGCGCCTAGGTGCTCGAATGAGCATGCACCAGAGTCCTTTGTAGACCAGTTGGGAAAAAGATGATTAAATGCTCGTTTAATCATTATTAAAATAGTGCTCGTCTGAACATTAGGTGGTAAAAACCTAATTATGAAGAGAGGACTGACCAAGGGGTATGAAACCGGCCCTTGGTGGTCGTGGGACCAACTGATGGTCGATTGATCAAATTTCAAGTTGTTTGGAAAGAGTTTGAACCCAATACGATTCATTAGGTCAAAAATCATAACAGGTGTGGGACCGGCTTCTGCAAGCCAAAGGGCGACCTTGGTCGGTCAAGGTAGCATGCCCGTGTCACCATATTGCTCGTGGCTCGATTCTGAGATTTTTGATATTTTCTGATGCGTGTTCGAACAATATTTTGGATTTTCAGAAGAGTTTGATCTTGATTGAAACTCTCGATTTTGCTTGAATGAGCAAGTAGAACTTTGCCCGTGCGACCAATATTTTGAAAATATTAAAATAATGATATTTTAATATTTACCGTGAGAAGCCCCAATGGTCGTGTGACCATTTGACTTTTTGGCTTTTGATAGTTTGAGCAATCGATAGCCTATTCATCTTATTTAGTCGAAGCAGCACCAAGCTCATTCCCTGGTTAGGACAGAAAGGCCGATTAATTGACCGGGGTGAGAAAAAATCAGGTTTTTTGCTCAAACGATGGAGTTTCATGAGATGAGAGAAGATGTAATAATAATAAAATAAGGAATTATGGAGGTGTGGGGCCGGCCACGACCAAGGCATGGCTGTCCGGCCCGTATGCCCGGTCCCCTGCTCTTCCCTATTTTATATTATTATTTTTCATCATGTGAGGAAACTAGGAGTTTTGCTCAAACGAGGAGTTTTCATGAGACAAGGAAAATAATAAAATAGGTAAAAATAAAATAAAAAGAGAGGCGGGACCTGCCATGGCGGCATGATCGGCCTACCGGTGGGCCCGGTCCCGTGCACCTCTTGTTTATTTTATTTTATATTATTTTCCTTCCCTATTTTGCATAGGTTTCCTCGTTCGTCCATATTTTTGAATGCTCGTTTATGCATTTGGGTGCTCACTTATGCATATTTGGGTGCTCGTTCGCGCATTATTGTTAAGTACACGCGCACCATTTTCTCGGGGCTTACTCGGTGCTGGCTCAAATGCCCGAAAAGTGATTATCTATTACTAATCCATGGAATTTAGCAAAGAATAAGCCATGAAACAGAGTAATGAGATAGATTGAATGTTTATTACTAATTCATGGAATCCAGCTGAGAATAAGCCATGAAACAGAGTAATGAGATAAAATATATTATTTTCTAGGAATTCAATTATGAATGTGTGCTAGAATTAATCTATGAATTGCTCTATACTAGCATGCAATATGTCTAGGAGCGTTTATTAGAAAATCGAGGTATGAGATGGTAGAGACATCATACTGGTTCTGAATATTAGTTCTGTATAGTCAAGGAAGAACATTGCGACATCCTGAAGATGTTAAAGCTGTATACTAGCATGCGATATGTCTAGGACCCGTCCAATCATTGAGATTCTATACCTGTGTATCTATATAGTCAGGGAACATTGCGACATCCTGAAGACGCTCTATACTAGCATGCAATATGTCTAGGAGCGTTTATTCGAGAATCGAGGTATGAGATGGTAGAGACATCATACTCGTTCTGAATATTAGTTCTGTATAGTCAAGGAAGAACATTGCGACATCCTGAAGACGTTAACGCTCTATACTAGCATGTAATATGTCTAGGAGCCGTCCAATCATTTCCGATTCTATATAGAAGTGTTGATGAAATATACAAAGTGTCGAAAGCTCAGTTAGAGGCTTTACGAATCACATATTCATGCCTGTTCTGAGAGGATGTACGCTCAGTCAGAGATTATGGCATGAGCTTTCACGTATGAATCCTAAAATATGAATTTAACATACGTGTCTTAAGCCGTGTCAGAAATATGCAAAATTATGATTTTACGATTTTAGCCTTTGTCGAAAATCCACCATCAACAATCCCATTCCTTAAACTTAAAGACCATAATTTTTGAGTCTATCTCAAAAATTTAACCTCATCTTCAGCAAGAAAAGGCCAAGTAAAACCTATGTTTTTCTCAACAACTTTCAGTCCCATTTTTCCTTCAATGGTGATCTTTCCAACAAGGCAAATATCTCATTATGTATCATCTTCAACTCCATTTTCATCTTGATGAGGTACCATTAACTCAGAGGTATCACCTAATTCTAAAGTTGCAGTCTTGAATTTTTAAACCAAATCTGAAACATTCTGATCATTTTCCGTAGCCATGTTGTTTCTGTTGGGGTTATAAAAATAAAAGCTTGTAGATGTGTTATTGTTCCTGGGGTTACTCAAGAATATGTATTGGTCTCTGTTTTGGTTTAGGGTTTGGAAATCTTCATGAGTATAATTTAATAATAATAGAAAATTCTATTTATGAAATTTTTCTATAAGAAATGGAAATAGCTGGACTTACGCTTGATCAAGCGAGAGAAAGAAGGGATAGATGCAGATATAGTAACAAGAATTTTGACATTTGAATTTTTGATATTTTAAAGTGCGGGAGTTAGCGTTATGCCTGTTTCTCAGCTGCGTTGGATCGGTTTTGTGAAGGAGACCAATGCAAATCTTCATTGCTGCAATGATAAGCACCTTGAACACTATTATTTCTACGAGCATTTGAGCAACCTCTCCAAACTCCTTTACCGCGTCAAATACTATGTCAAGTGGCATTAGGAAATAAACAATCTGTAAACACATGGGAAGGAAGGGGAAAAAACAAAGTCAAACATACTCTAAAACAATAATTTGACTTTTCTAAATACCGTTTGGTTCGAAACAGAGAAATACTTAAAAGGAACACAACAAAAGATCATGAAAACATTAGAGAATAAGAAACACGATCAGAAATCAACCATGATTTGTGACTCCCGGTTTTCGTACTCCCACTGCTCCCAACATTAGTTGGAGTACACGTGGAATTTGAATGGGCCAAACGCACAAGAAAACAACTCTCCCGCGAGAAAATCTTGCAAGTCTTCTTCTTCGCGTTATCTTTTTATCCCTTTTTACCGGTTGGTTGATTAATAGAATCCAGAAGAAATCATTCCAAAACGTACAAAGATCTGCAGTAGCTACATTAACAAAAAATAAAACAAGAAAAAAACTAGAAATAAAATTAAAGAAACCTTATGAATCTAGAAACACTCATCATAACAAAGGATCAAAATTTATCAAGTATATAACCTAATCAGATCATAGCTAGTATATGAAAAAGAATAAAACAAAATAGAGAAATGGTTTTTAAATTTTGTGTCCATCAATCCCTAACCTAATTTTATTTTCTCCTACTTTCAATTTGTAATCATCATTTAAATATCAAACCATTACATCCTAAGAATTGGGCTGAAACTCCAAAACCTGAATTTCCACAAACCTTTAACTGATTCAAGAAATAAGAAATTGAATAAATGTAATCACTAAAAATCAATTAAATTTCATATTGTCCTGATTCTCCTCAAGAAATTAAATGCCCTAACTAATGGTAAACGCTAGTTTAGTTGTAAATCAAATATTCATCCACTACAGAATAGAGAGAGGAAGACGAACAGAATGGAAGAAAAAGACTATTTCTCTATATGCGTGACTTGGATATTTTATTTTATGGAAGAAAATCTGACCAGGACGCCAAATAAGCTTGGGAGCAATGGGAGTAGAATTTTTGGGAGCCACAAATCATTTTCCATCGGCAATCTTGTATGAAAGATCAAGAATCGAAAGGAAAGAATTAGTGAGGCATGAAAAAAGATTTTGACGATTCACATAGTATCTCTCTCCGGGTTCATTAACTAGACTCCCCCACAAAAAAAGATTATATTAGACATGTAAGAGGTGCGGTCGTCAAAGAAGTAAAGTATATGAAGGCCGAGGCACTTGAGTAGACTTGAACGGTGTCATAGGAACAAAATCGAATAAGGCATGTTGTTGTATTTCCATATCCTTCCATGAAGGCTCCTTTTTCTCTTTCCTACGACTACGAAAACTCAATCAAACGACCGTTTACTTTTTCGTCAAAGGTAGTAATCGTTCAAGCGTATATAAAGCCGATACCAGCGATTACGTGTTTTCTCTCTTCCTATAATAAATAAATAATTTCTTCGTTAGAGAAATAAACGGAAAAACTTTGGGAAATCAGAAACAATATCTAGACACTTCTGAAATCAATCGATTTTTGTTCTAAAAAAAGAAGCCAAGTTATCCAATTCCTCGCTAACTAATCGTTTTCTATCTTGATCACTTGTTTGGATTTAAGCTTTGTTTCTTCGTTACAGAATCCTTTGATTCCTTCCCTGTGGTAAGAATCCATCGCCATTTTTATTTTCTCATAAACCACACACAATTTGATTGATTTGTATTCTGAAATTCCTAATTAGAGTCCACCTGAATCTTCGAATTATACCGTGTTACGGGTTTCAGGGTGGGATTGGAATTTATGTTCTAATTTTTTCCGGAATGTTCTGATACATTGAGGTTCGAGGTGGTACTGATATATTTTATGATTTTGAGGACCTACCCTCAATCTGTTGGATTAGGGTTTGTTCTTGGAGTCATGAATTTGGAATAATTTTAAGGATTTTAGAATTATTTTTTCTTTGTGGTTCTTCTGTACAGATTTTCTTGTTTAGAATCCTGTGTTTCTGTATTAGGTTGATTCATCCATTTAAAAATTAGGGTTTATTCTAAAAGGAGATGAATTTGTGAAACTGTTTCTTGTTGTTGGGTTCTTTGTTCTTAGGCTTCGTTACATTGATTTAGGGCACAAAAAAACTGTTGTTGTTTAGGACAAGATGTCTGTATCCGGACTTGTTCTTAGTCCTATCCGCGATGAATCCATTGATTCCGTCCATTCCCTTGGAAATTTCAATACCCACCCTGATCCTACTTCGAATGAATCCATCCTTGTTTACCTTACTGTTGGGGGTTCCTTGATTCCAATGCGTGTATTTGAATCAGAATCGATTTCTTCTGTGAAACTAAGGATTCAATCATGTAAAGGTTTTGTGGTAAAGAAGCCAAAACTGGTTTTCAGTGGCCGAGAATTAGCACGAAACGATTCCCTCGTTAGGGATTATGGTGTTAGTGATGGTAATGTTCTTCATCTGGTCCTTAGAACTTCTGATGTTCAAGCTATTTCTGTTAGGACTACTTGTGGGAAAGAATATGAATTCCAGGTTGAGAAGAAGAAAAATGTAGGATACGTGAAGCAACAAATTGCCAAGAAAGGTGAGGTTTTTGATGATGTTAAGGAACAAGAATTGATATGTGATGGTCAGAAGCTTAACGATCAGTGGCTCATTGATGATATTTGTAAAAAGAATGATGCTGTTATTCATCTGTTGGTTCGAAAATCTGCAAAAGTTAGAGCAAGACCTGTTGAGAAGAATTTCGAAATTTCTATTGTTGCATTGAATTTAAATGAGAGGAGAAATGGCGAAGAAGAAGAAGAACAAGTAGTAGTAGGTGAAGCGCAACCTGAGGAGGTTCAGGGTGTAGGTAGGAAGCTACCAGATAGTGATATTTTATTGGAACCAGTTGTGGTTAATCCGAAGATTAAATTGCCTTCTGTGGTTAGAGCTATGATTGATTCTACACTTGATGGGTTGGAGGGAGGAAACAAACCTATCAGATCTTCCGAGGGTTCTGGTGGAGCTTATTTAATGCCTGATGCACTGGGAGATGGGTATGTATCAGTTTTTAAGCCAATTGATGAGGAACCAATGGCTGTAAACAATCCTCGGGGGCTACCTGTTTCATCAGACGGAGAAGGATTGAAGAGGGGAACTCGAGTGGGAGAAGGGGCATTTAGAGAAGTTGCAGCATATATTTTGGATCATCCAATAAGGGGACCTCAACCATTTTGTATTGATAAAATTGGATTTTCTGGAGTGCCACCAACGGTACTTGCCACATGTTTACATGAGAGTTTTTATCATCCGGAGGGATTTGAAAAATCAGCAACGAATGCTAAGATTGGATCGCTACAAATGTTCATGAAGAATTATGGAAGTTGTGAGGACATGGGTACTCAGTCTTTCCCCGTGGAGGAGGTGCACAAGATATCTGTTTTGGACATGAGGTTGGCTAATGCAGATAGGCATGCTGGGAACATTTTGATAAGCAAAGATGGAGAATCAGGGAAAACTGTCTTGATTCCGATTGATCATGGATACTGCTTGCCCGAGCATGTAAGTTTCACCCCTCTACCTGTTCTTAATTATGCTATTCAGTTGAGATGTTTCCCTCATATGATGTATGAATTCGTACTTTCCATTATGATCTTGTTGCCATATGAGTGTTGGTTACTCTACTGATTTAAGCTTTATGATATATGCTTTTTTGTTTGAAACGTCCTACCATCAGCTTATCCCTCTTTCCAGATGACCCTAGTATATGGAGATTTTTAACTTGTGATTACTGGTTATGTTACCATATGATGTATGTGGATGGGCATGCAATCAAATATCTGTTCTAGTTCTTTCTGGGAATTGTGTGAGGATTTTATTCTTGCTTTACTTTTACAACATAGTTGATCTTCACAAAACCATTTCAAACTAGTACTGCATGGTTACAAGTTAAAGCATCTTAGGCTTTTTTAGTTTTCACTTATTTCAACTTGATTTTATTGGTGTTGGTTCTGTGTTTTGTCAACAATTATATCAAAATTATCTTTTCTTGACGTCTTATTTTCCTCTATTTTTGCTTTCATCCAGTTTGAAGACTGCACATTTGACTGGCTTTACTGGCCACAAGCCCGCCAGGCTTTTTCTTCTGAAACAATTAACTACATAAATTCTCTAGACGCCGAAGAAGATATCTCGATTCTGGAGTATCACGGGTGGGACCTACCACTCGAGGCTGCCCGCACTCTCCGTATCTCCACCATGCTTTTGAAGAAGGGTGCTGAAAGAGGGTTTACCCCGTTTACCATTGGAAGCATAATGTGCAGAGAAACCATAAACAGAGAGTCCATTATTGAAGAGATTGTCCGTGATGCGAAGGACTCGGTCCTTCCAGGCACTAGTGAAACAACATTCCTTGAAACAGTCTCTGAAATTATGGATCACCGCCTCAACGAGCTTACTCGGTAAGAAATCAATGGAGGCATACTTCAGGTACATATGTGTACACATATGTAATATGCACATTGTATCGTAAATATCAAGTCATTTATAATTTGTAGGCGTTTTCCTTTATCTGTTGGAACTTGACTTGAACCTCGACACTTTCTTTCAATTATTCTTCGCAAATCTGAGTGTTTAAAAGTTATAAATAGAAGCTCAGGATCTTACATATATGGGTCATTTAATTAATTTATTTATTTTATACGTAGCCTCGTGTTGAAGAAAGAAAGGTTTTACATTTAACATACTAATTAAATTGTTCTGAATCCTGATCTTGACATGTAAATATGAATCCTGATCTTGACATGTAAATATGTTTATTCTGTTCACGTGTGTAAAATATTCGGTTCAGATATTCTGTTTGATTACTCGTCTTATGGGAGTGAATTACATCTTTCTCTGTAAAACAACATTTAGTATTCAATTTGTTCTGATGGTCGATTGCTTTGAATCTTGTTGGTTAAAGGTTCTTAGTCTTTTTGTAGTTTGTAAAGTTTTTATTTTATTTTTTGTTGGGATACTTGCAGCATGTTTGTTTTTTCCACCATATAGGCAGATGATTCTACATGGAGGTTTACCTCTTATCTTTATATAGAAACCATGTTTGTTTTTTCCTCTATATAGGCAGGGGATTCTACATGGAGGTTTACCTCTATCTCAATATAGAAGCCATTTTTCCTCTATATAGGCAGAGGATTCTACATGGAGGTTTACCTCTATCTCTATATAGAAACCATGATCGATTCTCTATTAATTCAGAGTAGTGTATTGAAGGTTTTCGTTGGGTTGTAATAATCGGTTGATTCACATGGATGTTCCATGTTCTTTCTGATGAGGATGGTGAGGAAATCGTCTGATGAGGATGGTGAGGAAATCGTGTTGAGGTCGTTGATTCAGATGTTTTATTGGTATTGGTGTGGGAATCTTATCGAACAGATATCTTTCCTAAGACGTCCTTCCAGATCCATGGAAGAGGCGACCAATGGAAAAAAAATATTTGATACCATTTGAACTTTTTTATAGTGACTAAATACAACCCATACATTTAGTTTAAATGCAACCCTATGTAAGTATTGCTGACCCAGTCGATGTGGGTAATCAAATCCGCCTCTATCATCTTCTTCCCTAGTTTTATCTTTCTAGTATTCTTGGTTCGAAATGAAACAGAACATAGATTTATGTTTTGTCTTCTTTCTTATGATGAATTAGTTGTCAAATTAGATTTGTTAGGAATAAATTATAGATTAGAGTTAATGATAAAACTACAAAAAATTGAAAACAAAAAATGAAAAACTAATTTATCTTGTTTTGTTGATTTTTTTTCCTGGATAAATTCTTTGTGATTTCATCGTATACTAAATTTTGCACTCACAATTTAGTTCCTCCACGATGACACGGAGTTGGATTTGTAAATTTGTAAAGCGAAATTGCAAAACAAAGAGATGACGAGCAAATCCAATCACCGGTACAAGAAAAACGGCTAAACGAGAAACTATACGGCTTTGCGATAAAAAGCATCACCATCGACTCACGGCACCACGAAAGACAGTGAGAATGAATTTCGATTTTCGCAAGTCACGGAGATACTAATGTAAACAAAAGATTCTCTTCCTTGAGGGAGGATCCATGGACACTCTTAGATGGACACTATCATACATGATTTGCGTCATTTTTTCCGCAAAACCCAAAGGATAATGAATTTGAATATAATATTTGGATGTCACGTTCCTCCTATAAGACTCTACATTCCTACCGAAAATGAGCGGAATTCAAAATATCAAACCTCATCATCTACCGATCTTAATTTCAACCGTTAATTTATAATGGTTGATATTCAAAGGGATAGATGGTGGTGTTATACGTCTCGAAATGTTTTCATTTTTGGTAGGAATGTAAAGTTTTATAAGGGGAACATATCATCCAAATATTAGATTCAAATTCACTGTCGTTTGGGTTTTGCGGAAAAAATGGCGCAAATCATATATGATAGTGTCCATCTAAGAATGTCCATGAATCCTCCCTCCTCTTTGTACAGTGCACTAGAAAATAAGAGAAAGATAGTGTATGACGTGGCATCATCAGCCATGTGTCGGCCAAAAGAATAAGCACATCATGGGACGTGGCTAATTCCTGGTTTCTTCATAAAACAAAAGAGAATTCTCATTTCTTTAAACAACAAACAAGCAGCAGCAGCAAAGCTCGTTTTGTGGGGGTTGGTATGGTCGAGTTGAATGGGTTATTTACTTATTTGAGAGTTGATACAAATCAGGAAAGAATTGAGCTTGATGTTGTTGAGAATCAGCAATCAATGGTGAAGCGGAGAAGAGAAGAGATTGGTGTTTGCTGCCATATTAGCTGATGGTTTGCGAATTCAGGCAACAACGACAACTGCAATAAGCAATTGAATGTTGGGGTTTTGTATGAACTGAAGCTGGATTTGATTTGAAGATGTGAATGGTAGAGAATGGTTAAGGAGAGAATACCTGATTATATGAGAATCAAATAGATAGGGTATTCGACTGTTCTTGATTGGGCTTTTTGGGGTGCTTAGATTTTATTTGCAGGCGACGGATTTGAAGACTCCTTCCAACAGCAACGGTGGAATTGAATTAAGGGTTTTGATGTAATCTGAAGACGGGTTTGTATGGGTGCAGAAATGATTCGTCTCATTTCAACATTTTATTAGCCATCAACGGATTTCAATGGTTTGTATGGAAGCGACAAAACTGGGTTGCTTTGGGTGAATGGGATTTATTGATTAATCGATTTGCAGTTGAAATTGGGTGTCTCGATGTGGTCTCGATGATGGGAATAGATGCTGGTGATTAATTGAGGTTTGCATTGTTCAAAGAATGAAGACTACAGCAACTGGGTTGGCTCATTTTTGGCGTTGATTAATGTTCTCAAGGATTTCAAATGGGTTCGATTCGGAGTGCAATGGCATGGATGATGAATCAATTGAATTTGGGATTGTGGTAATCTGGAATTAGATATAAGCATCAGAACTTGAAGTCTTCCATGGGGTGTTGGTTCAATTGGATTTGTTGGGGGTTTTAGCTCGAATGTTATGTACAGGGAAGAACTAATGGTTGTAGACGAAATGAAGTTGGTGGTAGTCAGATTTGGAATGAGCTGATTTTATGGAGGTGTACCATGGACATGGAACCTGTATTGAATGGGTTTGTGTGATTTGAATCGGTGGTTACTGGTTGAGCTGTGCAGTGTCGTGGTCGGAATTTGGAAAATGCTGTGGTGGAATGGAATGATGTGAACTGAGATACAGCTGGAGTTGCCGTGAAGATACAAATATGGCTGAAGTGTTGGCGGAGCTTCTGATGTTTGTGGAGATGCTGTTGGTGGTAGTGGAAGTGTTGACGGAGGTGGTGGCTGTGGCACGGTAGTAGGGATGGTGGTGGTGGTGGTGGTGAAGGAAGAACCTGGTTACGGTGGTGGCGACAGAGCTTCTGGTGTTTGTGGAGATGTTGGTGGTGGTAGTCGAAGTGTTGACTTAGGTGGTGGCTGTGGCGGCTCTGCTGTAATGGTGGTGCTGGTGTTTTGCTGGAATTAATTACAGAGCTGCTTATGGTGGTGGAGGAACGCCAGAATCGAAAGAAGAATGAAACGGAAGAAGGAAAAAAAAAAAAAACTAAAATTTGGGAGGTGGTCGGGTTCGATCCCGTGACCTCTACCTTGATTTTTAATAAAAATGGGGGTAGTGTCGTCCTTTCATCCTTCATCGTTGAACCAAATCCAATCTTTTTTGTCAAATTGGAAGAAAAAAATCATGTCCTATATTAACACAAAGTCACTGTATATAGAGTCCTCCACTTCGCTCGACCGGCCTAATTATCATATAACATAACTCGACCGGCCTAATTATCATATAACATAACTAGGGAATAACCCGTGCCGCAACGGCACAGGCTATTTAATCAGCTGAGGTTGTTATCTGTTCGTACACTACATTAACACTACATTATTAAGTATAATGTGTTATTGTGCAGAGAAATGAACTCAGACAAAGCTAGTTGGACCAAATTTGAGATTACAACCAACTCCAAAACAGATATTGTAATTGTGGATAATGTGTAGAAGAGTGCAATCTCGTCTTTGCTTGTTGAGTAAAGTTCTGACCATTTGTTCCTCCATTGTAATTTTACGTATAATATCTGGAAGTGGAACTACATTACTTCTACCTGTGGTGTTCATGGGGTAAAGTCAGCTGGAGGTAAGTTGTTTCGCGGGTCGCAAGATTTATGAACATGTATTGCTAGATTAGAGTCAATATCTGACAGAAAGGAACGCTATAACACCAAAATAGGAACATGTATTGCCAGATTTTGTAAACTTAAGTAACGGCTTAAGCCACCCGCTAAATCCTTATTGTAAAAACAATAATTTATAAACAAAAAAGCTAACATAGATGGGTATAACACTACACCAAAGAAAATATCGTATAGGGTTTTCTAAACCTTCTATCTGGAAAAAAAAATGAGATTGTAACTCTAAATCCTAATCATCTTAGTTTCCAGAACGGAGTAACACCACTTTTTTCTGTAGCTATCTTCGTCATTATAGCTTCTGTATGTCGACCACATCCGAAAGTTTCTTCTCAAATAATGAATATACAATTAGATAATGTCAAGATAAGATGTGATTTAAAACCGGACTGTGAAAAGGAAGACAGGAGTACATGTGATGATTCTCCAGGCCAAAGCCCTTACGGCATAAGACATCAGGTGTATGGCATAATGTACAATTACTACAAAATCATGTTCTTCTTCGATGAACTCACACCTGCTCGGTACATCATGCATGTTCCATCTATCATTTATATCTGCAAACAATATATCCGATAAAATAAGTGAACCATTGTGTGGTTGCTCTGATCAAACATCAAGAGAAACATCCCATACATTTCTACTAATGGGTCAATGCACCACTATTTCACCACCACAGCCAACAGTGACACCTCGTACAACCCTATCCAAAGAACATCATGAAAAAGGCTCCAGATAAACACATATACGAACAAAAATAGATAAATTAGGAACCAAGTGTGATGCAAACACCAACCATTTCTACAAAAAAAAAAAAAAAAAAAAAAACGTGTCGAGTTATCATTCCCAACCATTCTTGCATTACCAAGTGCTTCCAAATACAAACACCAAACAAATAGACACAAACAACAATTAAACCCAGTAATATGACAATAGGAAGTTGCTACTTGCTAACATAATATGAAATTCAATTTTCTAAAGTGAATCCATTACTTCAAGTATTTGTTGTTCAACTGTCCCAGCTGCTCGACGACAAACATAAGTAATCTACTGCTCTTATTTTCACTTTTATCCTTAAACTGGCTTCGACTTTCAATCATTGCACTGAATTTTAGAAGGTAAGCAAAAACAACTCATAACCTGATAGTCAATTGTGAAACATTTGATTTACACGCACTTGTAAGACGCATCCTATCACGAAAATTTGAAGACTTAGCTCTCTAAGCGGAGTAAATTTGATGTGCACATTATATAAATGAGGAAGGGCTGCAAACATATTACAGTAACCAAGATGCTTCCCATAGCCAGGCATCAATGAATTCAAAGCAACGACACCTTTTTCATGCATTGTATCTAGAACCTTCTTTGCAAACAACAACTAAATCGCAATATTCCCATAAAATAAAACTAAATCGGGATATACGGTATAATCTTAATTGTCCAAGCTAGTAGTTAGCTAAGATAAGCAAAACTAACACCCTGAAACTTTCCAGTCCCTCCAATAACAGCAATATTAGATTCAGGGATAGGAGTGAGCATCAATATCAAACTAAAAGAAAACACAGAGATGATAGAACTTGTTTTGTGTGACAACTGTTGATGCACCAATTGCAATTTGATCTAGCTTCTGGGAGTTCCTGAAAGTATCTCGAGTTGAGACAATGTTGTGCCATGTTTTTGCAAAAGAAGTTGATATTGTGTCTTACAACCATCCTCACTCCTGCTGCTGATAGTAAAGACTCCGTCCTCAAGGAAACACACTACGACCGATACTAACAAACAGGATGGAAGAGGTCTTGGGCCATGTAGATAATACAACTAAATTTTCCAATGCAGAGTAGGTGCCTTAAAACAAAGAAGAATGATGATTCAAAGTCCTGTCAATCCTATGGCTTTCGTTGTAAAAAAACAAAGAACAACATCTGAATTGGTCAAGATCCTAATGCAGAAACTTTAGTTGGAGTTAGAGATATCTATAGACTCCCAACTCGAATGTAGCTGGCTAATTAGCTGAGGTTGCTACAATTCATAGCTACTTTGTTAGAAAAGAACCCTAGTTAAATAACGAAAATGTTGGAACATAACCCCAGTTAAAATAAAATCTACGAAACAGATAGCATTGTTGGAGACACTGAGAAAAATTGTTAGCTCACTTATTGAGAAGGTATATCATATATATTCTCATCTTTTACGACCTCTAGGTGTTAGAGATGTAACTATCTGCAATACCATGTCTTCTAGCTTGAAATTAAAAGTTCTTTGGTTAGTTATAAATGGTTGATCATTAACAAACCCATGATATCATTCGAAGCTTGTATGCCATCAACAAATTTTGCAACACTTTTATTGTCTGGGACGTAGTAGACTCATATTTTACGTTGTTCATTGGTCTTTTCACACTATTTTTCAAGAAATATAAAATTCCCGGTGTTATTCTTAACTTAGTAATTTCAATCCGTATATAGATGGCCAAGAGTAGATGAGTATTTACTAACTCTTGTTATTGGGTTATATTTTCCTTCTTACTGGAAAACCTTTTAAAGCAGAATATGTGAGACCATTAAAGATAAATTATTTCATTTAGTTTCCTAAACAAAACCTGGGTTTTTTTTTTCCTTAATCATGAAATTTTATTACTAAAAAAACTCCAAATACAACTTACAAGAGAGCCAAGACATTTTCAAGGCAGAAAGCTCAAAACAAGAAAAGAAAAAGTGACCCCAGTATGTTAAGCCCAATTATTAAACTATAGCAAAAACACCTCAATGAACAAAAGAAAAAAAAAACCTGAGGGAAGTTCAATATAGAATCAATACATTTTTTCATGAACTGAACCTAAAGTAGATACCATCTTCACACTCCAGCTGGTTCAGAAAGTCTGGCTTTTCCTCATAGTATAGTACTGTTCCTCTTGAAAGAGGTACACCTTGTTTAGCCATCTTGTCAGCAGAAAAGTTAATCTCCCTATATGAATATGTGAATGTGATTCTTGCTATGTTCTTCCTGATATTGTTCCATCTATTCACAACAATCCAAGGTATTCTACCATTGCTAAAAGCTAACAATACTGCTTTGGAATCAAGACTGAAGCATACATTCTCATACCTTTTCTTCACTTCCCATTCACCAGCCATCACCTCAGCTAGATAGTTTGTTGCTATCCCCAAGCCTCTAGAAGATGCTCCCAGGCATCCAACATTTTCATTTCTTGCCACAAATCCCAGTCCAGCATTTCCAGGGTTACCCTTTGATGCTCCATCACAGCATATTAGAACTTGTCCTCTTCCGGGCAATTTGAAGAAGCATTGTTTTACTCCTGCCATGTGTGTTTTAATCCCTGTAATTCCAAAGTGCAGTAAAATGTGAAGATCATACATAATCCCCCATTTGGAGCCTTTAATTCTTATACCACACTCCCTTGTGTAAAACATGATTCTCTGTTTCAACTTTTCAAAGTTAGGTTCTTCACTCTCATATATCCTCCTATTTCTTGTATGCCAGAGCTCAACCATCACTTTAAATGCACAGTTATACCATACTTCTTTAATTGCACCACTCTTGCCCTTAGCAAATTTCAGAACATCCTCAAATGTTGTAGGATTCAAAAAGAAAAAGATACCTCCCAGCCAATGCCAAATTTTAGTACTAAATGTACAATACCATAATATATGATCCATTGTATCATGTGCATTGCCACATAAATAACATTTGGATACAGTCAAGAAGCCTTTTTTTCTTGCAGTTTCCTCAGTGGCACATGCTCCTCTCAAGATTTTCCATAAATTTGCAGAAGTATAAGGGTGCACACATGGATTCCAAATTTTCTTTGTCCAAGGTATCACAGGATATTGTTTTCTAACCTGTTGAGCTGCACTGGCAACAGAAAATTTACCATTTAAGTCCTTCTCCCATATCAGTTTATCAGGGCCACCACCAATTACTGGTACTTCATTCCTCTCAAAATAATTAAACATTTGCTCAAGGATTTGCCACACACCATCCACTATTAGGTTAGCCACTTTTAGATCAATATTCATCTGGATATAACTATCCTCTGCATGCCTCTCAATTAAAGCATATTCTTTGATCCATTTATCATGTCACACAAAGATTGTTTGTCCATCTCCAACTATCCATCTTTTACCTTCATTCATCTCAGGAATCACCCATTTAATACCTGGCCAAATTGAGGATTGTCTGTAAGAGGATATCCATTCATTATTCTTGTTTTTATACTTAGCTCTCATGAACTGAGTCCACTACACCTCCTCGGTTTCAATTTTCCACAGAAGTTTCATTAACAAGGCTTTATTTATAACCTTCAAATATTGGAGCATTTACTTCATCTCATTTCATAGTAACCAATTTTTTAACAGCAGGGTCTCCAGACCATAGGAAATTCCTGATAATTTTCTCACATTCCTTTATAACAAATTTGGGCCACTTGTAAACAGCCATATTATATATGGGAATACTGCATAATACATGCTTGACCAAAGTTAGTCTTGCAGAGAAAGCTAATAATTTGCCCATCCATCCAGCTAACATCTTCTGCATTAACTCCACCATTCCCCAAACTTGATAAGATTTCACTCTTCCAGGATTTAAAATAACCCCCAAGTAAGTATCAGGCAACTCTGACAATCCCATTTGCAGATATTCAGCTATCCCAATTCTTCTTGCATTTGATACTCCACCTACAAAACATTTACTTTTGTTCCTATTCACCACTTGTCCTGCTGAAAGTTGGTATTTATCTAATAAACTCATCAGATTATCCAGTGATTTTTTGTGACCATTGCAGAATATAAAAATATCATCAGCAAACATTAGGTGTGAAGGTTGGCAACTGCCTCTAGTAACCATTGCTGGTATCTTACCCTCCTGCACCATTTTAGATATATTTCTACTAAGAACTTCCTCTGCAAGAATGAATAAAATGGGAGACAATGGGTCACCTTGTCTGAGACCCCTTCCAACACCAAAGAATCCATATGGTCCTCCATTGATAAGTACTGAGATCATAGCAGATTCAAATATTTTCCTTAACCAGCTGATACCAGTTTCAGAGAATCCAAATCTTCTAAGAACTTCAAACAGGAACTCCCAACTCAGTGAATCATAAGCTTGAGTTATATCCAGTTTAAGACCAACATTCCCTCCTCTTCTCTTAATGTTTAGTTCATTAATCATTTCAGAAGCTAACACAATTTTATCATGAATATTCCTCCCTTTAATAAATGCACCCTGTTGAATAGAAACCAATCTCTCAATCATTGAACTTACTCTAGTGGTAATAATTCTGGTGAATATTTTGAAGTTGAAGTTAGCTAAACCAATAGGCCTAAATTGACCTGCTATCCTTGCACCCTGAATTTTAGGAAGTAAGAATAAGAAGTTAGAGTTTAAACCTTTAGGGATGAACCTGTGACTCCAACAATATTGAATTGCTTCTATTAACTCTTCACCAATAATGTCCCATGCAAATTTGTAGAAACTGCCAGGAAATCCATCAGGACCTGGAGCACTATTTGCATTCATTCCATAAACTGCTTCTTTAATTTCATGTGCAGTGGGAACAACATCAAGGAATTTGTTATCTTCATCATTTAGTATTTTAGGAATTGCTTCCATTATCTCCTCATAAGCTGTAACATTCTGAGCTTCAAATTTCTTTTTATAATGTTCCACCAAAATATTTGCAATTTGAGTTTGTTCAGTTATCACAGTGCCCTCTGTACTTTCCAGTTCAGTTATATTGTTTTGGGATTGCCTTATTTTAATAGTTGCATGAAAGAATGTTGTATTAGCACACACATACACACACACACCCTCCTTTATCCATTTCACTCTAGCCTTAGCTCTCATTAATTCATTATATTGCTGGGATACTACTTCATGTCTCCCCCTTGCTGTGACCAGATTATTTAATAACTCAACATTTTCAGGATCAGCATCTGATAACAGTTCAGCTGCAAGTACCTCATCTTCTGTAGTCTTCACTTTGATTCTTAGGTCTCCAAAAACCTCCCAGTTCCACTTCTTCAATATTTGTTTGAGTCTTTTCAATTTACTCATAAAGGAAAAAGTTGGATTTCCTGAAATTGCCTCATTCCATGCATCTTTAATCACTTCAAGAAACCCAGGATGAGAAGTCCAAATATGTTGATATCTAAAAGGAGCATCCACAGGCTTACAAGTATTCACAACAGCACCAAATAAGGGACCATGATCAGATGTTCCTCTTACACCCACTTTGTAGGACCACCCTTCAAATTTTTCCAACCATTTAAGATTATAGAAAGCTTTATCAAGGTCACATAAAATTCTTTTTTTACCAACTCTATTATTGCACCAAGAAAATTTGATTCCAGTTCTTGTGGCTTGAATTAAGTTGCAAGATTCTAGACAGTCTCTAAAAACCTGTATTGATACTCTAAGTGGTCTTCTACCCCCCACCTTTTCTTCATAACTCAGCACAACATTAAAATCCCCAATTATCATCCAGGGATAGTTCATTTTACTAACATCCATCAGCTCTTCCCATAAGTCTCTTTTATCCACAGTAATGCATGCAGCATGAATGCCGGTAACCAGAACATCTCCCACCTTAACTGTGATTGCCTGTCTTGAAGATGAAACCACAACTGGTTTTGATAAGGAATAGTTCCAAAAAAAAGCCATATATTACCCTTTGTAGTATCACTTGAATTATGAATAACCATTTTACTCACCCAGCAAGATTCAAACGCTTAACTCCACTACTAGAAGCTTTTATTTTAGGCTCAGCTACCCATAGTAATGAAGGACTAAAACTTTTAACTAAATTTCTCAATTTGTCTTTGACTTGAATTCTTTTCAAATCTCTGACATTCCAAAAAAAATACTCTCATTGAGAATGAGTTAATTGAGAAGTACTGGTAGCTCCCACACCAACATTTGATTTAACTGAAGTACTTGCTTGCTTTCTAGTTATAACATTAGGAACTCCTTTAACAGTTTTACCTTTAACAGGTTTACTAATCACCCTAGAAAAATATGATCCTGTTTTTCAGCAACCTCAATTAATGCTTGAAATTTACTTGGAGAAGCAAATCCTTTACCTGAATTAGAGTTGTTATTCCCTTTTCTGAACTTTGTATTGGTGCATGTTACTTCCTTCCAATCATCTATACTTGTTACTTTTGTGTTTATATTTGATAGAACTTGAGCTGTTAATATCTCAGGTGATACATTATTGGTAACTGGTACAGCTTCAGAGTTACTCTGAGCAGAAATTATATTAACTTGTTCTACTACTGCTACACTAGTTGGTACTTCAACAACTGAATGTAATGGCTGCACACTGGCACCCACATCAATAAGTTTGCTCACAGATAATACAGGAAAATCATAAGGAGACTCCAGAAGGCCAGAAAAACCTTTCTCCTTAAGACTATGAGGAGTAATATTAAGAATAGGAGGAACAATTGCATCCATTTCTTCTACTTCATTTAGTAAGTCTTCACAATCTTGTACTGAAGTCAAATTCTACCACTACCGGAAGGAAAGCATATCTGCTAGTGGAAATTGAATTATTGTCCTTATTTCTGATGGGCCTTTACAAATATCCCTAACAGACTTCACAAATATCACTAGTGGCATAATTATAATTACAATAAAAATAATAATTTTCATAATCCCATTTTAAACCTTCATACCTTATTCACTTCTCTTTCTTCTTATCTTCTTTATTTCTCATCCAGAGAAAAAACAATCGAGCTCACCACCATCTCCATCTCGTCGCCACCACCATCTTTATCTCCGTCGCCACCATAACCAACGCAACCAACACCAGCACCACAATCATCTCAATTGCCATCATCGCCATCTTTAACCTTTCTCCCTGACTTCCGGTAACTCGGAAAAATATTTCCATCCCTCCAACCACCATCATCTCCATCGCTCTCACCACCACTAACATCTTGATCGCCTCCACCACAATCATATATTGATTAGTACTCTTTCGATTTCAGAAAATACTTGTTAAGTTTCGAAAACCTAATTTTGGCGATTTCATGTCGATTTGTCTAACTTGATCCATGATTGAAGTATAGATCTATAATAATCCCGTCTCAATTTTTTTATTCTAGCTAGTGATTGGTACAAGTTACTATCTGATACTGAGTTTGTTGATTGGAACAAGATGAAACTCAGTTGCATTCATGTATAGGTTCATTTCTTATGCCTCAACAAAGAAAGAATGCGGTAAGTGGTAGTTTTTCTTAATAATTGTGGAAGTGTAATGTTTTGTAAGTTTGTTGATGTTGCATATCAAAACTTGCATTTTTTGTTAATGATAGATTGGGTTGTATCACGACCAATAATCTTCGAGATGTGTTGAGTGCAAGTGAAAATGCATATGTGGTTTATAAGTTCGATATTAGGTTAGATACTTCACTCATGCCTCGAATGTGGTTTTACTGTCATATTAGATGAACTTGTGGTTTTTGAAATGTGAGAAACAAACATTTTGGACAGATCATGCGGCCATCTTCATTGTAAAATATATTTTTGGACTTCAGTTTTTATGGGATCAACTCTTGTTGTTGATCCCATTTATGGATCAATTACGGTTGTTGATCCCATTTTATTTTTTATGGATTAACTTCTGCTGTTGATCCCTTAGATTAGTATAATTATGCCTGTAGTTTAAATGCTTGGTTTTTATAGATGTAAATTTCTTCCAATGTTGAACTTGTGGTGCAATGGTAGCATGACTGACTCCATGTCAGATGATGGGTGTTCGACTCACGCCAAGTTCACTCCATTTACATGGATCAACAGTCTTTTTTTATTTTTTGATCAACTACCGTTGTTGATCCCCTAAATTTGATCAACTTCTACTATTGGTTCTATTTTTATTTGGATCAACTACTGTTGTTGATACAAAAATATCTAAACCAGTGGTGGCGGCGGACTAGTGGTGGTGGAGGACTGGTGGTGGTGTAATGGTGGTGGTGGCGGTTGAATGTTGGTGGTGGAATGGTAGTTGAATGTTGGTGGTGGAATGGTAGTTGAATGTTGGTGGTGGTGGTGAAGTGGTAGAGGGAAAATTTGTTCCATTTTGAAACAAAGGAAAATATTATATGAGTAAGGGTATTAAGGTAATCTAATTTTAAATGGATAAGGTTATTAAAAAGTAGAGATATATTTATTGTTGTATAAAGATATATTTATCCTTGCATTTTTAGGGGCCACTCGAAAGGAATTAGGGGCCAACAATAAAACAAAATAGGGTCACCCAAACCTAAATTGAGTTCACCCCTTATCCTTTTTTTTTTTCGTAATGGCAAAATTGCCTTCAATAATCGGAAATTAAACATGAATTCGGTAGTTAGTGTACATTTAGTTATTGTTAGTAGAATTATTTGAAGTTTTTTTTTTTTTTTTTTTTCTTTTCCGAATTTTGGTTCTACCATATCGGTAGATAAAAATCTATTTTACCTACCGATTATGGATGATGTTCTTAAGAAATGATGAACATTAACCAGAATCGATAAATAACAATCATTTTATCTACCGATTCTGGTTAATGTTCATCATTTCTTAAGAACATCATCCATAATTGGTAGGTAAAATAGATTTTTATCTACCGATTATTCTTGATTCAAAAAATTCAATTTTTCTAAAAATTAAACACAGTCGGTAGATATTACTACCGATTATAGTAATACCAAAATTTATTTTGGGGCCAGTATATAATCGGAAGTTTAATTAACTTAGAATACTACCGAATATGGTAATTCTCATTTCAAAGTTCCATTATATAATCGGTAGTTAAGTTCACTTACCTTATTTCCGATAGTTATAATTCCAAAATTTGAAAAATAAAGGGTTTTTTTCAAAAACTCATTTTGGGGTCAGTATATAATCGGAAGTTTAATTAACTTAGAATACTACCGAATATATTTAATTTTCGAATTTTGGTACTACCATAATCGGTAGTAAATTTAACTTCCGAATGTATACTGACCCCGAAATGAGTTTTTGAAAGAAAAAAACCTTAATTTTTCGAATTGTGGAATTATAACAATCGGAAGTAAGGTAAGTGAACTTAACTTCCGATTATATAGTGGCATTTTGAAATGAGAATTACCATATTCGGTAGTATTCTAAGTTAATTAAACTTCTGATTATATACTGGCCCCAAAATGAGTTTTTGAAGAAAAAAAACCTAAATTTTTCGAATTTTGGAATTATAACAATCGGAAGTAAGGTAAGTGAACTTAACTTCCGATTATATAATCGGTAGATAACAATCATTTTTATCTTCCGATTCTGGTTGATGTTCATCATTTCTTAAGAACATTATCCATAATCGGTAGGTAAAATAGATTTTATCTACCGATTATGGTAGAACCAAAATTCGGGGGGAAATAAAAACTTCAAATAATTTTGCTAACTATAACTAAATGTACAATAACTACCGAATTCATGTTTAATTTCCGATTATTGAAGGGCAATTTTGCCATTACGTAAAAAAAAGGATAAGGGGTGAACTCAATTTAGGTTTGGGTGACCCTATTTTGTTTTATTGTTGGCCCCTAATTCCTTTTGAGTGGCCCCTAAAAACGCTAGGATATTTATTGGGTTTCAAAAGTAAAGACATATAAATAATTTGACTTCAGTACAAATATCGAACTTCATTTAGTAAGTCTTCACAATCTTGTACTGAAGTCAAATTCTTACCACTAAACAAAACCTGTTAAATCACAGAGAGAATCATATATCAAATCACGGATCTAGTCTTGTATTGCTTACATCAACAGATACCTAGGTTCTGGACTTAATACAACCAAATTTCAGATACCTAGGTTCTGGACTTAATACAACCAAATTTCCCCAAGCAAAGATGCACAATATGAAGAATGAAGTCAACTGGTACCAAATTATATTAGGGGGGTAAAAAGTATTATTACTTACCTTGTTTGATGATACAAAATTATAGGAAATCATTTTCTTTAATTGTGTTGACGGAATTGACAAACTTGTACTTTGCCTCCCAAACACCCCATTTAACTCCAGCAACTTCAATCAAAAGAGTTCATTTTCTTGTCACTTTTATACTCAAAAGCCTAAAAATCCAGAGCACAGATCAAACTTCATATGATGAGATAAGAAAATAAAATTAAAAGATTAAATTCGGTACAACTATATATTCTATGAAGTTATGAATCTTAAAATTTACAAACCAATTTATTTATAATACCAAAAAAAAGCCAATAATTAAGTTTATTGTCCAAAATTGAATTAATAAAACCTCGTATTAGATCTTGCTTTGCTTATCCAACTTCCAAATTAGATTTTTTGGAATGACTGGGCGCAATTCGCCTCACTGCAAAAGTAAAAATATGCTAGCACATGAAAATTGTGAATAAGCAAATAAGAGTTTTCATGTTAATGACATGGACCCCCCATCTTAAACCTGAAGTTCACGTACTGAGATCGCACAAAATGACAATGGAGAAAGGGGAATTTTTTTAACAAAGGAACATCTAACAACATAAAGAGGTGGGTAGGTTGCTTTCGAGCGATGGAAGACAGTATCTACACAGAATGGTCAAAAAAATGATAAATATTTAAACACTTTAGACTTCTGAAAACTAAGAATGAGATTGGTGTGGTAGAATTGCACACTGCACTCAGCACACAACCACCATCAGGGTGTTCACAGCAGGGAGGCTGCATATGTAGATATATTTGTTGTATATAGATGAAACTCGGCTTAAAATTAACTAAATATACATTTTATAATTTTTGAAACTCATCACCCGATCATCAAGGGGAAAGGAAGACCCATTTGTGAACTTTCGACAACAACCTAAAGATTCTGGAGACATCCATAGTTGAATATCATCAAGTCATGAAGCTTGATTTGGTTTGTGATGCTCTTGTTATTTGCCAAATTTCCATTGTCAAACACTTCGAAAATCCCTTGGAAATACACAAATTAGTCTATCTTTCAATATTTACTAACTAAAACAATGGATATTAGACTGACCGTCCATCTGGTATACCATAATGTACCCATATGTGATATTTTAACTTGATTCATAGAGTTTTGCAAATCTATTGCTTAACGGCATACATGTGTCAAAGAAACAAAACCTTCATCAAAAACTTGCATAATTAGCCTAGGACTTCTACTGAGTGTTTCATGGGAGGCGCCACCGCCATCCAAACATACAAATATTGGAGAAATTAGAGTTCTTCCGTGATTACTGTTTGTTTGCTTAACCTACCTTATCAAGAACTTCATATTATCAAACAATTGCTTGAAAGGAATTCTCTCTAGCTTCCATTGTAAAACAACTCATACATAGTAGTAACTGGATTCAGAGTTTCTGCTCTTGAGACTAAAGGCGATAGAAAAATACCTGGTTGCAAGACACCAACGGATCTGCTCTTGAGACTATATTTACTGTTTTATCCATCATATCAATAACCCAAAGGATTCACCGTATTTATAACTGCATGATGTTTCAAAGAATCCACCACTCTACAACAAAGCCAAAGAAATAAAAATAGTTTAAAAGAAAATCCCATTTAAACCCCGTATAAAGAATTGTAATCAATCTTAATTAGGGATACCTACATATGTTTCTGGTCGTCATTGCTATAGGACAATTCAAAGTAATGCTTTGCAGATAAACACAACTATCATCTCAAATTTTTCATTCCTGCAAACCTAATAACGAAATTGAAATCCCATAATTCTCGCCGAGACAATTCAACAAACATTTCCGATGCATTTTTTTTTTCTACCTTTACGCTATCTAAGAAAAGTGAATATTGCTGCAAAAGAACTCAACCTGGGTTTCCTTCTACATGGCTCAAACCAAAAACTCAACTTGGGTTTCTTTTTCCTACAACAAAAATAAGGAACAAATGATTGAGTCCCAAAGAAATTATAAACAAAAGCATCAGCAAAGAAACCCCACAAAAAAATGTAATTGAAATTGCACAAATACAGAAGTAAGGAAAGGGGGAAAACTTACATGTTTGAACCGGTGGAACGAATGCTGTTTTCGAATGGTGACATTATATATGGAGAAGCCATTGAAAACTGAGATGAGCATAACATCAAAAAACATTTAATAAGAGGAAGAAGGTGAGAGGGCTATTCATCGTCAGTGCTTGATTGAAATATCTTCTTTTGATGAAGAGGAGATCGAAAGGTTGAATCATTTTTAAGGTTATTGTGCAGTTACGGAATAAAGAGGAAAAACGGAAAGGATTCATCGCGCCTATGTAACATGGCGAGGACACAAACAACAACTGACCATTGGATTAACTCAAATTTAGATTACATTGGGAAGATCATGACCAATAGTTAGAAAATTCAATATATCCTGGCCGCTGGGTGACACAACAAACCCTCCTGTCTTATAAGCATTGAAACTAAAGAAAATCAAACTTAAACCCAAACCCTTATTTTGACAAAAAGAAAAAGAGATTAATTATGTTTTTTAATCAAATTAATAACTTATTTAGTGACCCTAAATTCTGATGTAATAAACTAGATTTTTATAAATTTAGTATAATATATATCATAGTTTTATGATCGATCAGAAAAAAAAGAGGAGAAATTGGCTGGAAAGACCATGAAGGAGAAACGACTAGAAAAACTAGGGTTGGTTATGGATTGTGTTTTGCTTACCTACATTAAATTGGTTAACGAATACTCCCTCCGTCCCAAATTAATTGAGCTATTTGGTTTTGAATTTTGTCCCATAAATAATTGAGCTATTTCACTAATCAAGGGGATATCTCAAAACTACCCTTTTAATTGATTATTGTTACTATAAGAAACTAGATTATAAGAAACTAGATTGTATGCCCGTGCTACGCATCGGGCATCTTTTTTTTTTTTGAACCATATTTTTGATTTGGTCAAGCTCGGCTTCGGCTTCGGCTTCGGCTTCGCCACGCCTCTCCCCGTCGCGATTTGATTTGGTAAATCTCGGCTTCGCCTCGCCTTGCCCCGTCCCAATTTGATTTGGTGTGGCTCGGCTTCGCCTCGCCCTGTCCCAATGCATTAGGATTTTTGATTTGGCTAACCATATTAAATATGAAGATAAAATTGAGGGGTAAGAGATACACAATACCAAAAATGTATATTTAACATTTCCTGGAAATCCTTGCACAATTAGTATATTTTGCTTCTCTTCTTCAGTAAACATTTCCTGTACTTTCTTTGCAGATACATCCTCTTTATAGTTTCCTCTTTGCTGGAACGGCAATTAGCAAATCTTATCAGTAAGTTGTACGCCCTAGAAATAAAGATTTGACATAAAAACTAAAATCTCAGTCCCAGTAGTTAACACTCAATGTAGTTATATTGAATTATACCTCCATTCTAAGCTTGAATGGTATTGACTTATGTTGTTTCTTCTTCCAAGTTTTATCTGCTTACACCAGATCCTCCATAAGAATTAGAACCCTGCAAGTAGACCTAAACAATCACAACTTTAGTTAACAATTGAAGCACATATATCACGTTCAGCATAAAACCCATATGACAGAGTTGGCAGTACGAACACTTACATTTTTCCAACTCACTTTATCGCCTCCAGCTGCATTTCTGCTTCTTTGGTTGCTATCAAATGAAAAAGAGACACTCGAATTAGTATCAAATGTTCCAGATTAAAGGCGAACGTCTCAAATCGCCCAAATTTTTCAGTCATGTTGGTCGTGATACCTTGCATAAAAATAAATTAGAAGAAAGAGATATATTACCATAATTTAGGTTACCTGCATTTGGAGAATGCATTTCATTTGACAGTTTTGAGTTGGTGAACCCAAACAAAGAGATCAATCATGTCCGTAATTAGCCATTTTCTATGCCGCCGCCTCATTCCCTACACACGACAAACCATCCAAAACAAAAATGAAAATATGAATTTCCAATGAAACCCAAATGTATACCCAAAAACACATATAACATTTTTCATACCGAAATGAAGAATGCATGAGTAGTTCTACAAACCCATACACATAAAAATCAAGTAACCTAAAAAATATCAATAAACCAACGTATCTATACAGTACGCCACTAAAAGTTACATCGTTACCTCCTCTAGTCTGTTTAGCCCTAAACAATCTAATTTCTTTCTTAACCCTGAACTCAATCATCTAAATGAAACCCCCACTACTTTAAACACTTCAATAATCAAAACTAATTTCCAAAATTCGGTAAAAGTACATAACTTTACGACCCTTGTTCTGGTTTTGAATTTGCATTGACTTGAAATTTCATTGTTTAAAGACTCATTTGCGAGAAATGCGTACGCCCTCGTTCCGGATTGACGGAGATGAAGATGTGAATCTAAACCCTATAAACAAAATAGAGGGATGAAATTAAGAAAATCTTATGAATGCAGCTCCTACATTAAGATGAAATTAAACCCTTGGACTCTTTCTCCAGCAAGAATACCTTTGTTGAATGCAGCTCCTACATTATAGATATGATGATCCAAAATTGTTAAAGGTGGTTGCATTGAAGACTGTTAGCCTCATCTTGTGTATCATCTAAAATAAGATAACTGTCCTTTAATCTAAGAACAAAGATAACAATTGCAAGAATATGAAATTGAATTAGTTAGGGTGTGGAAGAAAATCAAACATACCATGTAAAATCTCTGTCGATTATGATATATCAGTAATTAGAGAATTTGATAACATGAAAACAAACCCTAAAAATAGCAATCAGATTATGATATATCAGTAATTAGAGAATTAGATTATCTGCACAATTAAGTAATTAACAATAGCAATCTCAAAAGGAAACAAATACAATGAAAACCTAACACAATCTAAATCAAAAGCTAAACCCTAAAAATCAGAATTTGGACATAAATTGTAAAAATTGGAGAAAGTAAACCCTAAAAATCAAATATCATGAATGTAGAGAAAATCAAAGAAAAGAAATTAGAGAAATGGAAAATAGGGTTAGGGTTTCATACCGAAGGTTATACCTTTGTCAGTGAAAATCGTTGGAAAGCAAATCGTTGGAAAGCGATATTGTCCCTGCAAATTAAAACAAAACAAAACAAAACAACAATGTTAATGAAGTATTAACTCGAAGAAGAAAAGCACCATGTTGAACAAAAATTTGCTGCAGGGAAAAAGAAAAGTATGGTTTGCTGGAGAAGAAAAGTAGGGCAGGGAGTTCTAGAGAAGAAGAAAAGCGTTAGGGTTTTTTACGTATGTACTGTACACCTAACAGACATTAGAAACGTCCAGTTAATAATTCGGTATGAACCGAGTGTAAGTACTTTGTAAGCTGTAAAGCCACATGTAAGTGCTGTCCACCCACCTTTAAACTGACGGCGTTACAAACGTCCCGTTAAATACCGGGTGTAAACGGAGTGTTATCCAAGATTTAACCCCTCGACCAATAGAGTCCCGCCAAGTGTCCTCACCAGATTTACTAATGCCCAAAGAAATGTTCCCATGCATCCTCACCGCGCGACGTGGGGCCCATATGACTTAGGATTTTAAAGGTTTTGACAAGTAGAGTGCACGTGCTATCGCACGTCGTCGAATTTTAGACGGAAAACTGAAAAGTACACGGGAAAGAAACAGCGATGAAATAAGTAGTCCAGTTTTTAATTTAAGGTCTTTATATTTATATAGTATTTCAAATAAACCCCTAAATAATAGGCATATCTAAAGCCCTTTTCAATCTAATGGATGAGTTATAAATGCGATTGATATCCGATGGCTGTCGTGAATAGTTCAGACGGAAATAATTTTAGGAATGTCTTCAAATCTGACGGATGAATTTTAAAGTTAGGAAATCTGACAGCTACAGGGAGTAGAGCTTTAAGACTTGTTGCTGTCATTAAAAGGGGGGAGATATGTATAATTTGATAGTCATGTTTATATTCGTTACGTAGATGTTTTAAAATGTTTTTCAACGGTATAAAGTTTACGAAAAATCGTGGTATGGTTTAAGAGATAAATAATTTTTAAGTTTTACTAGTTATTATCCATAAGGGTATAATTATAAAAAATACTTAAATATACTCCCCTTTACTCCTTGCCTTAAAAATTGTGCAAACTACAACTAGCTCAATTAATTTAGGACGGAAGGGAGTATTCATTTTTTTATTATGGGTTGCCTTTGAACTAAATGTGGCTTGCATTTAGCCACTACGCCTTAATTAATTCATTCATTTAAACGTAATAATGTACCATTTTGTTTAATTAGTTGTATAGATATTACAAACGAAACAATTTTTTTTTGTTTTTGCTCAAATTGATAAAACCCATGAACAGCTTAGGTTAGCCCAAAATGAGTTTGATAATGACAATTGGTTTGCGCTACAAAACCTGGTGTAGCGCAAATTCACTAAGCGACAGAAATTGGATGTTGCCCTAATCCTTGAGTGTCTCCCTTAACTGTATATCTTGTATTCCCAAAGGGTAATTTACCCTTTCTACTAACAAGAGTTTCCGGCACGTGCATACGCACGTGCTTGGATCAATAGTATTATTAGGTTTCTCTAGAGTCTGTTCACTCATCTCTACTTCTCCGTCTACTCTGCCCTTTTCTCTCAAAACTGCTTCTATCTCTTTGCCGCCACCACATGAAAGGAAAACAAACATAGATGTAAAACAAATGTCAAACAATCAGGTTGTAAGGGTTGAGGGTTAATTTATATCGAAGACCCAACTAATTCTTCTAGGCTATATATATATGCAGAGATTTCCCATAAGTTGTAGATTTATTCATGGGTTCACAAAATTGCTAACACTTTTTTTTTGGATCCGGTATTTTCTATTTGATTGTCATCAAAGTTCTCTTCGAGATCCAACAATGGTGAAATGAGTAAAAGTCATTATCATCTCATCATAGTAAAATTAATTACTAATTTTGGATCAGGTATTTTCTATTTGATTCTCATCAAAGTTCTCTTCAATCCAACAATGGAAAAATGAATAAAAGCCATTATCATCTCATCAAAGTAAAATTAATTACTAATATTCCCTCCAATTTTATTTTATTTTTTGAAAAGCACAAATATTAAGTCTGTTTAGGGGCAAAATAAAAATTTGCCCATTTTTGCCATGGCCTATTACTATTTTGCCCTCGAATTATATTTTCTTTTTCAATTATGTGGTGTAAAGATAAGGGCAAAATTGGGAAACATTTTTTGCAGCTTCAGCTGGCTACAGTAAAGGGAGTTCCCTTTATAGAATAGAATAGATACATGTTTTTGGGGTATTATATTTTTGACAAGTTACTATGACTCATCATGCTATATTACCCTAGGCTCCCACCCTTTTTTTCTCGAATTCTGCCTCAAGAAGCAACTGTTTAGGGAGATGTAAAACCATCATTCGACAACCATATTGAAATCAGGAAGATGAATGAGAGTGATGAAGACTTGTTGCAAAATTTATTTTATGTTAATACAACTCAACATTCCGAGATGAATTATTTTTTGGATGGTTAATTTTTTCATCGTTTCTCATCTCAAGAGTCGAATGAAGAATCTATACCTGATAATGAGGTAAGTGCGTTACTTAGTTGAAAACTCAATTTTTTCATGGTTAAGAATGGTGGAAACCTTATTTTCAGTCATTGTTTCGTAGGATCACAATCTTGGTTAATAGATATTCGTTTGATTATTTTTTTTTGCCTCCAAACTTATTTAAGACCGTTGAATGTTCTATGTAATAGTAATCAAGTTCGGTATTTCTACTTTTGCAAGATCTGTTTCGTACAATTTTGATGCGACCTTTATTGGTTTTTTTGTCTTATTTTGAAAGGAAACTTCGTTAAGTTATATTTAATTAAATGGTCATTTAAAATTCGAACTGTTGCTGTCTTATCTCTATCGAACTAATATGATTCGACCTTTGTGTAATACTGTGAATGCAAAGTCTATTAAATAATATTTATTTAATTGGGTCTAAGTAAATTAGATCAATTTCGGCCTATTTTAGTCATTTCCTTGAGAAACTACTTTGATTCAGCTACCAATCAATATTTTGTGACCGAACTTTGTCAATATGTGTTTCGAAGTAGCCTTTTCAGCCATTAATGCTTATCTTGAGACCGAACTAGATTATATGTAATTGATCTTTGAAATATACATATAGTTCAGACGATATTTATAATATTCCTTCTGAAACATGGTCATACCCGACCTTGATTATTATTTTGTATCGGGAACTCCGTTAAAATTGAAAAGGCGGGGGTCTAAAAACCACACCCAATATTTCTTTCGGCAATATGTATGGACTAACTCCAATATAATTCCAAGAGAATCAACTAGATAGTCAGACTCAATCAAGGAAATATATCCAACAGTTATATCTATGTTTCTCAATGTAATCAACAAATCAAACAGATAGGAATCCGTGAGCCTGATTATTATGAGAAACAACTTGAACGGTACCAAAGACCAGTGTTCAAGTGGAAATCAATTCCAATCTACAACCAAATGTCGGATTTACTAATTGATTGAACTATGCACAACCTGTGATATTTCAATTATATAAACAAATATAGTGCAGAAAAGAAATAACACAGACACCAGAAATTTTGTTAACGAGGAAACCGTAAATGCAGAAAAACCCCGGGACCTAGTCCAAATTTGAACACCACACTGTATTAAGCCGCTACAGACACTAGCCTACTACAAGTTAACTTCGCACTGGAATGTAGTTGATCCCTAACCAAGTCTCACACCGATTAAGGTACAGTCGCGTTCCTTACGCCTCTGAATCCCAGCAGGACTCTACACACTTGATTCCGTTAGCTGATCTCATCCACAACTAAGAGTTGCTACGACCCAAATTCGAAAACTTATAAACAAATCTGTATCCCACAGAAAAGTCTATTCTGATAGATAAATATGTCTCCCACAGAAGTACCTATGAAGTTTTGTTCAGTCTTTTGATAAATCAAGGTAAACAAGAACCAATTGATTATCCGGTCTTATATTCCCGAAGAACAACCTAGAAATATCAATCACCTTACAATAACTTAACTATATGGTAGTAGAACAAGTTATTGTGGAATCACAAAGAATGAGACGAAGAGCTTTGTGATTACTTTTTATATCTTACCTATCGGAGATAAATTTCGAGCCAATCTTAGAGAAGATAGTACTCAATACGATAGACCAAGTAAGATCAGAACACACAACTACAGAAAAACCAGTTGGGTCTGGCTTCAGAATCCCAATGAAGTCTTTAAGTCGTTAACCTATAATGGTTTTGGGTAAAATTTAGGTTAAAGGAGAATCGACTCTAGTATGCAACTAGTATCACACAGAAGGTGTGAGGATTAGGTTTTCCAGTTGATAGAGTTTTCCCTTATATAGTCTTCAAATCAGGGTTTGATAGCTTAGAAACAAAGCAATCAATATTCACCATTAGATGAAAACCTGATTTAAGATTCAAGCTAAGTTTGCTTAAAACCAAAGCAATATCTCTCCACCATTAGATGGTCTTAGCTTGTTACACACAAATGAAATATACCTTCATTTAGATATGGGTAACCGTACCTAAATGTGTATATTGAGTTGGCCCAATAACAGTTAACCGAAGTTAGCCATATGAACACTTTTGTATTAACCACATTCATCTAACACTTCTAGATCAAATGATAATCAAATGAATCTAATTGTGTTAATCATAGAGTTGTTCAATTGTTTATATTCTCATAGAAGTATACAAGACACAATTGAAACAAAATCGAATTTGATTCATGATTGTACAAAGTACTTATTCAAGAATCAATTCATGAACATTAAGCCACGGTTTGCAAAGATTACATTGCTTAATTTATAAATGTATTTGTTCATGAGTATGAAATCATACTAAACCGATTTTAGAACTTAAACCAACTTAGTTTGCAAATGGGTACGCAAACTTAAGTTCCGGACTTTGGTCTTGTCCGACAGTTCGCAAACCGGTATGCATACTGTCGTTCCGGACCTAACTCAGGTAGAACCGTTCGCATACTGGTATGCAAACTTGGTTCTCAGACTTTAACAGTTAAAACCGTTCACATACTGGTATGCAAACTTGGTTTCCGGACCTGAATCATACCACAACAGTTTGCATACTGGTATGCATACTGTGTTATATCCAGACAATAGTTAATTGTTCTACACTCCCATTTCAATCATTGAAACATCCTTAGAAGACGACAATAGCTGTCTCACACAAACTGTTAGCTTATAAGTAATTTTCAAGTGATCGAATGATCAATGCGAAACATGCCGAGTCGACATCAAATGACTGTCTCACACAAATCATGTAAGATGTTTCAAAGCAATTTTCACATGATCATCTTTTGACTTGTTATTTAGTTTCCAACAAATAAATTATTTTCAACTAAACTCGTAAAGAATAATGATGAGCGTAGCTAAAGCAAAAAGATTCTAACACATATTTCGAGAAAGATATAAGCGAGTTAAACTCAGCTCAAAATATCAAATGTGTATAATGTAAAAGTCTATATAGTTATACGACTTAGTCTTAATAGGAGATAAAATTGAATAGACTTCTGAGTGATAGATAAGTTTTAGTCTCCACATACCTTTTGTTGATGAAGTTTCTCCAAGCTCTCCTCAGTAGATCTTCGTCTTCAATCGATGAACGCCGTGAAGTCTAAATCTCAACTACACATTTTATCCTAATCCGAGACATAGCTATAAGTAGACTAGAAATCAAGACTTATAGTTTTGATCACCTAAACTTGACAAACAAGATTGAGATAGCAACGCTTGTGAGTTCGACTGAGCAGTGCTCTAACAAAAATAATATTAGTTTACTTGGGCCTTTATAATTCAATTAGGTTCGACATGTTTTTTTATTCTCTTTCGAATAATATTGATTCTTTCAGATAATGGTTTCAGGTATATGGTCAGTTATGTATACTAATATGTAAAATCGTAAATATTTATGTGTTTTGTTTCCTAACATGTTTTAATATCTTAAAATGGCATATGTTGTAGGTCATTTGTGGAGTCGATGTTACTGAAGATTATGCTTCAGATGAGGGGGACCCTAATAGATCCCAACCTCCCAACAAAATTTTCCCTGACACTTCTCGGTATTATCACACCAAGTAGGCAGTTATCAATAGATAGTGTTTTAAAAGATTATATACTTATAACTTGTGACGTTGACTTTTTTTTTAACTAACTTGTAGACCTTCGAACCAGAGATGAAGCAAGGAAATGGGTTGTCAAAACTAGTAGGTGTGTGAGATGCGTGATTATTGGAAACCATCATCGCAGCGCTTCAATGATGAAAGTGGTGTGCGATAGAAGTGGAAACTATCATCCCCAATGTAAGGATCTAGTATTTACTGTTAAAAGAGAAAAATGGAAAGATGCTTCAGAGAGCAACCAGGAAAACTGTGTGCCCCTTCAAGTTAAAGGTAATACGCAACAAAAGCAAGAAATTTTACGTGCACGTTGTGTGTGGATCACAACCATGATGAACCAGAGAGTCTAGTTGGGCATGCACTCGCTGTTATGTTGTCTATTGATGAGTTTTCCATTGTAAAGGATTACACTGACCAAGGTCTCCGGCCTAAGATCATACTTAATGCAATTAAAGCGAAGAACCCGAATAACGTCTCTTGTTTGAGTAAAATATACGCAGGTTGGAAGAGGAAGGTCTCTAATGGTAGGACGATACTCTAGGACTTCATGTGGTTGGATATACAACATAACTATACCATAAAAATAAGAGAAGAAATAGGCAACATTACCGATCTCTTCCTTGCGCACCCGTTGTTTGTTGGGTTAAGTAAATCCTTCTATCAGTTTCTCATTGTAGACTCGACTTATAAGACGAACAACTATGGCATGCCGTTGTTTCACATGTTTTCTCATACTTCGAACAAACAGTCGTTCACGGTAGCATTATGTTTTTTGTCTTTGGAAATGAAAGTTATGCCCGGGCACTAAAGTGTGCGAAGCTGCTTTACCGGGTAACAACGTACCGGAAGTTATCTTATTCGATGCGGATAAAGTGTTAGATCATAGCTTGGTTTAACCCACCAAGTGTTGGTATGTCAAGTTTGGTTGTCATATTTTAGTATCAAAACTCATCTAGAGTCGCTTGATTATTTACTAGAGTCAACTTTGTTTAGGTTAGACTAGAAAATCTAGGAATGTTAAGACGTACAAGTATTACTCTGAAGACCTGAAGAATGTGAAGAAGTAACGACTGTAACGAAGATATCATCCTTCCTCTGGAGGTTAGTATTATTGCCTTGATCTTGTTTCCATTCCTAACGTATCTTTCAAGTCGCTTTATATTGAAAACATAACATGCAAAGATGTATTCATAATACTCTAGTGGATATACTTGGTCACTGCATTATGATCAAAGTATCAAGGAATTATATTATGAAGTATAACGCTTATAGTTTGAACTTCGTAAATACGACATCAACATAATCTATGTATTTAGTTACTTGATTATGTGTAAGGATATATGTATGCTTTCATCCTAGGAAATTGGTTAAGGAAGTAGACGTATGAACTTGTTTCATAATCAAAAGGAAAATCAAGTGTGTTGGTCCGGTTCTTTATTGAGTATCTTCTGGATGACCAATACAAGATGACAAGGTAAAACCTATGTTGACTTATGTTGAGAATCAAGGTATAACCATTCATAGCCTATAATGTATATCATGGTGTAACCGGTCACAAGCTGATTCGGAAAACAAGGTGTAATTGATCACAAGCTGATTCAGAAAGCAAGGTGTAAACGATCACAAGCTACATTGGGAAGCAAAGTGTAATCGGTCACAAGCTATATTGAGAAGAAAGGTGTAACCGATTACAAGCTACTTTGGGAAGTAAGGTGTAATCGATCACAAGCTACTTTGGGAAGTATGGTGTAACCGGTCACAACCAATCTTGAGGAGCATGGTATGACCGGTAACAACTAGTATTGTGAGTCATGGTATAATCGGCCCCAAGAGCAAAACCGAGATTCCAAAGTTCACATATTTCTTCATGTTGTGTCTGAATTAGGAATTACGGTTTGCCAAGAGAAACTTCTAGATGTATACATTATTTGGACATGTACATAACTCTTATCATTAATTGTTCAAAGATATTCCTTGATGCTCAAGGTGATCCCATACCGAAATATTGAAAAGCATTTAATTGTGATTTTCAAATATATATGTTTTAATTACCAGCAGTTAAAGCATATCCTCTTAAAAAGGTTTATTAGTTAATGTGTTAAACTAATAAAATAAACTTTCTAAGAGAGATTTCGGAAATATTATTTGATATTTAATTGGAAATAGGAAAACTGAAATTAGGTACTTTAATGCATATCTTGAGAATATTTTCAGTTTTGGAATTTTCTTGTTGTCCAAACAACCTTGGTCTATAAATACTTGAGTTTGCATTTCTTGCAAACTATCCTAAGAGCCAGGAAAATTTCATTCGTGTTGTTTCTGGTGGAGCTGTCTATTCGGAGAGGAAAGTACCCTAATTAGGAGAAATCTCTTATGACCGCTCATTTAAAGACTTTCGTGGGATCAAGAAGATCTACGAGTACCGTTGGTGGGAAACTAGATAATTGCATTGTTATTTTAGAGTTCGATTATTGATATGATTGACTAACGGTTGTTGAAACTTTGATTGCACCTAGTTTGATTATTCTTGAGATCCTTCTCTTTTGACATAAGGGTCACTCAAACTAGATCAAAGTATCAACTGGATCTTTAGAATTATTTGTTAGATCTAAAGACATCTTGTTATAATCCATTGTTAATAAACTCCGTTATGTATGTGATTGATCATAAGAGGATTCAAGTTTGTGTTGTGTAGGTTTTGAGAAGCCAATTGAAGATTTGAAGACAAGAAGATATTTTCTTATTAGTTTTTGTATCTATTGAGTTTGTGGGCGCATCATGATCAGCTGGGATCCGACTTAGATTAGACTTATCTAATCATAAAGTCGTATTGATCGGCAACTATCATTTGATGGTATTTTTCAATATCTGAATCTGGTAGGTGTGAATCTGAATCTAAGTTACTGATTTGGATTGATCTTACCCGACGAAGGAGTTTATTAGATTAAACGGAAGATCCTTTGTCAACAACTCAAGATATCTTTTACCAAAGATTGAATAGAGTGGTTACCAAAAATATTCATTCCTTTGTTGTTTGGAATATGATCTTAAGGAGTGGTGATTCAGTACGTGACTCTAGAGTCGAAGACGCAGGGATTCTGAAGAAACTAAGTAGCTAGGGGTAGTATACTTGGTCTCAACTATACGAAGTTGTTGGCATTAGATTTTGTAGAACGGCTTAATTCTGAGAGTATTCAAAACTGGACTAGGTCCCCGGGCTTTTCTGCATTTGCGGATTCCTCGTTAACAAAATCTTATGTCATTAGCATACTAAGTAGCTAGGGGTAGTATGCTACCGAATACGCTAAGAAAGTTCATAACCACATTAGAATTCAGGGTTAAAAAGTTTATACACACCGAATCATAGATCAACCCAAAAATGTTATTTGTAAATAAAAAAATAGACATTACGCTTGCACCACGACCACCCAGCCGTCCACCCAATGATAGACGCATTTATGTGTCTATTTTCATCTCTATTGTGTATATTTTTAGTACCCATTTTTGTACTTATTATGGTGTTTTATGTGTTTGTAGGTATTTTTGGGCAATAAACATTTTTGGAAAAATCGGCTCGAAAAATTATGCGGAGCACCCTTGGAGGACATCTGCTTTGCGGACTCTCAGTTTGGATAAGGGGCACCTATTTGATAAGGGGCGCCCAGCTGCTAAGGGGCACCCTATTTACTATTTACACTTAGTGCTATTGGCACCCCTATTCAGGATAGGAGGCGATCTTCTTCTTCACGGTTTGAGAAAAATTTGGCGGGAAAATGTGTTTGAAACTCCGGTAACATGCAGACTTCTCAGGGAGGATTTTGGATGTGATTTTATGCAATCTTTTCGTGGATTTGGTTTGGTAATAGTCTGATACGACTAAACAGGGATGGTAAGGACCTTGGATTCGATTGGATTTGGCAGAATAATCGTGTGGAAGAAAACAAAGGAGCACGAGTTTGCAAGGGTATGTTACGGGATTACAAAGAGTTTGAGAGTGTTTGGATAGAGCTTGGCCGCTGCAGAAGCGTGAAGGAGTTAAATAAGGAAGATTCAGCACTCGTTGACAGCGTAAGAAGAGAAGAAAAGGAAGAAAATATTCCCGAGAAGATATTCATTACTGTCGATTGATGGGAGAATTATTGGCAGTTATTACGTGAGATTTCGATGCTGTTGGGTTATAAATAGGTGCTGGGATAGCAGTGAGAGGTTCGGGGGAGAATTGGGAGCAGTTTGGAACATTAGAGAGCCGGAAAATCAAAGTTGCAGGAAGAATATTTTTGCTGCTGGTGAAGAACTTACGAAGAACATAAGACACTCAAAGACAGTCGTTCTTCAACAGTGCTAGTGACGGTTATTTCTTATCGTTTCCTGTAACAATTGAGTTTGTAACAAATATAAGTGTTACAAACCTGGTTTTAATTATTTTTCTCCCATTTCATCATTTGTGAACCATTTTTGAGCATTAATAAAAATGAATTTTGAGCATGTTTCCATGATGATGAGCTAATTCTCGCGTAATCAAGGCACGGAGGAAGCTATTGATGCATGAATAATTGGTAATTATTCTACTTTTCTCTAATTTGCATTTTATAATTCACTCAAATCACTGCTTTGCAGAATTTTAATTGTTTGCATAATTTTCTTAATTAGTTGTGATTCAATTAGATAGGTTATACTTTGTTTAGATAATCTATGCTTAAGGAATACAATTAATGTTTGAGAATATGCCTGATTATTTGTGAATTAAGGAATAAGAGATTTTAAAGATAATTAGAGTTTTGGAATTTTACCATCATTCATTCATGTGTAATAGTGGAATCTAGTGTCTTGGTTATTTTCAATCTTGAAATTAAAATTTCTCTATTTTTAGTTTAAATAAGTCTAAAATCAATTGCTTTCACAAGTCTCAACGAACCTTTTACTACAACAAAGTTGAAATCACATCACCCAACCCTGTAATTTCTACCCTAAACACCACCACCTTTTAGACCATTACCAGAATCCAGAATTGTTGCTAAAGCCCTCCTTTTAGCGGTGAATTTTTTAGGTTGCCGAAGGGAACAAGTTTGGTACAAGTTCAACAAATCAAACCTTCATATCCTTGCTCATTGTCTCATTCAGTTTGATTAATCGCAGATATGGTACCACCAACTTATTCCGCTGCGACTACACAATTGTCAAGCAAGAATACATTGGTTAGTATAGGGTGTGAGGTGGATATAAATCATTTAGAGGATCAACAAATAATTATACAAATATAGGCACCAACATACTACTTTTTTTTTTATACAAGGTGGGATCAGATGTTTCCCTGTCGTGGATATTTGGAAGATGGGGAAGGGACATCTTAAAATGCGAAATGTGACGGTATCATTTCTCATACTCTGTAGTGCACTGCTTTATCTTAAGGATTGACATCTTCGTAACATCCAACATATTCCTACCTTCAGAAACGTCTTTTTGGTACCCAACTTCGGACCTTTTCTTCTTAATTTTCATCACCTCTACGTCGATAGGGAATTCAATTGTCACAAGTTCTTGTATGTAACCAAGTTGGCGCATTACGCTAGTTGGATTGTACAATATGTATCCGTCAGGATAAAAAAGAGGTCCATGACTCAAGAAAACTTCATTGAATGGATACTCGTTTCTCATTTTCTTGTAAGGCTCAAATATAACCTTACTTGTATCAGATACAAACAATTTATCCAGCGTCAACTTGGTTACTGACAAATCCATGGATTGGGACCAAGAAGAACCATTGTGAACATACCTTAGTACGGTGGGCATTCCAGGTACCCCAATCACTGTTCACGGAACAACGATGACTCAACACCGGGAAATGGGTGTATATCCATCCCTAGGTCCATTATATAAACACACATGTAAATAATCAATACAATTATTTCAAAAAAAACTAAAAAAGAATTACATAAAAACTAAAAAGGTAAGGCAGACAACGCCCACGACCTGTAGAAAAGGCATAGTCCCTCCCATCTGGACATAAGAACTATCACTTTCTTGTATCAAGTTCTTCACCAAATATCCAAGGCAGGTGGTTCCCCACAAAATATTCACCGACAGTCTCGAGATCCTAGAAAATATTGAGGTAATGAGCATTGACCAAGTTTTATGTTCTATCTGGGAATATGGTCGTACACAGGATGTTCCTGAGAAAGGAAGTCACCGTCCACTGATGTAATTTCAACTTTCTTGTAGTAAAAGGTTCGTTGAGACTTGTGAAAGCAATTGATTTTAGACTTATTTAAACTAAAAATAGAGAAAATTTAAATCCAAATTTGTTTTTAAGATTGAAAATAACCAAGACACTAGATTCAACTATTACACATGAATGAATGATGGTAAAAATTCCAAAACTCTAATTATCTTTAAAATCTCTTTTTCTTAATTCACAAATAATCAAGCATATTCTCAAACATTAATTGTATCCCTTGAGCATAGATTATCTAAACAAAGTATAACCTATCTAATTTAATCACAACTAATTAAGAAAATTATGCAAACAATTAAAATTCTGCAAAGCAGTGATTTGAGTGAACTATAAAATGCAAATTAGAGAAAAGTAAAATAATTACCAATTATTCATGCATCAATAGCTTCCTCCGTGACTTGATTACGCGAGAATTAGCTCATCATCATCATGGGAACATGCTCAAAATTCATCTTTATTAATGCTCAAAAATGGTTCACAAATGATGAAATGGGAGAAAAAATGATAAAAACCGGGTTTGTAACACTTATATTTGTTACAAACTCAACTGTTACAGGAAACGATAACAGATAACCGTCACAAGCACTGTTGAGGAACGACTGTCTTTGAGCGTCTTATGTTCTTCGTAAGTTCTTCACCAGCAGAAAAATTGTTCTTCCTGCAACTTTGATTTTCCGATTCTGTGATGCTCCAAACTACTCCCAATTCTCCCTAGCCTTTGTAAGCATCCCCAGAACCCTATATATACTCGACAGGGGCTCAAAATCACTGTAATAAATCCGGAATCACTCTCATTAATGCTGCCATCCACGGGAATATTTTCTTTCTTTTTTCTTCTTCTGCACGCGTCTGTAGCATTCCAATTCACTCCAAACTCTCCTTGTTTTACTCCTTCACGCTTCTGCAGCGTCCAAGCTCTATCCAAACACGCTCAACTCTTTGTAATCCCGTAACAGACCCTTGCAAACTCGTGCTCCTCTATTTTCTTCCACACGATTATTCTGCCAAATCCAATCGAATCCAAGGTCCTTACCATCCTTGTTTAGTCGTATCAGATTATTACCAAACCAAATCCACGAAAATATTGCATAAAATCACGTCCAAAATCCGCCCTGAGAAATCTGCAGCTCTGTTCTTCTTTTTCCCGCCTTTTTCATTTACAAACGAAGAGGGTGAAGTGCCCCTTATCCTTCTACTTGGGTGCCGATAGTAATTTGGGTACCCCTTATCCAGTAGTGAGAGTCCGAATAACAAATGTCCCTTGGGTGCCTTTAGACAACTTTTTGAGCCGATTTTTCCAAAAATGTTTATTGCCCAAAAATACCTACAACACACATAAAACACCATAATAAGTACAAAAAATGGGTACTAACAATATACACAATAGAGATGAAAATAGACACATAAATGCGTATATCATCCACTTTATTTCATCGGGTGTTAGTTGATCACCTTTGTCAGCACTTCCCTTGAAACACTCCCTCAATTCCATAAGTTTAAAGAACTTCAGCTTCTTCGTTGTGCATGTTTTATCAAATAGTTCTTGAACTGTTTTTTATTTCATACCCAAAGTCTTATACGCCAACTTGTTCAGTGTATTTCAATCCAAATCGGGGTTGTACCTTTCATTGACCGACTTACCGGCACAGGTAGACCCAAAATGTGTTGTGCGTCATCTGGAGTTGTGGCCATCTCGCCGGAGGGATGATGAAATGTATCGATTTCTAGGTAGAATCTCTCCACGAAGGCCAAGATTACCACTTTGTCAAGTATATTAATCTGATCACAATCAGCTGCTGTCAACAACTGTGACCCCTTAATAATTTCCAGGACTTTTGGAGATAAATCATCAACGCTCCATATAAGTAGTGCCCGAGAACTGTGAACAGTAAGAATTCTACCTTTATTTTCCACATCCTGCACAACATATTCATATGTAAAGTAATGTGCCTAAGGTGTCATTTATACTATGATTGAATGTGTGACTTATTTAAGACACTATATTAGAATATTACCTCTAAACGCCAAATTCTGGCAGTGATATGCTGCCGATACAGAAAAAGGATTTTACCGCCATCTTTAGGCAATCCTTCACCAACTTTTTCAATTGGTAGCAGATAATTGTCAACCTCAACCCTTTTAGGATTTGGCTTAGCCTTAGGATTAGGCTTGGGCTTGGTGGTACACTTGGTCTTCCTTCTACAACTACGTTTTTTTTTTGCACCACTACTTCATGTACTTATTCTTCTACTCCTTCTTGAACTTCTTCTTCTTCTTCTTCCTCATCTTCTTCTTCTCCTTGTTGTTGCTGTTGTTATTTGTTGTTGTTGTTGTTGTAGTTGTTGTTGTTGCTGCTAATGCTTCCCCAGTTGCAGGTGTATTTTTGTACATGAGGGATATCGGAAAACCAATTCCACACTAATATAATCATATGTTGAACATGTCTATGGAAAAACTTTCATCTGGGTATAAATCAAAACCTACTCAATTCATGCCTGCATCATCCCTGACTGCATCTTCCATAAGTGCTTCACCAATGGTGGGTGGCTCTACCGTTGGTGGGATCACAGTTGGTGGATCCATGGTTGGTGGGACCACAACTGTTGGGTCCATAATTGGTCATCCCGTAGTTGGTTGGCCCATGCCATGTGCACGTCTTTTCTTCTTGTTCCTGTTGTTTTTTCTTCCCAACCTGGTGCGGCATTCAAATTCTTACCAAACCGATGACCCAGAGGAGTATCAGGTTGTTGAGTTAAGATCCTTTTTTTTTCTTCTAAAATTAAAGTAGACATGTCTTAGAGTATGATATGTAATACTTAAATGTAACACGATAACATCCATGCTTAAACAATCACTTTATTAAGCAAACAGAAAAGGGGCAACCAATAATAATTCACACCAAATAAAGTTAGTTGCAGAACATGTAATAATAACTACCCTTGAGTTAGGCCAGTCCTCAGAACTTGCCATTGTCATATTGATAAATTTGGCGATTCCTATTCGAGAATGCAAAATTTGGCAATTGTTATTTGAGAATGCTAAATTTGGCATTCAACTATATCACATATTCTATGATTTACCTTTATCAAAGACCACTGAAGCTGAAATTATAGCATATACATGCATCCTTTGGCAACATTGTGGATGGCCTAACATACTTAGAATTACAATTCCATCCAAATCACATACAAAAATCAACCCAAAACACAGTTCACATTACTGTACAATCCTGCAAATATAAATTTGTTCACTCTACTGCAACCATAATCCAACAAATAAATTAATATTAATATCAATTTGTTCCTTACTGTTATTTCCAAAATTAATTTGAGGCATATACATTGTCTATCAGTTCGAATTTTTCCATTTCGATTATTAACGAACCAGATCCATTTGAAATTATAATTTTCAGAAACCCAAATTATGCATGCAAATAGTTGAAAAATTACTCAAAATGGTAATAATTATTCAAACATTCTTTGCATACCTTTTACGATCCCGACCTAACAGTTCTATAATCGGACGATCATCTTCATCTTCATCAGCTTGTCCATGATTAGGTGTTTTAGGTTCAGGAACATTAGGGTTTGTAGAAGAGGCTCCAATACCAATGTGAGGCGTCAATTCTCTATTCAATTATGTAATTAATAATGTTGATAATAGTAATTTGTTGAAGGAGGTAAGTAGTGTTGAGATTAAGCAGGCCATTCTTCATATGGTTTCCTCAGATTCTGCAGGACCTGATGGTCTCCAACGTATTTTCTACTCTAAGTATTGGAAGTATGTTGGTCCTAGTATTGTTGGTATTCTTAGAAATTTCTTTGCTACTGGTTAACTTGTCTCTAGGCTTAACAATACCTTTATTGCTCTTATCCCCAAAGTGACAATCCTATTGGCATTAAAGAGTATAGACCAATTAGTTTGTGCAATTTCAGCATGAAAATTATCACCAACATCATCACGAATAGAACTAGACCCATGCTTGGTAAAATATTTTCCATAATCAACATGCTTTTATTCCTAGTATATCTTTTTTTTTATTATGTCGTCATTTGTAATAAGATTATCCATTCCTTTAAAGCCAAGAAACGCAGAAAAGGATGGGTAGCTTTGAAATTGGATTTCGATAAGGCTTATGATAGAATTAGATGGGATTTCATTGAAAAAAGTTCTGCTCTGTAATCGGTTTGATCAAAATTTTGTAGGTTTGGTCATGAAACATGTTTCTTCCGTGTCCTTTCAAGTTCTTATTAACGACTCTCATAGATCTAGCTTCAGCCCTGCTATTAGACTTCGACAAGGGGACCCTTTGTGCTATTTCTTATTCATTTTGTGACTTGAAACTTTGACTAGGCTTATTAATGCCGGTATTGAAAATAAATCTTTATCTGGTTTCAAGATTGCTATCTTCTTGAAAATCTTGTGTTGCTATCTTATTGACAATCTTTGTCTATATTAGATTACGCAAGATGTGTGTCATATAGGTTGATATCAAAAATATTGTGGTGTACTTGGTACTTTCGTCATTTCAGAGTAACTTAGCCTTGTAGTTTTCTCAGAAGCGTCCTCACCTCTCACTTATATAGGTTATCTCCTATTGAAAGTATCCTGTCGTATATTAATTTCTTATCTTCATCCATGACACGCAACACTGACATTTATCCTAGGAATGAGAAAGAGAAAAGGTCTCCTTCAATGTTTCATAGTGAGAATTCACAACTTAGTTGTTCGAACCTAAAACTTGGGTTCTCCAATCTCTAGGTTGGGTAACTGCTGCAACTTACCCTTTTAGTAGGAATAATCCCATTCAACTTGATGACGCAATTCATGATAATATCGTTTGTATCCTTTGTCGACTCGATACAATTCATATCACTATTTATTTTTTGTGCGCATTGGAGAGCAATTGTTTTGTGGTGCTACATCATCAATGTATTTGTTGCCACGTAGTATAATATCCTAAACTATGTGTTCTACCTAAATAACTATTTGATCAGAAGATTATTTATTTTTGAAATGCATGTTCTCTATCCATACAATTAATTTGAAAGTCACTCTACTTCTTTTACGATTTTGTGTCCAAAGATTCCGAGTCCAGAATTGATCTCCGTATCAACTTTCAGTTGGATGATTTCCTTGCTACCGCATTCCTTATACAACAAACACATAGTTTTCGGTTGATTTGAATTAACCGTAAGACACCATTCAAACATTTCTCGATAAGACGTACAAAGTAATTTCCAAAATTACTCACTTTGATACCTTAGGGTACCAACTATTGCATACAAATTATCTAATTTTTCAGACGTCAATCAACCAACGTTCCACTAACATATGAACCACAATTCATATGTATAACATCCAAAATATATGGATTTTCTTACTATGTGATAACACACCCAAAATATATGGATTTTCTTACTATGCGATAACACACCATCTATTTTTTCAGAGAATAAAAAATCTTTTTGCATTTGGTACTAACTTTGAAAAGTCTGTAAAAGAGAGTTGTGGTATACCAATTTGCATTCGTTTTTGGTGTTTATCGTAGTATTGTTGAAGAACATCGAAGTTATATTTGAACTATTGCAAAACAGCGACAGTCTAACACGATGCGACGGTTGGGAATAGTCGCAGTTTGGAACCATGTGACTACTGGGAATAGTTTCAAATAATTGTCTTCAATCTTAGTAAATCTTCTAACCACATAAAAAAGAAGAAGCAAAAAAATATTCCTTTATTGTATGAGTGTATTATTTAATTATTCTCACAACCAATCATGAAAGAGTTAATTATTCTTCCAACCCTAGAAATTATAAGAAGAAAGAAGTTGTAGAGTTTTTTTATTTTTGTTTGTTTGTTTTAGGAGAGAGAGGAAAAAGAAAAAAAAAAGCTCAACTCTTATAACCCTAGAAATTATAAGTCTTGAGCTTTTTTTTCCTCTCTCTCCTAAAAAAAACAAAAAAAAAAAAACTCTACAACTTCTTTCTTCTTCTTGCTCAGATCTAGTTCTTTTGGGTTAGATCCGAGCAAGAATTTTTGTTGCTTTTATGAGTAAAAATAGTCTAATTTATAGTTTTAGGTTTTGTTTTTGTTGTTTTTTGTGTCTATGGACACATTTATTCGCTATTTGGGCGATTTTTTCTTCGTCTTTAGGACGATTTTCTCTTTGCTCTAATAACGATTCTATCGAATTTCCATGGTGTTTCTTGGCTTGCTATTACCGATTCATCAAGAACATCAATGATTCTTCTCGGATTCGCTTTGGATTCATCTTCAACAAGAGGGATTTAGGGCATCCAGATTCGTTTGAATCTACAAGATTTTGGGCAAATTACTCCATTTTATTTGGAGCATCTCTTATCGAAGAAGATCATTATTTTAAATGGTCGGAGTTGATTCCGGTTTACACCATCATTCGTCAATACTACTGGTACAAAAATTGGATATATTTGCGGTTCGTGGCTCTTTCTCTTCGCGATGTGTTTTCAATTGGTGTCGTCATTTGTATTTAGGTTTTGATTATCTAGTATTTTTATGCTTATATAATCACTATTTTGGTTTGAATGAATTGAAATGTGATTTTCATAAACAAAAATAAAAAATAAAATAAATTATAAGTCTAATTTCTTGGCCCTTGGCTCATAAAAATAATCTTAACTATAGCTTACTTTAAAGATAACCTTAATTATTATAAAAATACCCAAATAACCTCTTATAATCTTATGGGTTTTATTCCCATTACCCTGAGATAATATAAATAAATATGTATTATGACCCTAGACTATTTTAGTAACAATTTTAATTGTGATGGGACTAAAATAACTATTTATAAATCTTAGAACATAATTACCATCTTTTAAGACCATTTTTGAGTGCTTGTATTATCCATACCAACATTTTTGTGCGCAACCGCTATTCACAGTTTTTTCATATTGTTATTTATGGTGCACGAACACTACTAACTATCTTTAAGTACCTATATAAAACATTTAAAGAATCAAAAGAGAGTTTTTTAGCTCCTATAATGATGTACATACTTTACTATGAATAATAGTTGAAGGTTAATTAATACCGTGGATAATAGTTGCGCACTAAAAAATACCGTGGATAATATCCGCACATTAAAAAATATGAAGAAAAATGAGAAAATGATATTCGTATTTACGCTCTTTGTGTAAATTTTTCGAAAACATGTCCAAATATATAAAATTTGTCAAATTCCTATGTATGATTTGCTAGATATGTTATATTTAAGTTGGTTTAACAATTATATCCAAGAAAAATAGTGTTTAGATCTCCTTATATCGTATTTTTACACATAAGGATATTCCTGTCATTCAAACCTTTTGTTTGATGACATCATCAAACATCTTTGTTCATATGACCCTCCTTATTTTTTAAGTGTCATTCAATAAAAGGCATTAATTCCTTTTTAATAAATTTCAAGCCCAAAGCCATTAGAGTAAGATAGATTTAGGAAAGGACCAACCACTTAAATCTCGCATTATGAAAATAAGACATCATGAAAGTAGTTCTTATATTTGTTGGGCAGTTTACGCAACCCTAACAATTGTTTGGATAATCGACCGTGCGGTTAACTTAGCCTATATTCCTGTGTCTATCCGCTCTATTATTCATTTGACCCAACGAGCGCTAATAAGTAGCTCATACAACAACAAAATAAGAAATTCGTTAACATTTTCAATGTGGTTGGCATGACTATATTTCACCTTGTATTAAAGTTTAAACCTCTTTTATAAGAAGAAAGTCTATTACTTATAACTTCCTGTAGCTAGGAAAGAAAAAAAAATGAAAAATCTCTTCAATCCTAGTATTGACGAGTTTCGAGTTACGACTTCAAGTCGTTGGTATCATCACCCAACAACTTTATCATTATATTACACTGACATCTAACAACCTTGTATTATTGATTAGTTAAAAATATAAATTGATGGAAATCATTTATTTAGTAAATTCTCTCTCTGATTAGTTAAAAATATAATTTGGATTTATCTCTTCTTCAGGAGGACTTCTAGGATGATTATGGTTTCGCCAAAGGACGATTGTTAAAATTATATCAAATCTGTTTAAGCAATAATTTATTATTTTTGACCATTTTGTTTTTTAACGTTTTCTTTGCTGCTTCCAGATTCGTGTCTTCATTCTGTGTCTCATCTCCATAAACTAAGCTATCTAGTCCACATAGAATCCCACATTGCATCTTCATCAACATCTCCAACAGAGCCAGGCTGTGAAGACATAACAAATCGTCTTGCAACCCTACTCCAATAAGAAGAGACAAGTTTTGAAATACCAGAAGATCTGTTTGAGAATAAATACTCCCTTGTCATCAAAACCATAAGAGTAGGGGAATATGGTTTAACAATTCTCAATAACCTCCTACAAAGATCCTGGAGACCATCCGGTCGCATTGAAATTTCTGATTTTGGCTCAGCAACTTACATAATCATATTTGAATTAGGATGTGATTACAATTTTGTTCTCACCAAATTCCCTTGGTCTATTAATGAAGATCCTATGTTAATGGAAGTCTACGATCTAGATAAACCGCCTTAGGAATATCAATTCAAGTACGTTGATTTCACTATTCAGGTACATAGGTTACCTATGGGTGCTCAATCACCAAGAGTGGTCCAATTCATAGTTTCTAAAATCGGTACCCCATATCCAATTTCAACTTCTGAACAAGAAAAATGGGGCAATTTTGCGAAAGTCAGTCAAGTTAGATGTTACTGAGGCCCTGAGACAAGAGATTAACTTCATTTTTCCCTCAAAAAATGAGTGCAAATTTCAATTGAGGTATGAAAAACTACCCAGAGTTTGTTTCTTTTGTGGTAAATTTGGTCACATAAGACGCCAATGTCAAGAATTATCAAGGGAGTGTGAAGAAATGGGGTTCGATTCTCCTGAATACTTCATGGGTAAAATGCAAGACATGAATTTGGATAGATGCGCTGAAGAAATCAATGCCAATTACAAGAAAAAATTCCACCCTCTATCCACAGACACCGACGACAATTCAAGAATGGCCAAAAATTTCATGGAAAGAATAACAGCCACGGTCAATCTTCAAATGTGCAGTCAACCCCCACCTCCAACCAATCAACACCCGCAATTCAAGCATAAAATCAATCCTTCCATCCCCTCATTACTGATGTAATGGCTGAAAATATTAACACCAGAAATAAAACCACCGAAAATCTTCCCACCAATCCAGCAATTAATAACCCAATCACCACCATGATGGTTTCCAACAATGTAGCCGTTACAACCCAACCCAACACCAAGTCCATGAGTTCCCAATCCGAAAAACAACCCATACCAAAACCGTTATCCAAAACCATAGCTCAATCCAAAACCCTGGATAAATCCACCCATACCCCTAAAATCAACCTATTCCTACAACCACCCATAACCCCATTGATACACCCAAATATGTTACCACAGCGATCCACGAAAAAAGCTCAACCCCATTCTGAAGTTATGTGTTCTAACGAGACTAAAAACTTAACCACCCAATCACCATCCCCCCAAGTCTCATATGATTCATACCGCTTAAAAAAGCTTCGTCAATGGAAGAGAATGGCTAGGGTATCTCAAAACTCAGACTACAATGAAGCACTCCAGCACTGTGGAAGCAAAATACAATCCAGCCCTATGGATTGCGACCCTCCACTCAAGCCAATTCATTATTCATCTGAAGAAGAGGCTGTGATGACTTGCCTTGAAAAGTTGCAAGGCCAATGTTATTACAATCTTGGAACTGTCGTGGATTAGGAAACGATACGACAGTTCTAACATTAAAATCATTCTTGCGCAACTGTAATCCACCTATATTATTCTTATCAGAAACTCGATTGAATGAAAGGAATGTCAGAAGGATTCTCAGCTCTCTTAATTTCAGATTTTACGAGTTTGTACCTGCTCAAGGAAGAAGTGGGGGTCTGGTTGTGCTTTAGCATGATAATATCGATATGAAGATTATCTCTAAATCTCAGAATCTCATACATTGCCACATTAAAGCTAAACTCAGTACTCCAAGTTGGAAATTACTCTGCACTTAATGCCCACCAGCACATAATCTGAGAGATAACTTCTGGAGTAGAGTCTCTAATATCATTGATACAATCAGCAACCCGTGGTGCCTATTAGGAGATCTGAATGTGCTTATGCATAACTATAAAAGCATGGAGGCTCTACAAGTACTGATATCAGTTGTAATGAATTCAGGAGCTTTGTCAGAAAAAGGATGTTCTTGATCTGGGTTATTCGGGTCATGCGTTCACATGGTCAAATAATGTTACTCAAGATGCACCCATTTTCGATAGACCAGATAAAGCATTATGCAATTTTCAGTGGAGATTATTATTTCCAGATGTTGCTACTCCTCACCTACCCAAAATTGATAGTGATCATGCACCTATCCTTCTAAATACCATGAGAAGACCACCCAAAATAAAACCAAACTACAAATTTGAATTCTATTGGACAGATCACCCTCAATTCTGTGAGGTCATTCAAAGCAAATGGGATGACACTTCGGGTAATATGGTCGATAGACTTCAGATGTTGGGGAAAGGCTTAATGAAGTGGAGCAGAGACACTTTTGGAGACACAAGGAAGGAAAATAGCAGAGTAAAAGAGGAAGCTTTTGGACTTTCAATCCATTACCCACCTGACTGATACTAGGGAGGAGGAAAAAGCTACTTACATAAACATGCAGAAACGTGACAGAATGTTCTGGGAACAAAGGAACAAATCAAAATGGGTTCAAAAATACTCAGGTATTTCATATTTCAGTTATTTACAGAAGGAGCATAAATAAAATATTTACTCTGAAGAATGCTAATGGTAATTGGATCCCTGATCAATAAAAAATAAAATAAAATATCATATGCCACTTTAAAGACATGTTTTCAAAAGATACCAATGTGAATCTTAACACTTGTCTTCCTATTTCTCCTAAAAGTGTTTCTCAAGAAGAATGCAGGTCTTTAAGTGTTATTCCATCAGCCGATGAAATCTTTAATGTTGTGAAGCAAATGGGATCATTAAAATCCCCAGGACCAGATGGATTCCCAACCCTCTTCTATAAGAAATGCTGGAATGTAATGGGACCTGAAGTTGTGTAACTAATTCAGGACTGCTTCAGATACGCTTCAATCCCGTCAGGTCTGAATCATACCTTTCTTGCTCTAATTCCAAATAAAAAGAATTCTGAAACTGCAGCTGATTTTAGGTCAATATCCCTCTGTAATGCGCTTTACAAAGTGGTCACCAAAATAATCACTAAAAGATTAAAATCACCTCATTGAGAAAAATCAGTCCGCTTTTGTGCCGGGTAGACAAATCATAGATAATATTGTTGTGGCTAATGAAATTTTTCATTCCATACATACTTCTCAAGGCTCGTTTGCTCTTAAACTTGACATGAGTAAAGCATATGATAGAATTGATTGGAATTTTCTTGAGCAAGCTCTCACTAGCATGGGCATTAATGATAGAGCTAAGGATCTTATAATGGGTTGTATAAAGACTGCTTGTTTTTCCATTCTCATTAATGGCCAGCCAGAAGGGTTTTTTGTGAGGGAGGGAGGAATTAGGCAGGGAAGCCCGTTGTCACCGTATCTATTTATCATATGTTCTCAAATTATGTCGGCTATTATCAACAAAATGGAGCTTGATGGGTTGTACAGTTGCTATAAAATTAATAGATGGGATCCTAGTGTCAGTCACATTTTATTTGCAGATGGTGTGATGTTGTTTGGTAATACTAACACAACTACCATCAATTCTGTCACAGTTATTTTACAATAATACTATTTTGCTTCAGGACAATTGGTAAACTATAACAAATTCTCAATCTACTTCAGCAAAAGTGTACCACCTGATCAAGAAGAAGAGATTATTCAAGCTCTTAGAGTCTGCGGAATGTCTAAAGACGATATATATCTTGGTGTCAAAATACTACAACAAGGAAATAGAGTCTCAAATTACAAATTTCTCATAGAAAAGTTTGATGAGAAACTTGCAGGTTGGAAAAAACACTCCTTGACAGATGCTGGAAGAATAACCCTAATACAACTGTTCTCACCCTCATTTCGGTCTATTTTATGGTCACATCTCTCATTCCAAAGACTATTCTGGAGAAACTATCACAAATCATCAGGGATTTTTTGTGGGGTCATAACAGGCACAAGAAGAAAATGCATTTCTTGAAGTGGGAATGGTTTAATTTACCCAAATACAAAGGAGGAATGGGAATTATATGCTTATCTCATCTCAATCAAGCGTTGGTGGCTAAGCTTACATGGAGATTTCTTCATGACCATGATTCCTTGTGGTGCAGAATTTTAAGGGCCAAGTATATGAGAGAGGGTACTATTTGGAATGCAAGAAAACCAAGAAAATGCTCCACCACCTGGCTAGCTATCCTGGAAAGCAGAAACAACCTTAAAAGTGGTTGCTTGTGGCTTGTAAGAAATGATAAAAACATTGATGTCATATTTGATCCTTGGATTCAGTCAATGCAGGGCATTATTCCGACCATAAACAATTAAATCTCGCTTGAAATTACGAAAGTACATCAGCTTATTAATCCTTCCACCAACTACTGGAATGTGAATCTGGTAACTCAGTTGTTTGATAACTTCACGGCCAATCAGATTCTGAATACAATTATCAATACTGCAACTAACGATAAACTCGTGTGGCGATTAACACTCCAAGGAAAGTTCACTGCTCAATCATTCCAGCAGATCATACTTGAACAAGCTGGTGAGTCCTCTAATTTAAGGGATACATCTTTCCCTTGGAAAAAGTTCTAGTCCATCAAGAAAGTTGCCCCAAAAATTAAGTCTTTTATGTGGAGAACTATCAATAATTGTATTGCAGTGTGTCAAAAGGTTGGTAGGTTTGTGAATGAAATCTCCATGGAATGCAGAATCTGTTATAATGATGAAGAAAGTGTGGATCACTTATTTCTTCATTGAAGCTTTGCTCAAGCTGTATGGTTTACCTCCCCACTCGGTTTGAGACTTCGAGTACATAGCCAGATGACACTTAAGTCTCTAGTTGAGCAATAGCTGGCAACGACTGATAATGAGTACTCGTTTTATCTTGGTGCTGCAATTTGCTGGGCTATTTGGATATCCATAAACTCTAAAGTCTTCGAGAGTAGAAATACAAATATTCAAGGTACCTTGATTATGGCCCTATAATGGTTTAACACCTTAACCTGTATTTCAATTCAGCCGAAGAAAGCGAAACTGAAGTGGAAACCCAACACATCATCAGCAACTCAGTTAGACTTCTGCAGACTTGGTCACCTCCCCTCCTTCAATAATCAAAATCAATGTTGATGATGCGTGGAAGAATGGTCCCTTTGCTTGTGCTGTTGTAGCTAGAGATAGTAATGGTAATTGTTGTGGCGCTGGTACCAAACTCGGAACTTCTGACAGTCTAGTTTATGTAGATTCGAATGGATTTCTTCTTGCTGCTGAAATTGCATCCTGGTTAAACTTCAAGAACATCATCATTGAGGGCGATTGTCAAGTAGTGGTTAAGATCTTGAGGGGAGAATCTCACTCTTCACCCTGGAGAATATGGAAGATCTTAGACGACATCACGGGGTTGCAACCATGTTTTGATAACTGCACCTTCACGTTCGTACCAAAAAGTGGAAATTCAGCTGCGCACTGTCTGGCAGCTCATGCCCTATCAAACAGCATCCTAAGCAAATAGACTGCTGATCAGATTCCCGCTAGTATCGCTACTCTCTGGGATGTATCCACTAACTAGTTTATAAATAGATAAGATAAGAAAACAAAAGAAATATAAATAAATAAAAACCGTTTATTTTGTAAATTCATCGAAAGAGAGATTGATTTATTCCCGAATTATTTATTTATTACACGTTATTTATTTATTTTCGAATCTTTTTGAATTCCGATAGACCGATAAAAGCTTGTTTTTGGCAAAGCTAACGAATTTGTTAATTGCTATCATGAATCTGCCAATCACATTTTAATAAGTGATAACTCTTATCATGTTTTTTTCTTCTCTTTCCTTTTCCCTTTATTGGTCATAATTAAGGAAACACGCTATAAACAGGTCTTAAACAAATGGGAAATCCCCACTCTATATTGTTATGGTTAGTCAATTCTAGACCGTTAGTTTGACTATTAGTTGCAACTTTTTGTAGCTAACAAAATCCCAACTCACCCCACCCCTCTAATGATGGTACCCAGACCCGGTAACCCAGCTACCCATTTTGTATTAGCCGAAAAGGCGATGTTCTTTTGTTTTTAACCCCACCACTGTTCTCTACGACGAACCTTGCATATTGATACTCTGGCACCCTTTGTTCTTTTCACATTCCGGCAGAAAATCATGTTTTGGTTTCAATTGCTATTTTAATTTGGTAAACACTTTCCTACTAGGGCGGCGGTACACTATTTGAAGCAATACACATAATAGTTCAAAAACTGTTTACATTCTAAATTTGCTGTCAAAGAATATAAAGAAAAAGGCTTGTTTGATAAATATTGTCTAGATAAACATAGGGGTGGGACTTGGGTTGGGTTAACCCACCCAACCCATGTCCAACCGAACATTGGGCGAATATGGGCAACGTATTTGAAAATTTTGGGCACGTTTGGGCATAAAATTTATAAACCCGAGTTAAATTTGGGCAAGTATGGGCACAAATATTTTTAACCCAAGCAACCCGCCCAACTCGAAGAACTATGATATAGTTATATAAGACTATTTTTATAATAAGAAAAAAGTTTTATTATTTACTATAAAAAGTTTTTATTATTTTTATAATTGGTAATATTATTATCTATCTAGAGTAATTTTAATTATCTTCAAATCTAATAATGAAAATATAAATTATATTTATCTCATTAATCATTCAATATGAAAAATGTTTATATTATTTGCAAATTTGAGATAAATGGAGCAATCAAATCTCATTATTACTAAAATTTGTTATTATCTATTAACAAACTCGTATGTCCAGCGAAACTTGAGCCAACCTGAGGAACTCGGGGAACCGGAGAAACATAACTTGGGCGGACTTGGGCAGTACCTCCATGGGTTCCATGGGTTTCGATGGGCAATTCGGGCAAAGGATTCCTAGCTCGGGTCCGCCTCGGCCAATCCTTCTAACCCGCCCAACAAACCCAAGTCCCACCCTAGATAAACAACGCCTTTTTTTGAACCATGTTTTAGGCCATACAATTATTTTTTTGGGGCATATCAAATAAAGACCAAAACGGGTTAACATATGTAGTAATCTTAAAAGCCCTTTATCTATTTATATTTTTTATTTTAATTTAATTTTTGAAGAGACTGCATAATCATTTGTCTAGATTTGATGTTAGTGCAAGGAAATGTAATTTTTTTTTTCATAGGTTAGTGATTGTTATACAGAAAGGGGTTGGAGCCCAGCTTGTCGCTAGGATTCCAACTAGTTTCTTACAGTCTTCCTTTATTGTTGACGAATATGAGTAATTCATTTTCTATGTTATATTTATTTTACAGTTTTTATGAAATTTCTTTAAAGTTTTTTTTTTTTATTATTTTTACAACACATTAGGTTCGGCGGAGAAGTTATCAGCCGAACTTCAGGGTTTTCTTCATATATGAAAAACAATAAGCAGTTCGGCTGATAACTTGTCAACTAAACCTAGGTGAAAACATACCTAAGTTCAACTGACAAGTTATCAGCCGAACGTCATTCTGTAACTCTAGAACTTAGGTTCGGCTGATTCGAGCAAAAAATAGGACATCCGAACTTAGTATTGTTATTCATAAAGCGAAACTCGACTATCCTTTTCGTGTTTAATTATCAGCCGAACTGTTCGACTAGTTAGTTTAATCTTTTTGGATGCCCTAAAATTTTCTTGTATGCCTAAAACACGGTATTTTTTGTTGGTTTGAGTCTGTTAATCAGGCCTAAAATTTAGCAGTTGTTCCATCAAATATATATATCTGGCCCAATTACTTCAACAACAAAATCATATTTTGTTTTTAATTGCTTTTTTTTAGTTTGGTCCATACTTTCCTACTAGGGTGGCGATGAACTATTGGAAGCATTGCACATAATAATTCAAAAATTGTTTGCATTCCAAATTTGCTGTCAAGAACATAAAGAAAAAACCTTGTTTGATAAATATTTTTAGATTAACAATGTTTTTTTTTTCCTTCTTAGTTAGAGATTGTGTTAGAGCATTGTTCGGTTGAACCTACAAGTTTTGCTATCTCAATCTTGTTGTCAATGTTAGGTGATCAAAACTATATCTTGATTTCTAGTCTACTAATTCAAGTTTCGGATAGGTTAGAATTGTAGTTGAGTATCAGAGATCACCCTTGAAGACTGAAGATCGACGAAGACATTTTGGAGAACTTCAATTTCAGGTATGTGAAGACTCAACCATTCTATTTTACTCACTATACAATCATTCTATCAATTGAGACTATGTCGTATCACTTATAGTAGATTAACAAAGAAGGTGTTTCGAGTCAAGCTTTTCTTGTGGAAAATATCGAAATATGATTTAGTGATTGGATGTTCAAAGGTCCTTAACAATATTAGTTCTATAATTTAATTTGTGGATTAATTGAAAATTGCCCATGCAAATGATAATATCACTTGGGAATGTTTTAATCATTAAAAGAGGGATATATGAACTTACTGAATTTCTACTCAGGGTAGGTTGGCGAACTTAGTTTGCAAACCATAGAGATCTAAGATTCAGAAATACAGGAAGGTTGGCGAACCCAGTTCGCAAACCATAAGTTCAGTCGGGAACAATTCACGAACCTGGTTGGTGAATCGTGGTGAACTGAATTTTATAAGTTGGATTAATTGGCTAGCAATTGGCGAACCCAATTCACGAACTGTGGTCAACTGAGTTCTGGAGTCTAGTAGGGTTGGAAAACTCGGTTCACGAACCGTTGCACCCTAACTCGTGAACAAGCCTTGCGGTTCACGAACCGTTGTACCAACTGTCCTGACAATGTTTAGCAGATGCTCAAAGACTTATTATTTTAATATGTTTATCATTGATTTATTAAAACACTTAGGTGTTTGAATCATGATTAATTTCTTAGGTGATTAAATGAACATCAAGTAGCTTTTACTTCTTTGGATAACTTGCCAAACCGAACAGTCATTATACACGGTTATAGAACTCGGTCTAACCGAACCTATGTGTATAGTCTTCAAATTGTAGTTTGAAGACCTATTTTGTTTGCTTGATTCTCAAGTTATCTTAGCTTGAATTCTAAGCTAATCGTGGTCTTTAAAAAAATATAAATAGAGTATCTCTCTCAACTGGGAAAATCAATCCCTGACACTTTCTGTCATAGTTGATTCTAGAGTCACCTCTATTGACCTTTTAGGTCTAGACTAAAAATACTTCTCTTGGGGATTCGTGAAGCCAGGTCAGACTATCTTGATCATGATAGTTCGTGAATCCTGATCTTGTTTTTTGTTATCGAGGATTTCGTAATCTCTTTCACGCAACATAGATAGTAGTCACAAAGTTTCTTTGTCCCAGACTTTGTGATTCCTCAAGATAGATATCTAAAGACTGATCTTAGTTGATCTTTCGAACGATTGTTCTTGAGAGGTGGTTAAGAATCTAGGCTTCTTTTCAGGTGTCGTAAGTTCCTGATTTGTGAGGTTTGCTAGATTGCTATTGCAAACAGATTTCCACACCTTGATCTTTGATCTAAACAGAAATCAAATAGGCTTATCCGTTAGATGCAGATTGGTATCAAAATTCTTCATTTCGGCTGAAGCAAATCTTAGGCTGTAAAGGACGTCAGCTAAGGGAATCAAGTGCGTAGAACCTTGTGAAGTTCAAGAGATGTAAGGAGCGCGACTGTAACTGAATCACTTGGAGGGTGGATTCGGTATCAATTACATTTCAGTCCGAAGTCTGATAGTAGGCTAGTGTCGGTAGCGTCTTAATACAGTGTGGTGTTCAATCTGGACGACGTCCCAGGTTTTTATGCTATTGCGGTTTCCTCGTTAACAAAATTTCTGGTGTATTGTGTTTTTGCTTTTCCTCATTATATTGTTTATCTTTATAATTAGATTTACACAGGTTTGTACGTGTTCAATCTACACAGATAAGTCATCATCATTGTTATCGATTACGAGACTAATTTATTGTGGAATTAGTATCTTGAAAGATACATAGAAAGTTTAACAACTTGGCAGAATTTCGATTAAATTATTTGGATACGACTAGATTGATCTTGGATATTGATTTTTGAGATCGTCCAAGTACTCTGCTTAACAATCTGGTTCATGGACATTGTGTTACATACTGATTGAGTAGAGGTTGAGATATTAACTTTATACATATTTTCAATGATCATTAAGTTGGTCTTCTTACAATTGTCTTAAGTTTTGTCTATACAGGTTGCCGAACGAAAATGTTGGGTGTATTTAGTATCCCCCGCGTTTTCAGATTGACATTGTTAATCAGGTGTAAACTTTAGCAGTCTTTCCATCTAATATATAATTACTCCAACAAGAAAAGTAAACGAGTAGAAAATAAAAAACCTTGGTAGGTACTCCCTTCGTTTCAAAATAATAGGCAGGCTTCATGTACAATTACGGAGGCAGTAAATTGCGATGCATCATTACATGTGTTAAATAAAAAAATAAAAATAAAATGACTTGTAGGTAAATTTGTAAGAACCCGCGATTGAGATACACATTTTAATTTAAAGATACCCAGGTTAAATTCATCCGGGGTATCTACTAAGGGATGTCCCAAAACTATAAAAGACTAAGATATCCCTTTCATTTATATATTTTTTATTACTTTTTGATTGTTTTTTCTTTAATCTTTTTTTTTTGGTTAAATTTTTGTGACATTTCTAATTTGTTACTAAATATGAATCCAAAAGCCTTCAATCTCAAACAAGTTGAGGTATACTAGAAATGAAAATCCAAGATATAATCAAGATGTGTTTGTTAAGCTTCTGGTACTGGATCGCTAACTTCCACGCACGTCTGTCCAATGCTAGCTCTTCAAATATGTTTCGACCATTGAAAACCCATTTCAATCTTTCCTCCCAGGTAAATTTTGGTTAACCCAAACTTCTCTTTTCTCTTGCTACACGCCTTATAATTCTTGTATGTACTGGTGCCTTAGGAGGACTTCATCGGTTATGTCCATACCATCTCAGCCGATATTGAACAAGTTTTTCCTCGATCAGTGCCACCCCCAGGTTATTGCAAACATTATCATTCCTAATTCGATCACGTCTCACACGTTCACGGACCTACCACATCATACGTGTTTTCGTTACATAGTAACACCACACTCCACTTCATACAACATCGTTGTCCTATAAAGCTTTCTTTGGGATTTTATGGGACTTTTGTCGCACAAGATGCCAGTTGTTTGTCGCCATTTGGCCCACCGCATCTGAATCCTATGCCGAACGTCCTCCTCAATTTCGTCATCACCTTGAAGCATCGACCCCAAATATCGAAAGGAGTTTGTCCTAGGCATTAATTGCTCGACTAAATAAATATCCTCGTCTTCAGCTGTAGCGTCACTGAACTCACACTTCAGGTACTCAGTTTTAGTCATACTAAGTCTAAATCTCTTTGATTTCAGAGTTCGTCTCCATAACTCCAATTGCCTCATGACCCCGGCTCTACTCTCGTCAATTAGCGCCACATCGTCAACAAAGAACATGCACCAAGAAAGCGCTCCTTGAATGTCCTTTGTAATTTAATCCATCAATAGACCAGAAATATAAGGGCTCAAAGCTGACCCTTGATGTAGTTCATCCTGGTAAGGAAGGCACTAGTCTCCTCATCGCATGTTCTGACCTTGATACAACGTTGTCGTACATATGTTTGATTAGGGTGACATACTTCGTGGAGACTTTATTTTTTTTCAAAATCCCACTATATTACCTTCCGTGGAACTCTGTCGTACGCTTTCCGCAGGTCATTAAATACCATGTGTAGGTCCTTCTTCTGCTCCCGGTACCTCTTCATGAGTTATCTTGCTAGGAATATCATTTCCGTGGTCGATCTCCCAAGCATAAATCCAAATTGGTTTTTCGTAACGCTTGTTTCCCTCGTACGTGATGCTCGACCACTCTCTCCTAAAGCTTCATTATATGGCTCATGAGTTTGATTCCTCTATAATTTTTACAACTTTGGATGTGAAAAAGCGGGGGTCTAACAACCACACCCAATATTTTGTTAGGCAATCTGTATGGACTAACTCCAATATAATTCCAAGAGAATCAACTAGACAGTTAGACTCAATCAAAGAAAATATATCCAAGAGTTATATCTCTGTTTCTCAAAATAATCAGCATTTCAAACAGATGAAATCCGTGAGCCTGATTATTAGGAGAAACAACTTGAACAGTACCAGATACCAATGTTCAAGTGTCAATCAATTTTAATCAACAACCAAAGGTTGGATTTACCGATTGATTGAACTACGCACAACCTGTGATATTTCAATTATATAAACAAATATAATGCGGAAAAGAAATAACACAAACACCAGAAGTTTGTTAACGAGGAAACAGCAAATGCAGAAAAACCCCGGGACCAAGTCCATATTTGAACACCACACTGTATTAAGCCGCTACAAACTCTAGCCTATTACAAGTTAACTTCGGACTGGAATGTAGTTGAGCCCTAACTAATCTCACAGTGATTAAGGTACAGTCACGTTCCTTACATCTCTGGATCCCAGCAAAACTCTACGCACTTGATTCCCTTAGCTGATCTCACCCACAACTAAGAGCTGCTACGACCCAAAGTCGGAGACTTGATAAACAAATCTGTCTCCCACAAAAAAGTCTATTCTGATAGATAAATCTGTCTTCCACAGAAATACCTATGAAGTTTTTGTTCCGTCTTTTGATAAATCAAGGTGAAAGGAACCAATTGATAATCCGATCTTATATTCCCAAAGAACAACCTAAAATTACCAATCACCTTACAATAACTTAACTATATGGTAGTAAAACAAGTTATTGTGGAATCACAAAGAATGAGACGAAAAGCTTTGTGATTACTTCTTATATCTTACCTATCGGAGATAAATCTCGAGCAAATCTTAGAGAAGATAGTACTCAATACGATAGAACAAGTAAGATCAGAATATGCAACTACAGAGAAAATAGTTGGGTCTGGCTTCAGAATCCCAATGAAGTCTTTAAGTCGTTAACCTATAATGGTTTTAGGAAAAACCTAGGTTAAAGGAAAATCGACTCTAGTCGCAACTAGTATCATACGGGAGGTGTGGGGATTATGTTTCCCAGTTGCTAGAGTTCTCCCTTATATAGTCTTCAAATCAGGGTTTGATAACTTTGTGACAAAGCAATCAATATTCACCGTTAGATGAAAAACCTGATTTAAGATTTAAACTAAGTTTCCACCGTTAGATGGTCTTAGCTTGTTACATACAAATGGACTATACCTTCATTTAGATATGGCAACCGTACCTAAACATGTATATTGAGTTGGCTAAATAACAGTTTACTGAAGTTAGCCATATGAACACTTTTGTGTTAACCATGTTCATCTTAACACTTATCTAGATCAAATGAACCTAATTGTCTTACTAATAGAGTTGTTCAATTGTATATATTCTCATAGAAGTATACAAGACACAATTGAAGCAAAATCGGTTTTGATTCAAAGAAATAATTCATGAACATTTAGCCACGGTTTGCAAAGATTGCATTCCTTAATATATAAATGTATTTGTTCATGAGTATGAATTCATACTTAACCGATTTTAGAAATTAACCACATAAGTTTGCAAACGGGTACTTAAACTTAAGTTCCGGACATTGGTCACGTCCGACAGTTCGCAAACGGGTATGCATATTGTCGTTCCGGACCGAACTCAGGTGAATAAGTTTGCAAATTGGTACGCAAACTTAGTTCCCGGACTTTGACAGTCAAAACCGTTCGCATACGGGTATGCATACCTAGTTTTCGGACCTGAATCATTCTTACAACAGTTTGCATACGGGTATGCATACTGTGCTATATCCAGACAATAATTAATTTTTATAAACTCCCATTTCAATCATTGAAACATTCTTAGAAGACGACAATAGCTGTCTCACACAAACTATTAGCTTATAACCAATTTTCAAGTGTTCGAATGACCAATACGACACATTCCGAGCCTACATAAAATGATTGTCTCACACAAATCATGTAAGATGTTACTAGGTGATTTTCACATGATCATCTTTTGACTTTCGTCAAGAATAATGATGAACGTAGTTAAAGAAAAAAGCTTTCCAACACATATTTCGAGAAAGATATAAGCGAGTTAAACTCAGCTTGAAATATCAAATGTGTATAATATAAAGTCTATATGATATACGAGTTAGTCTCAATAGGAGATATAATAAAATAGACTTCTGAGTGATAGATGAGTTCAAGTCTCCATATACCTTTTGTTGATGAAGTTCCTCCAAGCTCCTCTTAGTAGATCTTCGTCTTCAATCGATGAACGTCGTGAAGTCTAAAGCTCAACTACACATTCTATCCTAATCTGAGACATAGCTATAAGTAGACTAAAAATCAAGACTTATAGTTTTGACAACTAAACTTGATAAACAAGCTTGAGATAGCAACGCTTGCGAGTTCGACCGAGCAGATCTCTAACATGATGTCTCCTTTATTCTTGAAAATCTTTACAACTTTGGATGTCTTCTTTATTTTGAAAATAGTTACTACTATGCTTCTCCTCCATTGGTTCGGCATCTTGTTTGACTGGAGAATGCAGTTGAACAATTTAGTTAGTCACGATATTCCTTTATTTCCAAGCATTTCCACACCTCAATGGGGATTTTATCTGGGCCCAAGTCCTTCCCTTCTTTCGTTCTTTTTAGTACCTCCTTTACTTCGTAGGCTTGGATACTCCGAACAAATCCTCCGTTGGTGTCCTCGACAGACCCATCTAGCTCGAACATGGTGTTATCGTCTTTTCGATTGTAAAGCTGGCCGAAATATTCTATCCATTCTTTCTTGATATCGGAGTCATTCATTAATAGTTGGTTATTCTCATCTTTGATGCATTTAACCTGGTTTAACTCTCATCTTTCTCTATCGCAGTCTAGTTATCCTGTAAACATCCTTTTTATGTAACCGCTAGTACAAGTCTTCATATACTCTTCCTCTTGCCATACTCACCATATTCTTCACGTTTCTTCTTGCCTCTTTGTAATTTTGTAACATCTCCTCGCTATCATGACAATGTAAGTCTTTATAGCATTTTTTCTTCTCCTTAACTGCCTTTTTTACGTCCTCTTTCCACCACCAAGTATGTTTAGGTCCGAACCAACTTCCTCTGTCACTCTAACTACCTGTGCATGCAACTAACTTCTGAATGCGAGTTTTTGTATCTTCCCACATGATGTGCGTCTATTCTTTTACACTTAAAACCCTTCATGCTAATGACCTATCTCTAAATAGTCGTGTGTTGTCTTGTTTGAGATTCCACCACCTCGTCTTTGTGATTTTAGCGCCCTTGTTTCGTTGAATACGCGTTCCAAGATAAAATTCGGACATTAGGAGTTTATGTTGTACGACAACACATTCTCCAGGTATGACCTTGCAATCTACGCACTCTTATTTTTCCTCTATCCTGGTAAGAAATATAATCAATCTGGCCCAAATTTTGGCTATACATGTAGGTTACTAAGTGATATTGCCTCTTCCTGGAGGGATTGTTAGTTATCAGAAGGTCATATTCTACCGCAAAATTTACTATTTCTTCTCCTCTTTGGTTTACATCGCCAAACCCAAATCCTCCATGTATCATCTCGAATCCCCTCCGATTTGTTAGATTTCAACGGCTGAGTGAGGCTGTTGAAATCTCCTCAAGTGAAAAACTTCTCGTTGTTTGGCACACTTCTAACTATTTCCTCTAAAGCGTCCCAGAAGTTCTTCTTGATGTCCTCACTCAACCGCTCAGGAGGGGAATACGCGCTAACGACGTTCACGGTGGTATCACCAATCATGATTTTGACTAGAATGATATGATCTTCTTATCTTCTAGCGTCGACCACTCCGTCCTTCAGGTTCTTATCGATCAGGATGCCTACACCATTCTTGATTCGAGTTCCTCCAGATCACCATATTTATATTCCTTTCACTGTGCCAACTACCTTCTTGTTTTGAGAAGTATATCAATATCAGCACGAATGATTGATAATTTTTAATGTAAACCGTATATGTTGTTCTTCACCTTGAAGAACATAATTAACATTCGTTACTGTGTATTTACCATGCCGAAAGTTGATGGTGTCCTTCATCGACAATAACCGACACAATACTCATTACATAAAAAATACCAACAATAATCATCCCCAAAAAATTTAACAGAATATATTTATTTTCAACTACAGTCTGCAATGGATAAAAAAAATCGACCATGCTTATCGTAATGTCAAAATTTTGGACATGGTCGTTGTAGGTGGTCATGATTTGTTTTTATGTCGATGGTAGTAGGTGAAGATGCGTCATCTCATTCAGAAGCGTACCTTCACAATTATGTGATCGTAGTTCTCAGGTCTGAATCATAATCGTCAACGTGATCGGAAAGTCTTGATCTTAGATCAATAATTTGATAAAGTGAATTAGGGTTTTCTAATTATCTACTTAAGTCGGTGTGTGAACAATAACCTGGAGAGAATCAGAAAAGAGTGAAAAATACTTAAAGTAAAATTTCTATTAGTAAATCATCTTGCTTACGTTATGAGCCTTTCTGGATATATATACATGTCAATCGTGGATTTTTGAAGAAGGAGAAAAATCATAAATCGTATCTACCCTACTGTAGCAACATAGAAACATCAGAACTTTGTATGTCTCTGACCCGGCATCATAAGTATAAAATTCATATTTTATATTCATATTCATATTCATATTTTATATTAGTATTGTATGACTCGGTGCTCATTTATGTGTTGAATCAATAATGATTGGACAACTTCTAGATGGATTGACTACTAGTATAGATCAATATTATCCTAAGAATGTCATTGTTAATGATAGCAATTCCTTTCCAGATATTCTCTGATTCTGCAAATTAGATATTAAGAATCCGGTTGGTTTTACTACCATTCTTTACCAGTTATCGAGTGAATATAATGCTCCTAGATGGATTTACTAGTATAGAGCGACTCATAAATAAATTCTAGTGCTATATTCACCAACTGAATTTCTAGAAAATATGTCATTTTCACCAAAATATATCACTACTTCAATTTGTAAGTTTTCTTAGCAGAATTGTGTAAATTAATGGTGAATGTTCGCCTTTCAAACATATGGACTACCACCTACTACCCCGAAAAAATAGCATGGGTATACATAATAATAATGGTCTAAAGAGCATATCAAAATATGGTTCAAAAAGCATATGATCAAAAAGAAGTAAAATAATCAAATAATAATAGTAAAAGGAAAAAAATGGGTGTGACCTGCACCAGTTACATTTTGACAAGGGATACACCTCTCTAATGTTTTCATTGTATGGTGAAACAGGGAATGCATGTGGGCACATTTCCCGCTTCCTGAAGTCATTAAGAGAGCATGAATACAACCATATCCCACATCTCAAGGAATTTTCGAAGTCTATGACAAGCAGAGCACACACATGGTACAAGAATATTGCACCAGGTAGTATTGGCAGTTGGTGTCAAATGGTTAATGCTGCATCATTCCCTAGTTCAATGCCAACAACAACGATAGAGAGAAGCTCCAATATTTCAGGACTTTCCTTTTCTCATGGCAGAAGCGGTGGAACCGGTGGAAGTATGGATACGATACGATGTGATCAAACTACCTCCCATTGGACGACCATCAACTAAACAAGAAACGGAAGATCCTAACTACTGCCACTTTCACAGATTTGTTAACCATGCCACAAGTAAATGTAATGGTATGAAGCACATCTTCAAGGAAAAAGTCGAATCAGGAGAACTAAACTTGGGACTAAAGGATTACACATAAAACCCTCTACCTATCAGGAGTTTCACGTTCTTTGAAAAACCTGTCAACAAAACCGTGGAATCCTCGATGGAGCACTTATGTGAAATGCTCTACCTCTTTAAAGCACAACAAAAAAAGACTTTTTTAATGCACTCAACCATGTTGTGTCAGGCAAGCGCATTTGTTTCCCAGAAAAAGTCGAAGTTCCTTCTAAACCTTTTCAAGACAAGGAAAGGTACGACTGGGAACCGCTTTCCACCACCAATCTCAAGAATACTGGATCTGGAAGGGCGTTGATTAATGTTGGCACTGACATCAACATCATACCCTGCAAGACTCTCAATGTAGCGGGAATCACTCGTCAAGAAGTTGTTTATACTCCCATTTCATCTCCACATCTCTCTGAAGATGAAGATGGGCTCTGATTGGACTGAAACCAAATTTTACATAATCAAAGAAGATCTAGAATATCTCATGTTCCTAATACGAGCATGGTTACACTTTTACAAAACTGCTTCTGCGAAATGTCTTCACCAGTATACCCACTCCAAGGAGGAAGCGTTGCCTCTTGTGAAGAATTTGCAAATGACCCTCTTTTGTAATTAGAGAAGTTTCAGGCAATAACGGCAACAAAGCAAAAACCTGAGAAAAGTGTAACATCGTATATTGAGAGATACCGCAAGCAAGTGAGTCTCACTCATTTCATCTCTCTACCATTAAATATTTCCCATGCTTACCTGGCGTGGGGACTGGACCTTGCTAAGAGGAGCACCTCTGCTCTAGCTAAACGCTATGAATGGGTAGCTTCACTTCTATAATATTTTGTTAAACGCAGGAATTCAATGCCTATCCAAGAAGAACATTATACTGAGAGATTCACCACTCAAGTAATGTCTAATCACGACAAGGATCATCATGGATATTTACTAGTGAAACTACGGGAGTGTCCACATACGTCATAGAACTGTTACAAGGAGGTACCAGCACGTACGCGCGTATGCAAAGCCGGCCCTGGCACCAAGCAGCCAATGCAAGGCATTGGGCCACAAATTTTAGGGGGCCACTTTTTTTAGTTAGACATTAAGGATTTAGTTAGACATCAAGATGCTTGTAAAATTTGAAACGAGATGGATTTAAGTTTGTACTCTAAATTACTACTGTCCCATAGAATCCATCCTATGTAATGTGGCTGACGGCTAAATCATCTTTCATATCTAGTTTAAGGTTCGTTATGCCACTAGTAAAACAATAAGCTACTTAATAGTATGCTTATTTGATTAGGAAGTAGTTTGCTTAACTATAGAAATTTACAACAAACATGACTCTGTACTCTAGATTAAAGATTGAAATTCCAAAATAATAGAAGAATGGGCTATATTTGATAAAAATAATACAGATAAAGCATAAATTTGATTTTAAAAGTGCAAAATTATAAGTTGTAAAAACCTTAATATTTGTTGACAAGATGTTTTACTATTTTAGTCTCCGTATATTGTATAAAATTCTCTAACAAGTTCTTTTCCGTTTTAGATGTTCAATTTAGATTTTACTATTATTAGAAATACTAATTTGCTTCAGAAAACATATTAATAAGCGTTAGAAATTATTTTTATTTAGCTAAAAAACCACTCTAAAATATTGATTGATTAATGATGTACCTAAAACTCATACTCTCATAGCTTCATCATAAAATGAAATGATTAAAATTAAAATTGAGGCAAATCTAGATACTTATTTTTCTATTTATGGGGCCATAAATTTTGGTTTGCATCGGGCAACCAGAATCTCAGGCCCGGGCCTGCGCGTATGGGATGCTAATAGTGACATGGGAATGAAGGAAAACCATGTCGATAGAAGATATTCAGGGCCAAGACAGTAAAACCTAACGCCTTTCGTGTAGAGTATTTGGTCATGAAAGAAAGCACCAAGACGCGACCACCAGTTTATGACAAGCGCTGACTGGAAAGGACTATTTATGATTGCCAATGCTACTATTGGCGGATACTACAAATTGATTGCTACAGATGACAAGATGGTAGAAGCGACAATACAAGGAAAGTGGCTCAAAAAATTTGACGTCGTCTGATGAAAGACACTTGAAGTAGCACCAATAAAATATCATATCTCCGTCATAATTGAGGTGTTCATAGCAAATAGTGCAATATACGTATGAGACCTACATTAGTGGCTCGCTCCTTTTATCTTCAAATCTCATGGAAATAAGAAAGCAATTAATTTATATTCTAAACTCAAATTATTATGGACTTTAACATCCTTTGATCCAGATAATTACTGTGGAGACCTTGTAAGAAAATCTAAGGTTTTACAATCAGTTGATAAAATCCACCAAATTTCTGACTGGAGGAGCTATTATAAAAAGTTTTACCTATTTCCCATGGGTGGGGATACCTTAACAAATGGTGTTGACAAAGATTTTTAACAAAAATTACTAACCGTGCGATCCCATAAATTTGACGGCTTGCTTCTTCGATGACGGGACACTTAATTTAAGTCTGGTTTGTGTTTGGTTTTTTCGTTCGGGACACTTAATTTAAGTCTGGTTTGTGTTTGGTTTTTTCGTTCAAATAAGGGACCAATGTAAATATGGAAATATAATGACTGAATAATGGAAAAAATATTTAAATAAATAACCTTCATCTTCTTCCCATAGTATAATCTAATTAAGCGAATGGTAATAATTTGTTTCTCTTTTATTCACCGTTTTATTTATAAAAGTTTGAAATTGATCTTTTTAATGATATTTTGATCGTCAATAAAAATTTCAAATAGGAAGAAGGAACAAAACTTTGATTAGCATTTTGAAGGGAATCTTTAGCCCACCCACTGGTTTGGAATCTTGAATGATGTGGAGGTGCATAATTTTCTTTTGTATCACTTCGACTAATTTGATTGTTCTTCCATAGTTGGAGCGACATGATAGGATAATCAATTCATAATTATTATTATTTTCAATCACTCTTTCGCAATCTTCGCACCCGGTACATGTAGTATTGTAAGAGGTTCAAATTAAGGTTCAATTCATGATAATATTTCAATCACTCTTTCGCCATTAGCAGTAGAAGATAAGATTATGATGATTGATGATCATCTTGTTGATTAAAATGACGAAGATAACTTGGTGGTCATGATTCGCATAAACGACACGACACATTTTTGAAACAGTTGTGACGTAATTCAAAGCCTCTGGAATATAACAGAGATCTCACATCTTAATCTTAGGTTATTTTCTTTCCAATAATCTCGTGATCGCATTTTCACCTAATTAGATGCCACATCATCCACTAGATAAGCCATTAGATGTATGGGATCCCACGGTTAATAAATTTTGTTAAAAGGTTTTGTCAAAACCGTTTGTCAAGGGATCCCGACCCATTTCCCATTCTCATTTTTCCTAAATTCCATCCCAACCACACATAGCAATTTTTGTTTAACTTTTTATAAGCTGGGTAAACAAAACTTACCGTATGATACAAATAATTTTCTTCCCAACTTGCTCGACTAGGCCTGCACAGAACCGAACCGTAACCGCAAATCGAACCGATAACCGCACAAACCGAACCGAACCGATAATCCAACGGTCGTTCACGGTTTTAATTTTGTTAACCGTTAGATCTTCGGTGCGGTCAACGGTTTTACCCATAACCTCACCTAACTGAACCGAAAAACCGAATATTGTAGGCCGTTGATTTATTTTTATCCTGATCAATCCTAGCCGTCTAGATTAAACCCTACACTATATATTTTGAAACCCTAAAATCTAGCAGCTTCTTCCTTTCTCTTCTCTTCCTCTTCGAGACTTGTCTCTCTCTCCACTCCAATCGCCTCCATCACCAGTTCACCACCTCTATCAAGAGATTCAACACTCAAGAGCACCACCACCTCTATCAAGAGATACACATCGGTAAGTGTTTTCTCCTCTTCCGTTTCTCCTTCTCCTCGATTGATTTTTTTTAATCAATTTTTAGGGTATTTATTATTATTATTAGGGTTTCTTTTGATTCACTATCAACATATGGTTTGATTTCTGTTAACAATCGATTTATGTTGCCAATCGATTTATGTTAGGGTTATAATTATTTTTTTTTTTTTTATGTTCTCAGACCTTGAGGAGCAGGAGCAGCTGGAGTTCTTCATTAAATAAAGTTGTGGATTATTTCAAACAGGTAACTACTAACTAGTGTTTCTTCTTTTTGTTCAGAGATTTTTATTTGTTTTTGATAGAGATTTATATGGTTTATAGATCTGAGCTTGTTTCATATAGTATGGGTTTGTTTCATAGTATGGGTTCTTGCTTATTTGAGTTTTATTTTGATGATAATGGTGATTTGATAAGACCCTATGTTGATTAGTTCATATTCAGTGTTTTAGGTTAATTGGCTTTCAATTGTGAGCTTTTACTCAGAATATTAATCCTATTTTTAACTACTACTTTAGAAAACAATAACCAGTTCTTCAAATGATATTAGAAAACTTTATTTGAGTTTGTTTGTTACTTTATTTGAGTTTGTTTGTTTCATAGATGGCTTTCTAATTCACATGATATGATTAGTTCATTCATAACTATGTAATGTTATATTTGCAGTGTATTTACAAGGGTTTTTGTTTTGTTATAGAGATATGTGTACTTGTTTTAAGAACTTGTTAGCCATTTCCAACTCAACTAACTTGTTTACATTTCGCAGGGGCTGTAACTAAGTGGTAATGCTTGGATCAAGTTCAGTTTCGTTATCGAGCTGCAAGATGGCAGGTGCTTCTCCAGCCTCTCAATCCCCTGCAGCTGAGTCTACTGAAGTGACACCTTCTGTAACACCTCAAGTTGATGCTACACAAGAAACACAGGTCCCTGCACCTGAAAGTGAACCAAAGAAGAAGGGAAAAGTGAGATCGGAAGTATGGAATGATTTTGTAAGGCTCAATGAAAAACAAGCACAATGTAAGCACTGCAAGAAGAAGTTGCAAGCTGATAGTCGAGGAAATGGCACCTCCATCATGAAGACACATTTAGGCACATGTCTTGAGAATCCCAACAAGAATCTGAAGGGACAACAGAGTTTAGTGTTTCCACCACCAAGACCAGGACAGTCATCGCAACTGGTTGCTGTTAGTTATGACAAGGATATGTGTAGAAGGAGATTGTCTGAGTTTGTCATAATAGATGAACTGCCATTTAGAATTGTAGAAGGAGAAGGGTTTAGAAGATATAGTGAACAGTTGGAACCTAGATTCAAGGTGCCAAGCAGAATGACCATTTACAGAGATCTTTTAACAATCTACAAAGATGAGAAAGAAAAGTTGAAGAAATATTTCAAGGAAAGTAAACAAAGAGTCTCTCTCATAACTGATACATGGACCTCTCCAAACAACTTCAACTATATGTGTGTGACAGTGCACTTTGTTGATATTCATTGGAAGCTTCAAAAGAGGATCATCCTGTTTTGCCAGATCAAGGGTCATATTGGAGTGGAAATTGGGAAAATGCTTGAGAAATGCTTGCTGGATTGGGGTCTATAAGATCTTTTCGCTGTGACTTTGGACAATGTCAGTGCAAATACTGTGGCGATTGAGTATCTTCAAACCAGTGTCATCAATTGGACATGAGCAACAGTTAGAGCTCAATATATGCAGGTTAGATTGTTTTTTTTTGTTTTATGCTTAAATCTCTTCTTCAGTATGAATGAGTTCTTTGTTTTTTTTTGGTTATGCTTAAATCTCTTCTTCAGTAGTTTAATTGTTTCATTTAGACTTAGCTTTTGAGATTATAATGGACCTCCATGTTTTACATTGACTAAGTTTAAATGTGCTGAAATATGCTTAAATGCTTAAATAGCTTTTGAGATTGTAATGATGTTTTCATTTAGACTTAACTTAAATATGCTTAAATGCTTTTATGCTTGTGTATCTTTACTGATTCTTTCATGCTTTGTCATTACTCAGTTTAGAACAAGTACATTTGTTATTACTCAGTTTAGAACAATTTACTGATATTTTCTTGTTTCATTCTTTTATCAGGTAAGGTGTGCTGCGCATGTTCTTGCGCTTGTTGTTAAAGATACGGTGTTATTGTATCATAAGTCAATTAGCAGGATCAGATCAGTTATCAAGTATATTACCGGTTCTCCCTCTAGGTTAGCCAAATTCAAAGAATGTGCTGCTCTTGAGAAGATTGATTGCAAGAAGATGGTTTTCTTAGATGTGAAAACCAGGTGGAATGCTACATATCTAATGCTTGAAGCTTCCATTCTATATGAGAAGGTCTTTAAGAGGTTAGAAAGAGAAGATAAGAGCTTTCGAGATAAGTATATTTTCAAAGAATCTGAATGTGAAGCTTTACCTAATACTGATGATGACACTGTTGTAATTGATAGTGAAGATTATTTTCTTAGTTCTAGTGAATCTGAATGTGAAGGAGATGTAACTAAAAAGAGGAATACGAAGAAAAAGAACAAGCCCCATCATCATGCTCCATATGCTGCAGACTGGTCATATGCTAGGAGTCTTGTGAAATGTTTAAAAATCTTCTTTGATGCTACTGTTAAGTTCTCTGCTTCAATACAGGTTACTACACATGAGTTTTTATGACAGTTGGATTTGATTCATGAACAGTTGGTTCGTATTAGAGCTATAGGAAACCGAGATTATCATATTTCTAGGATGGCAGAAGTAATGTTTAAAAAGTACAACACATATTGGGGGGATTATGAAGATATGAACTCTGTTATGTTTTTTGCTAAGTTGCTTGATCCCCGAGAGAAAGAGTCTGGTTTGAAGTTTGATCTTGAATGTTTGTATGAGAAAGATGATTTCAGGGTTGGAACTATTTTGAAAGCTATGAAACAAGATATGGGAAAACTTTATGAAGAGTACAACACCATGTATTCAAATGCCAATGCAGATGAAGGTGACATCAGCTTTTGAACTTTAGTTATCTGCTTTTGTTCTACTGTTAGAGATTATAAATATTGTTATCATCATCATTTACTAATATTGATTGTGTTGATGTCTTAGGTACTGGGTCAACAACTGCTGCAGGTGTAGATGACATGGTAGTTTGTGTGCAAGAAGAGAACATTGAGGATATGCTTGAGTCGAGAAAGAAAAGGCGAAGAATGAATGTTCACTCTATTCATCCAAAGTCAGAACTTGAAAGGTATTTGCTTGATGACTGTGAAACATCTACCAGGGATTTTGATATTCTGGCTTGGGGGCAGGCTAATAGTACCAAGTATAAGGTACTATCACTTACGGCGAAGGATATTTTGGCAATACCAATGTCCTCAGTTGCTTCAGAGTCTGCATTCAGTACCGGAAAGCGCATTCTTACTCCATGGAGAAGATCGTTATCTGCCAGGACAGTTGAAGCACTTCTCTGTACGCAAAGCTGGTTGCAGAAACCTATCTCTCTTGATTTCATATGTGACTATGTACCAGATGACAATGGCAGCATTGAAGATGGTAATGGAATCTCTTCTTTTCTTTTTTGACTTAAAATTTGAATGAATGTAGTAGCTAACTGTGGCTGATACACTAAGCATGATGAATGTCATAATCTGGTATTGCTTATAAATGATATTTGTCCCAGTTGAAACTGTAGCCTTTGCCATAATTATCAAACTGAAACTGCAACTTTCATTTTTTATATTTTATTTACTGAATGTGGTTTTAAAACATATTCATCTGAAAGAAAGATAACAGAAATTGGGAATTTGCTATTGCAATGCCATGTTAACATTCCACTAGTCATTCTCTAATCTTATTTGTTGCTTTTCTTCTTGGCATTCTTGTTGCAGATATTTTGGGCAAGGATGAAGATTAAGGGGATAATTGGCTTGAGAAATGGATGGACTGCAGTCTTTTACTGGTCTGCTACTTGAGAAATGAAGATTAAGGGGATGACTTTGGTTACCTTGTTTTTGAACTTCAACTCAGTTTTTAATCTTTAGACTTTGGTTATCTTGTTAAGACTTAAGTATGGAATGTATCAGTTTTTTAAGAATTTCAGAATGTATTTGTACAGGTGCAGGTATAGGTACAAAACCGAACCGAACCGTAAAATAACCGAATAGTGTCGGTGCGGTTAAAAACCGAACCGAATACTAAACAGTTCGGCTACGGTTTCAATTTTGATAACCGCACCATACACGGTTAGATCAATGGTTTTACCAATAACCGCACCGAACCGTGTGCAGACCTATGCTCGACCACTGTCTTTGTTCTTCCTCTCACTCTCAAATCAAATCAGAAAAAAAAAAAAAAAAAAAGTCTAATGCTAATAATTTACCACTACCGACTTGTATAACTTATGCCAGCACCAGCGCGTCACCTATATATTGCCATCACAAATTCACAGTACTCCCGGTAATATTTATAGACATGATCTAATAATGATCTTGTACCTAAAAATTAGAAGAGCTGGAACTATAATTAATCACATAATTGCTAATTAATTTTTGTTTTTATTGAACTGGTAGTTTTTTTATTGATCGCAGTTGAAACAAAGTGGAAGCAAAGGCAATTGGTTGGTAGCTATAGCGGTACATAAGTAAAATAGGGATCCACAGAACTTCGACTGTTTTGTTGACTTTAAGGCTTTCTTTGTAGTATATTGTAGTTCCATTTTGTTTCGAAGAATTCAGCATCTAAGTTCGTACGGCCTGTCACGAACTCAATTAGGTTTTGACTGTGCTCAATTGTTCCCAAATTGAATATTTTATACTAATGGATTGATTTACTTGTGCTGTAAATTTTACAATTTAATCTTCCAACCTGGTTAAGATGGTGATTTGAGAATTAATTTCCAAACCTGATCAATATGATGGCGTCCGTGATGAGAGTTTCCTATTCAAGTTATCTATGGAGAATAATAGAGTGAGTTATGTTTACCCGATCTTAAAAGGGTTTTACAAAACGGTCCGCGAGTTATAACCCTAAAGGTGTCACTATCAATCCACAAAAACCCATCAAAACAAAAGTAACACAAAAACCCCATCAAAACAAAAGGAACACAAAAACCCCAAAGAATTTGATGAAACATAAAATTTTGGTTTCATCATAAAATTTGATGAAACCAATTTTGAAATTTGGGGATTTTGTATTAATTTTTAAAATTTTGGGGTTTTTGTATCAATTTTGTTTAAGATGGAGTTTTAGTGGATCTCAACATTTGAATCGGGTTTTTGTACCACAAGTTTGGTCACCTTTGGTTTTTACGACTAGTTCTGTTTACAAAATATGATTTGTGTGGTTGGGATGAGATTTAGGGAAAGTGGAGACTGAAAATAGGTGAAACCTTATTAAATACTCCCTCTCTTAAAGTTGAGCTACGTCAAGTTTGCGCAATTCTTAAGGTAAAAAAGAAGAGACAAATACTTTTAGATATTTTTTTTCAATTATTTCTTTAGAATAATAAAATAATAAAATGTAGAAATGACATATATCTCAAATTATGTCATGTATATTTGTAAACTTTGTATAGTTGGAAAGCATTTAGAAACAATTATGTAACTAATATATACATGACTATCAAATTCTACATGATTATCAAATTATACCTATTCTTATATGAGGGTCATGTTTATTCTCACATTATCTAACATTTTAGGTGTGTTTTTTGTGAATAAAAACAAAATGCTATAAGATTTGAAGCTAATATTTTGAGGACATGTTTCTCTTACGAAGTTCTACATACCTACCAAATATGAGAGCATTCCGAGTTGTATAACTCCACCATCTACTACTTTGAAAATGAGCAGTTGAAAATCAACGAATTTTCGACGATTAAAATTAAGATCGGTAGAGGGTGAGGTTTAGTATTTCGGAATGCGCTTGTTTTTGGTGGGAATGTAGAGCTTCATAAGATGAGTATATCCCCAAAATATTAGTTTCAAATCTGTTATTGATCGGTTTTCATTCACAAAAATGACGTATAATGTGTGAGATAGTGTGTCAATAAATATGTAAGGGGATCCTTCTTCTTCTTATATATTAATAGTAATGAATAAAAATGATAACTTTAGAAATGTTGCTTATTTAGTGAAAACTTAGTCAAGAAACATAATTCTACGATAAATAGCTCAATCAATTATTGAGAAACGGGGGAATATTTTTTATTTTTTATTCCTGACGTTTGTTTTAACTATCCGGAGTAAAAACGATATAGAGTTGATGTTAGAGGAAATCAAAAACTTTTCTTTTTGTTCAAATATGCGACCCTTTTTTGGTTTCCGGAAACTAAAGAAGGGACCTGGGCAGCCAATAAATCCAATGAAATTGAAACTGTGCCCTATCCTCCAAATCACTTAATTTTATTTTTAATCGGCTAAACATGGATACATGGCTGACCATTTCTACGTGGTATAGGAAGTCAGCGCCAACCTCCAATTGTAATATCGTTTTGACCTTTTAATATTTTATGGTACTATGTGAAAGTTTAAAAATCAAGGAGTGGTTGGGGATGTCGGTATTAATTGGGGATATTTTATTGTAGCTGTCGGCATGATTTTTCGACATGACATGATTTTTCAGGAATTTTCAATACCGGCATGAATAGTAAAATATCTCGAGCTCATACCAACATCTCTCAATTGCTCGTTCTTAAAAGTTAAATAGTAGTCCACACTAATTTAATTCGTTCTTAATGATAATGAGGGCAAGACTCTCTAAAGCGATCTCAAAAGGTATATAGTAGTCTCACTTTACTAAATTTGCTATATAATGATTCTTATGAGCTGAAAAAGTAACGTTGTACAAATCTTTAGAGGTGGGTTTGTTGTCTTTACGCTTTTTATTTTTGAATCTTTTTGGAAAAGTTATTTGGTTAGTTATTGATACCTAATATCAATCAGTATCATTATGTAAGGGAAGAAAAGGCACCCAATGTACAGTAATATAAAAGAAATGGGATGGAAATAATACGAGAAAATAAGGGTTTGTAAGGTGTGGGACCGGTCACGTCTAGGGCATGGCCGGCTGGCTAGGTGGCCCGGTACCGTGACACATTTCCTTATTTTTTTACTATTTTTCATCGTTTGAAGGAAAATATGGAGAAACTAAGAGTTTTGCTCAAACGATGGAGTTTGCTCAAATGAAGGAGTCTTCATGAGATGAGGAAAAATAACAAAATAACATAAAATAATGGAAAGAGGTGCGGGACCGGCCGACCGGTGGGCCCGGTCCCCTTAGGCGTCTCTTTATTATTTTATTGATATTATTTTACTCCCTATTTTGCACAAGTTTCCTCGTTTGTCCAGATTTTCGAATACTCGTTCGTGTATTCGAGTGCTCGTTTGTGTATTATTGCTAAATACACTCGCACCATTTACTCGGGGCTTACTCAGTGATGGCACAGATGGCCGGTCGGTGAATATTTATTACTAATTCATGAAACTCAGCTGAAAACAATTCATGAAACAGAGTAATAAAATGAGTTGAGTATCTATTACTAATCCATGGAATCCAGCTGAGGATCAGCCATGAAACAGAGTAACGAGATAGGGTAGATTATTTTCTAGGAATTCAGTTGATGAATGACACGCTAGAATTAACCTATTTGCAGAATTGAGATATGAGATAATTGAAGCATCATACTCTTTTTGAGGAGTTGTATAGTCAGGGAACAACGAATATCGTGACTAACTTAAGGCGTTAGGCTCTCTAACAAACATTATGTCTAGGAACCGCCCAATCATTAAGAGATTCTATACCCGATCTCTCTACGTAGTCAGGGAACAACGAGCAATGTGATGTCCTGAAGGCGTTAGGCTCTATACTAGCATGCAATATGTCTAGGAGTCGCCTAATCATTTTGATTATATGTAGAGGTGATGTTGAAATGTGTGAAGCATCGAACGCTCAGCTGAGCGGCTTTTCGAGAAACATATTCATCATAGCTCTGAGAGGAATGTTCGCTCAATCAGAGATCGTGAAATGGTTCACGGATCATAAAATATGAATCGTCACATACATTCCTGAAGCCAGGTCAGAAACATGCAGTATCATGATTTTACGATTTTGACCTTTGTCGAAAATCCACCATCAACATTAAGTCCCCTTCTTAGTGAGGGATAGTCATGTTCCGCAGTAAGCACTGGATGGTGATTTTCCAGTAAATGAGATAAGTAGTTGAACTTAGTGATACAAAGGCATTTTCAGAATCCCCGATTTGCTCCAATTATGTCAAATGCCCAGGTAAGGACTCTGGCAGTATGATAGAGTGTCATCCCATGATCACGGAGATATGAAGCACTGCTAATTTGGACGATCAGAAGTCCGATTTTGGTCGGTTTAGCGTTTACGGACCCGGGCCCAAAAAAAAAGAAGGAAATCCTTGTTTGATTAGGTTTTTTGGAAATAAAATTGTTATAAAAGGGAAGAAGCCCTAAATTTTATTTTTTTTAGAAGACCGACTGACCACCTCCTCTTCATCTTCCCAAACTCCTTCACGCCCAAGCAGGAAGTGAAATTTCCGCCGGACCACCACTGATCACCGTCCGGTGAACTTCCGGCCAACTCCGTCCGACCAAGGTAAGTGCGTTTTTTTTTTACTATTCGTTCATAAATTGTTCTCAAAACAAAATTTCATATGTGTACATGCATGCGTAGGTATTATGAAAATTTGTTTTTAGTAAACAGACGTCCGTCCGTCCGTTTAAGAAACGAACAATAATCCCTAATATGAAAGATATATATATATATTTTTTAATAGACATGATCCAATTTGCAATGGAGAAAATTTTGTTTATAAGTTTTCATGAAAACCAAAATCTTATTTTGATGTATGAATTTTCATAAAATAGAAAAGACCCTTGTTTCACAGACGAATGCTCACACGAGCGAGAAAGTTTTTTTTTTTGTTTTATATATACGTGACCTATTCACGTTTTTTTTTTTGAAATTTACGTGAGTTGTCAACTCACATCAATTTTTTTTAAATACGTGAGTTAAGATTTTGTAAAAAATCAAAATTTTGATTTTTGAGCAATTGCTAAAAGCAAATAATTAAATAAAGCCCGTGAATTTTGTGATTTAATAGCGTATGCTCGAAAATCAATGAATGTTCACTCGGTGGAATTGCTCATAGTTTTATGAAAATCAAGTTATGATTTTGAATAATGAATTTTTTGTTTGTCTTTGCAGGTTCGAAGAAGCGAACAGATTCTCGAAATTTTCGTTTTATAGTCACTATAGCTAGTGAAATTGTAAACAGGTAAGAGTCTGAGAGTTACCATTTTTGTAGATGCTGATGTGAGCATCTTTACGATTTTGTTATGCTTTAATTCAACTGCTACGATGAAATTTGCACTCGTGAATGACATACTGAAGTAGAAATGTTGTGTGGATATCACAACTACTTTGCAGAGATGTCGAACGATGGTTATGAGACCCCTTTAATTGACGAAGAGGAAGAAGCCGTGACTAAGAGCACTCTAAACACGGATGACACTCCTTCGATAGATGAAGAGGAAGAGTCGGTGATAAAGAATACGCCCAATGTTAATGACGAATTCTTCTCAGTTCAATATAAACCCGAAAAACGTCATCCAGGCTCTGCATTTCGTCTTCTCGTCAATCCCAGGGACATTACTCAGAAGAAATTAGTATCTCCTCGAGCAACAATCCGATTCTTTCTGCAAGGAGGACATTATTCTGCTTCACTTATAGAGTTTAAGCTTTCTCGAAGATCTTTAGCAGATTTTTCTGGATGGGCAAGACATATGCTGGGTTACAATCATGTCAGAGCCATGTTGGATCGTTCACAAGTGACCAGGGCCATCCAAGCAACTAGAGACTTGTTTATTTATCACGACGTAAGAAGTATGGTAGCTTTGCTCGCCCGCTGGTGTATTCCTACCCACACTTGTATATGCAGATGGGGAGAGTTTACCATCACTTTGGAGGACGTGGTTGCTTTGTCGAGCCTTCCAATTACGGGTAATCTTCCTTAAAAACTTTCAGCAGGGGAGACTGCAATGTCCAACATCTTGACAACTAAGATGAACGAGCTTAATCAATTATCCAACAAATTTTGTTATGCTCAATGACGGAAGGATTGGTGGCCAAGAGATTGAATTTCTGAATGGCCTGTCGATGGTACATTAACCATTGCTGATTTCTTATGCTTGTGGATGTCCAGAGATGTACTTGAAGATGGTGGAAACTTGTTGAAGCCATTTGTGATTCCTCTTGCTATTAAGATGGCTAAAGGTGGGAGAATTCCCATCGGTAGTCTGTTTTTGGGTTCGCTGTACTCCAATTTAGTCTCCTTGGTTGTAGACTCCAGCATCTCTAATGGTTTTATGAAGATTGAATCTTATGTCAATTCAATGTTTCTTCAAGCTTTGATGTGGGAACGCTTCAAGAATTATGCACCGATCCCTCATAGCGTCTTGCAAGGACCAAATGTTGATACTCGTCATTCCTTTTCTGAGAAGGATAATGCTAGAATTATGCGATGGTCTACAAAACAGCCTCGTCTCAAGACATGTCTCATTGATATACTAGATAATGAGTCTGAGTTTAATTTCCGTCCCTGGACAGTGGTTTCTCCCCATGTTTCCCAGTTAATCACTTCCAATGTTGCTGAAGAAAATACTACTTAGATGTCTTGTACAGATCTGAGCATTGGTGAAAGATCTTTCATGTTGAGTTGCACTCCTGGTTATTTAGTATCAGTGATTCATGGAGAGTTCATTGTGGAAGAGTACAATATTGAAAGAGAAACACGCCAAATGGGCTTTGACCAGTGTGTGCCGAACATTCGAAGGAATAAACCATCAGTTGAGCAACTTAAGGCTCATTTGGATTGCACATACTTGAATGGTCGTGAGTATATATTTCCTTGTTCTAACCGAGCCACATATGAAACTCCAGGTTATATCGGCTTCTGGACCCAGCAACTTTAACGCCTTCATGACTTTGTAACAGCTACTCAGACTCCCTCAAAAGAACCTCCTACTATCGAGGTGATCTCCGCTCGGCCGAGATTCAAATATCCTTCTGGCGGCGATAAACGAAAAGCACTTCCAGGATGTTCACCAGTAAGTATTCTTCTTAGGATTTTGTAAAGACATGATAATTATATATCAATCTTTTCACTAATCTTTACCACAGGACGGTCGTGCTGTGAGACCTCAGATTATGGATTACTCATAAATAGCAGTAAGTCTTCGGGGTGGAGAATCCAGAAGTAAGGATTATAGAATGATACCGAACACTGTAAAGTCCCCGGCTGTTTCTTTGGTGAGTTGTTAGCGTTCCCTTTACCGTGACTTTTTCTTGTCCATGCAAGTAGGATCATGAAACCAATGTTTGTTACTTCGTTTCAGAACTTTTCCCCATCGAGTCTTGACAGTCTTCAATTCACTGCTGCTGAACAAACAGTTTCTGAATCGAGTGCCGAAGAAGAAGTTGATGTAAGTACCTCTTCGTATGATCGTTCACAACACTCCTCGAATAAAATATTAATAATTGTTGTTGATGTATCCAGGAATAGATTTCCATGGAAAAATAAGGTACGGATGACGCCTATTCGTCTTCGGAGGATGATGAAGAAGATTCCCCAAATTCAAGATTGAATGAAGACAATGATGCTTCTAATGGTGATATCGACAATTCTGACCCTTTGGACACTCTAGAGATCACTCCAGTAAGTATCCATCTTATATTTTCTTCATAAAAGTATAAATTGCTGATTTGTGAATGAATAAATGAGAACCCATATGAATGAATGAAGAGTTTTACCGAAATACGTCGTCAAAAAAATCCAGAACTCAGCATTTTACTAAAAACGCTATAGAATCTTCGTCCGATGTTAGATATTTGTGATTTACCCATGTTTTTTCATCCTTGGAAAATTCCCAAGCTTTCTAATAGAATATTTTCGAATTTTGAGCATGTTTAGGGGGAGAAATTGCTGAAACAGTAAACTTCCAGGAGGTCTTCAGAAAATTTTCAGCTGGCATGTAGTCCGATGTTTTGACCACATCTTTTTGCTAATTTATCCAAATACTGTGAATTTTTTGATATGCTGTGGGGGACATCCATACGAAGAGAATGACATATAACGAAACCTTAGATTCCTTACCAATTGCTCCCAGATAACCGCTTTGTACAGGGAAGTGTAAAATCACTTCAGACAGGCTTGTTGTAAATCGCCTTTTTGTGATATTTTGCTATTTGATTGCGTCTTGGATGCATAATGAAGTATCTTGATGATGTTGTTTTATTTTGATTCTGAATTTTATGATTGTCATTTGAATTCCAAGCTTTAAATCTAATCCGTATCTTTGCTGTATTAGGTGGAAAATAATGGAGTTGAGCATAATGGAACCAATAATGATGATTCGAGTAACCTTGAGACCAATAATAATGAGACAACCATCTCTACACCTCAGGTCCATGAATAGGTTGATGCTAAAACCATTGAGGAGATGGAAACTCAAGTTGTTGTTACTTCAGAGATGGAAGAAACCGGGCCAAGAGTAGAAGAGACTGCTCCAACAATAGAAAAAACCCGTTTCCATGACTGTTGAAGTTGTACCAATGATTGATAATCGCATAGTAGTGCACGAATACCCTAATTCATGGATTGCTTTCGATCCTCCCTTCAGTGAGCTACTCCTATATCATACACCAGTTGGTGGATTTAGCGTTCACATTGGATATGCTGATATGTATGAGAAGCTATAGAAGATGTATGGTCACATTGTTGTTGCTAAAGACCCCAAGCGCAGTTACTTCTTGATAATACAAGTAGGAGATATCTTGCGTGTCATAGATGATATACGGACCAGAGCTAGAAGTACTGTTACTCAAGATATACTCTTTGATTGGGAGTATAACTTGGGAAAATCTGAGGAGCTTGGTTTTAATATAAAGTGGCTTCGTCAAAAAATCAACATTATCAAGCATGTGATTGAGAACAATGTACCTTTTCCTAGTGATGCTGCGGTGAAGAAGGAGGACAAGATTGCTAGATTGACCGAAGAGCTAGAGCTGGAGAACGCGGATTTGCAAGTCTTGAAGAATGCAGAGGAGCAAAAATCTTTCTTTGCTGATTTCCTTTAGTTTCCTTCCCATAATCTCTTAAACTTTGAACTTCTGGGAGACATGAGGTTTTATTTTTGGTTTTGATTGATTTTGGATAAGTAGGTGATTGAGAATTTTCTTCTGGATTTGGTAGAGATTTTATTTAAATAAACTTAACTTTGATTAATTGCTGAATGCAAGTATTGCAAACATTTTGGAGGAATTGAAATACAGTGAAAGAAAATCAAAAATGCCAAATTCAGGTGTTTTGGGTGTCGTGTCTTGAACACCCAATACCTCAAACGTCCAATATCTCAGGCGTCAAATGCTTCGAGCCAATTCTCATGTATTATTGCCACGTTCGCCTTGCCATCTGTGTTGATAAATTTGTAGTATCCACCAGCCACGGACTTAGCAATCATGAAAGGTCCTTCCCAGTTAGAGTTCTTTTCATAATGAATATTGCGCTTAGTTGCTTTGAGAACTAGATCTCCTTTATGAAACTTGTTAGGCTTGATTGCTCTTGCTCTGAAAATCTTTTGCTGGTTCGACATTCCTATGATAGTGGGATTCCATGCTCGCGCGGTGGAAGTTTTCCAATTTTGTGGCACATGTGGACACTCGTGCAAAGTTGTAGGAGGATATCCCAGGTTCTCTTTGTTGCATTTGTTCACCATTTCAACAACAAGTTTTTTGGTGAGATGCTCAATTTGGAGAGGTTCCAAATTCAACCATTTAGTAAAATATTGCTGAGGTGAAGTTATCCATTCATAGCATCTTGCAACAGCTAGGTTGTTGGTGGAGTGAAATCCCCGGACCAGGGCAACATGTTTGAAAGTTGATAATATGGATGCATGAGGGGGAATAAGACTTGCCTGAGTGCGGAACCTTTTGACGAATACATGCGCGTTTTATTTAGGTTTTTGTGTTAGCTCCATCAAGGCTTTAGCTTTCTCCAGATGCTCGAACGATGGAGTATCCTCTATTTCTTCTGAATCAGAGCTTTCTTCAACAGAGAAATGTGCAATTGAAGGTGTTGTAGTTACCTTTTCAGCATGAATCCACATCCGTCCGAGGATCATATCATATCCTGGATCCTCCCTGATTATGTGAAACTTGGTTTCTTCCCAGGTTGAACCAATTTTCATTTTGAGAATGATGTAGTCGTACACATCCCTGGGTATTCCTTCATGATCTCTGACTGAGATAAGGGCATGAGTGTCTTCTTATCGAGTGATGCCTGCAGCTCTGAGAGTCTTCAAAGGGATAATATTAATAGTCGTGCTAACATCGACCAACGCTCTCTTGAATTCATTTCCTTTGAGATTGACCGTGGTAAGAAGTCCGCAGTCATACATCTCTTTGTCAGTGACCGGAGGCTCTGGGAGCATTTCTGGAATGGACATGCGTTTCCCGGACACTATATGATTCAAAGCCGCGAACATGTCCCTCTTTTGAGCCTTGGACAAATAAATCAATTCGCAGATGTGCTCGATCAACGATTGAACTGCTTCTTTGACTGGTTGTTCAGAGAGTATAAAGGTCCTGATTGGGAGAGGATTCTTGTGTACTCCTTCAGTCCCTAGTTCTCCTGAATCGGACTTCTCTTTGAATATGGGTTTCAAAATTCTATAGTCACTTGTTGGATAATTAACAAACCTATGAAAGTGGCAGTATCGCGAATTCTCCATTTCCTCCTCTGTTGGCTCTCTCCTAACAGGAGGTAGTTTGATCGCACCATCTTGGATCCAGACTTCCAATAACTCGATTACCTCTTCAACGGGGAAAGGAAAGTATGGTTCTACCTGGTCATTCTGCTGACGCTGTGTCGGTGCTTGGGCATTTCGATTTTGGTTGTCATTCCTTAATGCTTCTGTAGGATGGGATGCTGGAGGAACGTTCTTATGCTGCTGCGCTTCGGCTTTCCTCTTGCTTCCTTCAGCAACATTCACAAAAGGTTGGAGATTATACTGTTTGTTGATCAGGCGCCTGGCACTTCCTCGACTTTTATAGCTCTTGTTCTTTCCAGTAAGGCCAGAGCAGTAGTTGCTGATCGCTTGGCCGCTTCATGAAGTTCTGAGAAAGTTTGGATCCAGAGATTTTCCAGCAAGGCTTTGTAGACCGGGATCATTCTGGTGATGCACAAGTCCACTAGTTGTTGTTCAGTGACATTCGGGTCATGACAATCCAAAGCTTGGACTCTGAACCTTTTCACATAGTCATTCGGATGTTCATTGTTCTTCTGAGACATTCTTCCTAAATCAGAGAGAGTAAACTGCTCTGAGGCGAAGAAGTATTTCCGGTAAAATGCATTAACCATTTCTCCCCAACTAGTGATGCTCCCTGGTGCGATGTTGTTGTACCATGTGTATGCTCGACCCGTCAGAGACTTTGAGAACTCCTTCAAACGGACGACATGGTTGTGTTCATGTTCTCCTAATGCTTCCATGAATCAAGAAACATGTTTTCGGGCATTCCCTGTTCCATTATAAAGTGTGAACGTTGGAGAAGTATAGCCTTTCAGAAGGGGGGTCCACTATGTAACAGAAGGATATGGAGGTTGGTGACGTTGGACAGATGATGTCTTGTCTCTTCCTCGAGCCTCCAGAAAGCGTTCCAGGTCTTAACGAGTGATTAAACCTGTAGATTCCTTTGCGGGTGAGTCATCTGCAACTTTGCGGACTTCATCACATCTACCACGTGGATTTGAGAAATTTCGGGATCAGCAACCGGAGATGTTTCTTTGGATTTTCCTTTCTTCTGAGCTTTCTCTGACATCTTATCCGTGAGAGTTTTGAGATAAGTGTATAACTCCTTCTGAGTGGTAGCCATATCAGTCTAATTTTTGGCGAGAGTCTCTTGCACATTCATGAGATCATCTATGGTAGGCGTATTTTCTGTGATTTCTTCGGGAGACCGGCTGAAGAGAGGATTGCTTATGATGTTTGTTTGAGGAGGTGTGTTATCACCAGCACCGTTGTTGGAAGCGGGAGTAGTTTCCGGAGTACCACCACTATTGCTAATGCTAGCATTGTTTGGGTTAGGATTTGTAACTGAACCTGACCTAAGATCAACCATTTTGTGAAAGTTTGATATTACAACCGAGAGATTAATCTCCCACCATGGTCGCCAATTTGTTGATGGGGAAAAACGATTTGCTGGTTTTTAGGAAGTGGAGAAACGACCGTGCGGACGGAGGCTCCTCAACCGATCAAACTGCCTAACCTCAAACAGATGCACTGCACGGGAGTTCTTTGAGTTCGAGAGATCAATCTATAAGACTCCGGCCTAAACCAAGAAATGGATGTTCCAGAGTCAATTCTGTCACAAAGAGGGAAGAGGGTTGATCTGTAGGAGGGAAGATGAGAAGTGTGTGAGATCAATGGTGATCAAAGATTGTGAATTTGTTGTAGGTTTCTGCAAATGAACTGCTAGGTTCGAATAAGTTTTGAATTTTGCTCTGTTGAGACTGATTGTTCAGATGAGAATTGTTTTGTAATTCTCGTATATCTGTTCTTATTAATCATGAATTCAGAGAACTTATTTATATTGCTAGAACGTGGACACATTGATCTCTAGTAAGTGTGACGGTTGTTTGAGTGAAAGAGTGAGAAAGTGGGAGATCGTGGTTTAACCAGTTCGATGTCGTGCGGAGACTGGGTTGATCTTCCACCCATTACTTTGCTAACTTTCTCAACCGCTTGCATGACTTACTCACATTTCTCATCATGGATGAACACACGTGTTGTAGGCCGCCAGACCAAAACCCTAATTAATACCCCCCCCCCCCCCCCCACCCCCACCCCATGTGACGTGATTGATGTCTCACGAATGTGGAGTACGCAAGGAAGACGTGTATTTGATCAGTCAGTCATTGACTTGATTAGACGATGAGTCTAAGTATTGTTCAGTCGAGCATGATTTACGAATGCTCTAGGATTCATGGATTGAACATGTTTGCTGGGACGTATAGTTCTCGAATGAATGATGTTGATAATTGAATCAACATGATAGTCTGAGCAAATATTGCTTGTATGATGAATTGTTGAATATTGATAGTTGAACCAATATTCGAGTATCTGAGCAAATATTGCTCATTCGATGAATTACTGAATATTGATAGTTGAATCAATATTCGAGCATCTGAACAAATATTGCTCATTCGATGAATTACTGAATATTGATAGTTGAATCAATATTCGAGCATCTGAGAAAATATTGCTCATTCAATGGATTACTGAATATTGATAGTTGAATCAATATTCCAGCATTTGAGCAAATACTGCTTATTCGATGAATTACTGAATATTGATAGTTGAATCAATATTCCAGCGTCTGAGCAAATATTGCTCATTTGATGAATTATTGGTAACATGACCAAATAAAATATTAATTAAAATATTGGTAACTGGACCGAATATTATATAATTAATCAAGATGTTGATTGTTGGATCAACATAAAATTATTAGTGTTTGAAGTTGCTCGGAATCATGATTTGCAGAGCATTCAGTTCGAAACCCTAATTTTGATCGATTGCTGATCAATTGATGATTTACTGAAAATAAGTCACTGAGTGAAGGAGGGACCGACTACATGGGATGATGGACAAACATTTAGCGTCCAGGTGCTCGAGGGAGCATGCACCAAAGTCCTTGTTGACCAGTTGGTGAAAGGATAATCAAATGATGGTTTAATCATTTATTAAAATAGTGCTCGTATGAGCGTTAGGTAATAAAACCTAATTATGGAGAGATGAGGACTGGCCAATGGGTCATGGGACTGACCCTTGGTGGTCGTGGGACCATCTGGTGGTCGATTGAGCAAATTCCAAGTTGGTTGGAGAGAGTTTGGACCCACTATGAACTGCTAAGAGCTAATTAGGTCAAAGTTATGAAAGAGTGTGGGAACGGCTCCTTGCAAGCCTAAGGGCCGACCTTGGTCGGTCAAGGTGGCATGCACGTGTCACCACATTGTCCGTGTCTCAATCCTGAGAGTTTTGGTAATTTCTGGTGCGCGTTTGAGCAATATTTTGGATTTTCAGAAGAGTTTGATCTTGACTGAAACTCTCGATTTTGCTCGAATGAGGAAGTAGAACTTTGCTCGTGAGACCATTATTTTGAGAATATTAAAATAATAATATTTTAATTTTTGACATGAGAATCCTAGTCGGTCATGTGACCATTTGACTTTTTGGTTTTTTTCATGGTTTGAGCAATATTTGAGAAAATATTGAAAAGCTAGGGTTTTTGCTCAAATGCTGGAGTTTCATGAGATGAAGGAAATAATAATATGAGAAAATAAGGAATTTTAAGGTGTGGGACCGGTCACAGCTAGGGCATGTCCGGCCGGCTAGTTTGTGCATTATTGCTATTTTCGAATACTCGTTCGTTTATTATTTTATTGATATTATTTTCCTCCCTATTTTGCACAGGTTTCCTCGTTTGTCCATATTTTTGAATACTCATTCATTTATTTGAGTGCTCGTCTGTGCATTATTGCTAAATACACTCGCACCATTTACTCGAGGCTTACTCAGTGATGGCACAGATGCCCGATCGGTGAATATTTATTACTAATTCATGAAATTCAGCTGAGAATAATTCATGAAACAGAGTAATAAAATGAGTTTAGTATCTATTACTAATCCATGGAATCCAGCTGAGGATCAACCATGAAACAGAGTAATGAGATAGAATAGATTATTTCCTAGGAATTCAGTTGATGAATGACACGCTAGAATTAACCTATTTGCAGAATTGAGATATGAGATAATTGAAGCATCATACTCTTTTTGAGGGGGTCTATAGTCAGGGAACAACGAATAGCATGACGTCCTGAAGGCGTTAGGCTCTCTAACAAACATTATGTCTAGGAACCACCCAATCATTAAGAGATTCTATACACGGTCTCTTTACGTAGTCAGGGAACAACGAGCAACGTGACGTCCTGAAGGCGTTAGGCCATATACTAGCATGCAATATGTCTAGGAGCCGCCCAATCATTTTGATTCTATGTAGAGGTGATGATGAAATGTGTGAAGCATCGAACCCTCAGCTGAGAGGCCTTTCGAGAAACATATTCATCATAGCTCTGAGAGGAATGTTCGCTCAATCAGAGATCGTGAAATGGTTCACGGATCATAAAATATGAATCGTCACATACATTACTGAAGCCGGGTCAGAAACATGCAGTATCATGATTTTACGATTTTGACCTTTATCGAAAATGCACCATCAACACTTTTCAAGGAAGAGAGTACCAGAGATTTATCTTTTTCCTTCATGATTGCTGGTTTGACAATCATATTAACGTATTTTCCATCAGAAGTAATAATTCTTGGAGTCTCCATACAAATATGGGTTTGTGAGAGAAATTCACAAAACAACCTCTACAAAGGAAACTTGTGATAAAAAGAGTTTTTCAGGGAAGGAAAAAGTAATATAGGGTTACGGAACCTTTTTAAAGTAAGCAGATTCACGTACGCACAACTCACAACCCTAAAGAAGGCAGAATTATCGACATACCCCTTATTAATGAATCAACATGGAGACTTCTCTTTAATACCAATCTTGGATATGAAAAGATCAACCAAAACAAAAAGAAACAAAAAAATATTATTTTTCTCAAGACCCGTAAGTGCATAACTCTTGTCTCTTTTAGGATCAGGCACTTGAGACAAGATGCACAACCAACATAATTAAGTTGTGTTGGGGTGAACAATAATCTGTCCACCACGAACCTTTTGGAAAGAGCTCCTAAATTCCTCTTTCACAGAGTGTTTAGACTTTGTTCTTTTCTGAAGTGGTCTAACTTTTTCTTTAGAAATTAACTTCTTCGGAGAAGAGATGAGTTTACATACCTCAAACAACTTATGGACAAGTTTAAGCTTGTTTGCTAATCGATTTGCTCTCCGTTGAAGTTTATTGACATATCTTATTTTATATTTGTACTTGTAACATTTAGAGAGTTCATGACCCGTAAAAGTACAATACGAACATGTCAATGTGGAGGATGGTTCAGACACCATAGCGGAGTAAGCTGCTAGACAAATTGTGGTACCTGAAACATTAGAAAAAGGATTTCTAGTAGATAGAGAAAAATCCATTTTATCATCCAAAATAGTTGAAGAAGTTTCTCCAGGAAACATATTAAGATTGATGTGAGTATTGCTTCAATTATCAAAATAAATATTTTCAGCAAGGAGCGCAACACTTGATTTTTCATCTTCATTTGAATCATAATGATCAGACATTTCATCAAGAGTTGCAGCAAGATCTTTGTTCCAAGTGTATTTTCTATGATTTGGACACTCATTGGCAAAATGACCAAAACCTTTACACTTGAAGCACTGAGGCATATCCTCATCATCAGTATCGACTGTATCCCTTTTTTTAGGAGGAACACGGTCATGGGGTTTAACTGATGATCTAGGCTTATCTCTGACAAACCGTTTACTTCTCTTCAGAAGAAGATCTCTAAATTGTCTTGTGATCAGAGAAACTGGGTTATCAAGATTCATCTGATGAATCAGTTTCACTAGGATCATCCACAGAGTTGCCAACACTTTTACTTTTGTCAAGTAATTTTGTGTTCTTTTATGCTTTGAAAGCAATATCCTTTCCAGATTTGGATGTATGCTCATGGTCAAAGATCTTTAACTTCCCAACCATAGTATTTCTGGATAAAGTGATAAGGTTATTTCCTTCAATGATGGCATGTTTCTTAGAGTCGTATTTGGATAGCAACGATCAGAGAATTTTCATCACATTGTCCTTTTCAGGAATAGTCTTACCCAATGCAAAAGATGCATTAACAATTTCAGACACTTTGTGATTAAACTCATCAAATGAATCTTCATCAGCCATACGAAGGTTTTCCCAATCATAATTTAGGTTTTGAAGCCTAGCTTCCTTTTTCGAGGTATTCCCTTCGAATACAGTTTATAAGATATCCCACGCATCTTTAGACCGAGGGCACGTAGTCACATGGTGCTGAAGATCCGGGGTAATGGCATGAATGATAACATTTAAACCGTCCGAATTTTGCTTTGCAGCGAGAACCTCGTTAGGTTCATATCTACCAATATCCTTTGCAATAGAAACACCGTCTACTGTAACCATAGGAGGATCATAGCCATTAACAACATAAACCCATGATTGAAAATCACGCGCTTTAAGAAAGGCACGCATAGCAATTTTCCACCATAAGTAATTTGAGCCATCGAAGACTGGTGGTATGTTTACTGAGATAACACTTCTGTCCATAGAGTCAGATCGCTACAAACACAGACTTATAAGGTCTTAAATGTGTTTGACTGCTCTGATACCAACTGAAAAGGCGGGGGTCTAACAACCTCACCCAATATTTCGCTTGGCAATCTGTATGGACTAACTCCAATATACTTTCAAGAGAATCAACTAGACAGTCAGACTCAATCTTAAGAAAAGTAAATCCAAGAGTCAATTCAATCTGCAATCAAACAAATAGGAATTTGCGAGCCCGATTGAATATAAGAAATAACTTGGACGGTATCAAAAACCAATATCCAAGTGTCAATAAATTTAATCAACAACCCATAGGTCGGATTCACAAACTGATTGAACTTACGCACGACCTGTGATATTTCAATTATATAGAAAATATAATGCGGAAAAGAAATAACACAGACACCAGAAATTTTGTTAACGATGAAACCGCAAATGCAGATAAACCCCGGGACCTAGTCCAGATTTGAACACCACACTGTATTAAGCCGCTACAGACACTAGCCTACTACAAGTTAACTTCAGACTGGAATGTAGTTGAGCCCTAACCAATCTCATACTGATCAAGGTACAGTCGCATTCCTTACGCCTCTGAATCCCAGCAGGACTCTGCACACTTGATTCCCTTAGCTGATCTCACCCACAACTAAGAGTTGCTACGACCCAAAGTCGAAGACTTGATAAACCAATCTGTCTCACACAAAAAGTCTATTGAATAGATAAATCTGTCTACCACAGAAATACCTAAGAGTTTTGTTCTGCCTTTTGATAAATCAAGGTGAACAGGAACCAATTGATACACCAGACTTATATTCCCGAAGAACATCCTAGTAATATCAATCACCTCACAATAATCTTAATCGTATGGTAGCTAACAAGATATTATGGAATCACAAACAATGACACGGAGATGTTTGTGACTACTTTTTATCTTGCCTATCGGAGAATAAATCTCGAGAAAATCTTAGAGGAGATAGTACACAATCACGATAAAAAAACAACAAGATCAGAACACGCAACGACAAAGAAATAGTTGGGTCTGGCTTCACAATCCCAATGAAGTCTTTAAGTCGTTAACCTATAGGGTTTTGGAGAAAACCTAAGGTTAAAGGAGAATCGACTCTAGTCACAACTAGTATCACATAGGAGGTGTGGGGATTAGGTTTCCTGGTTGCCAGAGTTCTCCTTTATATAGTCTTCAAATCAAGGTTTGCAATGAATGTTACCTTGGTAACAAAGCATTCAATATTCACCGTTAGATGAAAACCTGATTAGACTCAAGCTAATATCTTTCAACCGTTAGATCGAACTTAGCTTGTTACACACAAATGAAAAGTGACTTCATTTAGATATGAGTAACCGTACCTAAATGTGTGCACCAAGTTAGCCATATGAACACTTTCATATCAACATTATTCATCTTAACTATAACTAGTTCAATGACTCAAATGAAACTAGTTCTAGAGTTGTTTAATTGTTTATATTCTCATAGAAGTATACAAGACACAATTGAAGCAAAATCGATTTTGATTCACTCGAATCAATTCATGAACATTATAGCCACGGTTTGCAAAAGATTGCATTCCTTATTATATAAATGTATTAGTTCATGAACAAACCGATTTTAGAACATAACCTTCTCAAGTATGCGAACGGGTATGCATACCTAAGTGGCTGGACCAAGTTTGGGTTCGCCAGTTTGCGAACGGGTACGCATACCATCCAAACTCAGTTAAATTCCGGAACTTGAAACTCATGCCAGTACGCATACCGGTATGCATACTGAGTTCCCGGACTTTCATAAACCAACCAGTACGCATACGGGTATGCATATTATGGTTCTCGGACTTCGAATATCTTGCAACAATTAGCATACAAGTACGCATACTGTGTTATATCCAATCATGGTTATTTGTTCTAAACTCCCATTTCAATCATTGAAACATTCTTATAAGACGACAATAGCTGTCTCACACAAACTATTAGCTTCGAAGATATTTTCAAGTGATCGAATGATCAATACGAAACATTCTGAGTCTACATCAAATGACTGTCTCACACAAATCATGTAAGATGTTACCCAGTGATTTTCACATGATCATCTTTTGAGTTTCTTCAAGAATATAAGATGAACTTGGTTAAAGCGAAAGCTTACCAACACATATTTTGAGAAATATGTAAGCGAGTTAAACTCAGCTCGAAATATCAAATGTGTATAATCGAAGTCTATATAGCTATACAAATTTTGTCTAAAATAGGAGATAGAGTAGATAGACTTTTGAGTGATAGATGAGTTGAAGTCTCCACATACCTTTTGTTGATGAAGTTCCAAAAGCTCCCCTTAGTAGTTTTTCATCTTCAATCGATGAACGCCGTGAAGTCTAATGCTCAACTACACTTTCTATCCTAATCCGAGACTTAGCTATTAGTAGACAAATCAAGACTTATAGTTTTGGCAACTAAACTTGACAAAAAGCTTGAGATAGCAACGCTTGCGAGTTCGACCGAGCAATGCTCTAACAACAATATAGTGCATGGTTGCCGAAGGTATTAATCTCCATTTTGTTTTAAGATTTATTTTTAGTTTTTAATTTAGTTTTTGAGAATCTTGTTTCAGGTACTTGATCTCTGGCTCGTAAACGCTGGGATTACCAAAGGTACGATATTCAGACTCGCAAGAGAACAATACTACAAGAACATAAACAACCACAAAAAGAACCGTATGCATCAGAGATGGTGAACGACACATGTCCTCCTCCACCACCACCACCTCCACCTCAGGAGAAAAAGATGTGAGAGTTGACATCTACATGCTTAGATTGGAAACTGTTAGAGCATAGCTCAGTTGAACCCACCAAGCGTTGGTATGTCAAGTTTGGTTGTCATATTTTAGTGAATCAAAACTCATCTAAGATTCGCTTGATTATGTTAGAGACAACTTCGTATAGGTTGGACTAGGAAGTCTAGAAATATGAGACATACAAGTATTACTTGAAGACCTGAAGAACGTGAAGAAATAACGAGCTACAACGACGACATCATCCTTCCTCTTGAGGTTAGTAATATTGACTTGAACTGTTTCATTCCTAAAGTCTCTTTTAAGTCGTGCTATATTAAAAACATAAATGCGAAGCTGTGAATAAATATTTTACTCTAGTAGTGAGACATGATCATATGATCATAGTATTAAAGAATTAGACTACGAAGTATAACGCTTATCTTTTGAACTTCGTAGATATGACATTGACATAATCGTATGAATGCTATTGTGATTATGTGTATGGGTAAAGGTGAAGATTTCATCCTTGGAAACAATGTTTTACATTTGTTTGAAGGAAGTACATTCATGAACTTATTTTATGAATCGAAAGGGAAACCGCTAGGCTTATTGGTATTGTTATTCATTGCATATCTTTGGATTACCAATATGTGTAAGATGGTAGAACCGATCATAACTTGTTATGTATCTTGGTATAACTAATCACAATGCCTGACTTATGATTTGGTATGAAGAGTTTTATTTAATTAGTGTAACCGATCCTAAGTAATCACATGAGATGGTAAGATCGATTTTTGTAATTGGTGTGACCGATCCTAGTAATTGGTGTGAACGATCACAAAAGAGTTGTGTAATCGATCCTTGTAATTGGTGTAACCGGTCCTAGTAATTGGTGTAACCGATCCTAGTGACTGGTATGACCGATCACAAGCAATACCATGAGTATATGGTAACCGGTCCTGGTAATTGACGTAACCGATCCTGGTCACTGATGTAACCAGTCCTGGTAACTTGTGTGACCGATCACAAGTGTTCCATATTAAGGTATAACTGATCCTAGTGATTGGTAGAACTTATTGAACCCATGAATGCTATTTGATATTTGATCAATCACATAGTTATCTTGGAATACAGATGAACCAATTCTAAACTTGTTTGGAAGTGTGGTATAATCGATTCCAAGATTGTAAATATGAAAGATGATTTACAAAGAAAAGATGCCAACATACTTTGAACACAGACAATAACTCTTATCTTTTATTGTTCAAAGATATTCCTTAATTACTCAAGGAGATCCCGGTCCAAAATAAATTAAGAATCTTTTAATTAAGGTTGTTAGTTTTATATGCTTTAATTACCAGCAATTAAATGCATATCTCTAGAGAATAAAAATTAGTAATGTGCATTTACTAATTGAAGATTTTCTATTGAGAGATTTCAGAAAATATTGGACAAACCATTTCCTGGAATTATGAAAACCGGTTGGGCATTTATTGCATATCTTGAGAATACTTTCGGTTTTGGAAATTCCTTGGTGTATAAATACCTAAGTTTTCATTTCTAGCAAACCATCCTAAGAACCAGGCAAACTTCATCTTTTTGTTGTTTCTGCTGGAGCCGTATATTCGGAGAGGAAGTACCCTAATTAGGCGAAATCTCTTACGACCGCTCGTTTAAAGACTTTTGTGGGATAAAGAAGCTCTACGAGTACCGTTGGTGGGAAACTAGATAATTATAGTTTATTAGTTTTCGATTGATTTGATTGACTAACAGTTGTTGAACTTTGATTGCTCTTAGTTTGTTTATTCTTGAGAATCTTCTCTTCTGATATAAGATTCACTCAAACTAGATCGAAGTGTCGACGAGATCTTTAGAACTGTTTGTAGATATAAAGACATCTTGTGATAATCCATTGTTAACAGACTCCATTTTGTGCGTGATTGATCACAAGAGATTCAAGTGATGTTGTGCAGGTTTAATTGAAGATTAAAGAAGATTTGAAGACGACAAAGATTTCTTATTGGTTTCTCATATCTTTGTGTAGCACAAACCTTGATCGGCTGGGATCCAACTAGAATCAAATTTATTCGATTGATTAGTTGTTTGAGATCGGTAACACCTAATAGTTCTCTTAAGATCTATTTTGATTGTTACAAATCCGAATCTTATTACTTAGGTAATAGAGATTAGATTGATCTAACCAGGCAAAGGAGTTTATTAGTTTAAACGGAAGAGCCTTTGCATATGACTTGAGATATCTTTAGCTGGAAAGAATCAAGAGAGTTGTTACCAAACAGATTTGTTGTTCCTTTACTGTTTGGAATACGAACCAAAGGAATTGTTCCAGTGCGTGCACTTATCGAATGTCGGAAGCCCATGGATACTGAAGAAACTAAGTGAACTAGGGTTAGTTGCTTGGTCTCAACTATACGAAGTTGGTTTAGATTTTGTATAGCGGCTCAATTATGAGAGTATTCAATTCTGGACTAGGTCCCGGGGTTTTTCTGCATTTGCGGTTTCCTCGTTAACAAAATATTGTTGTGTCATTTACTTTTCCTTTTCGCAATTATAATTATTGTTATTATTATAATTTAAAGTAAATTACACAAAAGTTAACTCCGCTTTACTTGATAGTGATCCTATAGAGTTTGGTTAAGTCCGAACCTATTATCAAGTAATCACACTTTGATTGTTGTATTGTCTCGATATCGTATCCATAGACGATCACACAAAGTGTGAATACCGATTTGTTGTATTGTCTCGACTTTGTCCATAGACAATCACCTTCGGTAAGAGGACTTATATGTGGATAATTTAAAGATTGTGGTGTATTTGGGTACCCTCGTCTTTTCAATTGGTATCAGAGCAGGCAAACACGAAAATATCTAACAAACTGTGTTTGGTGCGATCCAACCTATAATAATAGAATCTAATGAATGATTCTGTTAACGTAATACAAGATACCTCAAGTTCTGAATTAACTCTTGATGACGAGAAAAACATTGATTCTTTAAATATAGAAAATCTCAGTAAAAAGAATTATATGAAAATTTTCTTTCATGTTCAACCGAACTAATTCATGCATTAGAAAGAAAAGGAAAGTTTCTAGACAATATAAGATGTCTGCCAGTCAAGAATGATCAACTTGTTATTGATTTTGCCTTCTCTAAGGTTGAAAATAATTCTCAACATATACATGATCTTGAGGACAAAGTAAGTGCTAGTCTTTCTCGAGCGGAACTTTTAAAGAAAGATCGTAATGCTGCTCTTGAAAAAGTTTATTTGTTGGAAAAGAAACTTGCTGAATCTGAAGCAAGGATTAACTCTCAACAAGTAAGTTTTGAAGACAAAGAAGGTGTATATTTCTCTCGACAAAAACACCTTGAGGCCAACCTAACAGGAGCTGTTGATAAATTCAAGAAGCTAGAAGAAGAAAATTTGCACTTGAAAAAGCGCATTGATAGCTCAAACAATATAACCTCAATGTTAGAAGCAAGTATAAATCATCGTGATACACGAGGGTTGGGTTATAAGGGAATATATGCTTTAAATATTAGCAAAGAGGTAAAATTTGTGAAAGCTACAAATTCTTCTCAACCAGAGGCTTCCACTAATGCTCTTATTTCTTATAAAGAAGAAAATCCTGTCATGCCTAAGAATTGTGTTCAACCAGACTCGTCAAGAGCAACCATCAAAGAGATCACTTGTGCTAATGTCAAGAAAGCAACAACGTTGAACAAAGATAAGAAGAAGAAGAAGAAGAAGAAGAAGAAAACTCGTCGAGCTCCAATGCAAGAGGATCCACAAAAAGGTAACATTAAAACTCATACTTCGTATTTTACTAAGCATTGTGGTAATAAAGGGCATGTGTAATGGGGATGCAAGATTCTTAAATAGAAGATACACTTTCTTTTGTATCAAACGAATTGGCTAAGATTGCTCCCCAAGGGAACTCAGATCGATATTGTCCAAAGTTTAGGGAAAAAAATTATTATAATGATAGTTCAAATTTTGTCTATCGCTCGACAAGGTCATCTTATAAAAGACCCAGATATAGAAAGAGAGATGACTTTGTAAATGCAAAGACAAGATCTGATGTTCCAAATTAGAGAAAGGTTGTTTTGTAAAATATACAAAAAGGAAATGGTCCTAATGGTATGAAGGAGAATGCTGCTCCTGCAAAACCCTTCTCTAAATGGGTCCCTAAGTCCTCCATAGTCAAGAAGGGACCAAAAGTTAGTCACAAGAATGACTCTCAGCTGTTAAACATTGATAACATTGTTTACAAGAGTCTTTTTGAAAGACTAATGAAAGACTTCATGTTGTCTAGAGTCTCTTGTACTAATGAATGTTGTGATAATGACACTCTTCATCACAAGTCAAAGAAGAAAAACAAGAGATGAAACAAGAGAAAACAAACCAAGCAAGAGGTCAAGAATGATGATTCTGTCTTAGTCCCTTGTGACAAAGATGACAAGGCTCAAATAAACACAACCTAGTTGTGTTGGAATGTGCATGCTCACCTTTGTGCTCAATCTTATGAAGGGTGAGGAAGCACATGAAATTGAGAACATGACCTCTCGGTTATTATATGACTAATTAACATCTTTTAGGAGATTTCTTTTCTTCTATACTCATACCTTCTCTATCTATATTTGAGCTTTTTATAGAAACGGTAATTTTGAGTTTATGATGTTGATTTCTACAGGTCATATATGTGTAGTTTTTGAACGAGCCAAAAATCACTGAATTCGGACATTGTATGCAAAAATTATGCCTAAAATAGTTTCATGTTAGATTCATGTTGTAACCGGTCCTGGTGATTGGTGTGACCGGTCACAAGTAATCACCGTAAACGGTCCTAGTGATTGGTCCATACGAAGGAGTGTAAAACTGTTTTGCCCAACTTCTTCGTCCGAACTCGGAATGACCTCATTCTTTTTGCGTTGGTTTCGTAATTCAATTTCCTACTAGATTGAGGTAATTGGAATACTTGATTTTCTGTTGAATATTTTTGGTGTATTGCATTTGAGTTTATGCGATAAACCATTGTGTTTCAGTCTCATATGTTGGCTCACTTCCTTATGGTTTGTGACTTTTGAGTATAGCCGATCTTTGGATCATATCTTCATGATTGCTATATAAAAATCATAAGAAAGTTGTGATGTTGTAGCTCATATGTAAGTCACATATACTAGTGTTTGTTTATGTTCTATAAACTAAATATTTGGTATACATATGAGAACTCCGGGTTTATGGGATGTCTGATTTCGGTTTTCATTAACCTTAATATTCGATCTCATATGATGTAACCCTTATGGTCTGTGTGGCTTTTTTATTTAGCGGGATTAAGTTCGAGCCCGTGTTGGTAAGCTTTATCAAAGGATTATAAGGTGTTCCGAATGAAACTCATATGTAAAAAGTCACAATGTTTTGAATCAATTTGTGTTTACATGAGTTGTGTTTAGCATAAACATATGTGTTTCGGGTTTTCAACTTTTGCTATTGGCACGCATTAGTTAAAACCGATTCAACCTTTCTCTTGTAAAGGTTGCTCCTTGTTGTTGTTCTTTTGTTCTTGCGAGAGGATCACAATATACTGGGGGAGAGTTATAACTTGAACTTGCGCTTAATGATATATCTTTTGGGGGATAAGAGGATGAGGAATCTTAGGTAACGAATTTGTTAGTTAATCGTTTTTCTGTTTAAGAAAAGCCTGCTTATATTGCATATATTTTGCTTTTGCTTAACAAAATTTCGGTACAATTGATATATATTCCATTATGTGTGTATGGATGTGTGTGTGTGTGATTTAATTGTTTCCGGTTAAGAAAAACTGTGTCAATTTATTTGGCCTATTGTTTGGTATCTTCTTTATTGTTTGGTATCAAGTGTTTTTGCTTAACGAAATTTCGGTGCATTTGCGGTGCTATAATGTCTATGTTTGTTTCAATTGCTTCCGGTTAAGAAATTAATTGTGCAAGTCAATTTATTTTGGTTTGTATGTATTGTTTATGTCTTAAAAAAATACGGGATCATTTGTTTAATCCAATTCTATTTCGGATAAGAGAAACTAAGTTTATTCCGATCTTAGTTAGACTTATCAAATTGAAGGATTCGGTTATTCAAGTCTAATCGAATGCCTTGACAAGAAATACTAGTAAACTAACCTAACACTTGTCTTGTCTAAAGAGAAAGGTCTAAGTTATTGTCTGAACAATTAGAGCCTGATGAGAGAAATAAAGTCAATTCTGATCTTTATTTTGGTCTTATCGAAATAAGCGATTGTATGTATACAATCGATTTAACAAGGGAACTAAGTTTCTTAGTCAATTTGTTAGACTTTTAGGGAAAATTGCTTCAGGCAATAGTATTCCTTGATAACATGTTAAAACTAAATTACTTGTAGTTTCGGTTTTAATATTGTTATTTAAAGTGGTATGTGAAACCTTCGTGCTTAACTCTTATAGGTTGTGTGAAAGTCTTTTAGATTTGTAAGATCCTTTCTGTTTGACCTTTATTTGCTCGAACCTTTGTCATTTTGTGACAAAAAGGGGGAGAAATATATGGAGTAAACAAGTGATTTGCAATCACTAAGGAAAGGATAATTGTGCTTAAACGTTATATCTAATGAAAGAGTAAAGCATTGACTAAGGGGGAGAAACATATCAAATTGTTGTGTAGTTATCTTGACTACAAAAGTGAAATAACAAAGATGTTCGGATTGAATATCTACCTATCTTACCTTTAGGGGGAGTATAAGCTTTGTTATTCAGATGTCAACAGCCAGGGGTGGAGCCATCCCATTGCAAGGGTGTGCACTTGCACCCCCTGCCCAGCTGGCTCCAAAGCCCATTTTAGGCCCTATAAGATTTAAAAAAAAAAAAAAAAAAAAAAAAAAACCTGTTTTTACATTTTTGCACCCCCTAAAATTTTTGGTTGCACCCATAGCAAATTTGTGCACCCCCTTCCCATGATTCTTGGCTCTGCCCCTGTCAACAACGACATTTATTGATTGAATATATGTTAATAGTTAAACTTGGAATCAAGCGTATGTATAATGAATTCTTGTAATTTGTTTATCCATATGTATTAAGAGTTTTGTCACTAAAATTGGAAAAGGGGGAGATTGTTAGAGCATAGCTCGGTTGAACCTACCAAGCGTTGGTATGTAAGGTTTGGTTGTCATATTTTAGTGAATCAAAACTCATCTAAGAGTCGCTTGATTATGTACTAGAGACAACTTCGTATATGTTAGACTAGAAAGTCTAGGAATATGAGAATACAAGTATTACTCGAAGACCTGAAGAACGTGAAGAAGTAACGAGCTACAACGACGACATCATCCTTCCTCTTGAGGTTAGTAATATTGACTTGAACTGTTTCATTCCTAGAGTATCTTTTAAGTCATGCTATATTGAAAACATAACTGCGAAGCTGTGAATGAATATTTTACTCTAGTAAGTGAGACATGATCATATGATCATAGTATTAAGGAACTAGACTACGAAGTGTAACGCTTATCTTTTGAACTTCGTAGATATGACATCGACATAATCGTATGAATGCTATTATGATTATGTGTATGGGTAAAGGTGAAGATTTCATCTTAGGAAACAATGTTTTACATTTGTTTAATGGAAGTTTATTCATGAACTTGTTTTATGAATTGAAAGGGAAATCGCTAGGCTTATTGGTATTGTTATTCATTGCATATCTTTGGATTACCAATATGTGTGAGATGGTAGAACCGATCATAACTTGTTATGTATCTTGTATAAATAATCACAATGCCTGACTTATGATTTGGTATGACTAGTTTTGTTTAATTAGTGTAACCGATCCTAAGTAATCACCTGAGATGGTATGATCGATTTTTGTAATTGGTGTGAACGATCACAAAAGAGTTGTGTAATCGATCCTTGAAATTGGTGTAAACGGTCCTAGTAATTGGTGTAACCGATCCTTGTAATTTGTGTAACCGATCCTAGTGACTAGTGTGACCGATCACAAGCAATACCATGAGTATATGGTAACCGGTCCTGGTAATTGATGTAACCGATCCTGGTAACTGATGTAACCGGTCCTGGTAACTTGTGTGACCGACCACAAGTGTTCCATATTAAGGTATAACCGATCCTAGTGATTGGTAGTGTTAGAGCATTGTTCGGTCGAACTCGCAAGCGTTGCTATCTTAAGCTTGTTGTCAAGTTTAGTTGCCAAAACTATAAGTCTTGATTTCTAGTCTACTTATAGCTAAGTCGCGGACTAGGATAGAAAGTGTAGTTGAGCTCTAGACTCCACGACGTTCATCATACGAAGACGAATAACTACTCAAGAAACTGGTGGAACTTCATCGACTAAAAGGTATGTGGAGACTTGAACTTATCTATCACTCAAAAGTCTATCTACTCTATCTCCTATATTGAGACAAAAGGCGTATTGCTATATAGACTTCGATTATACACATTTGCTATTTCGAGCCGAGTTTATCTCGCTTATCTTTTTTTCGAAATATGTGTTGGTAAGCTTTCGCTTTGGCCAAGTTCATCTTTACAAGTGATGAAAGTCATGTTGATTATTTCAATATCTTGAAAATTGCTTTGATGAAAAATAGTGTGTGAATAACCTTTATTTAACATCCTCTAAGAATGTTTCAATGATTGAAATAAAGAGTTTAGAACATTTAACCATCTATGGATATAATCATATAATGTGTTCGCGAATTAGTGTATAAGTCCAAAACCGGGAACCAAATATATACTTGTGTGTGTACTAAATGGTTGATGGGGACTGGGTAAGTATGCGTACCCGTACACATACTGGCGGAAGTTCACATCAGTGAATTTCTGCTGAGTTTGGAAATCAAAACCAACTCAATCCGGTTACCTAAGTATGCGTACCCGTACGCATACTGGCGGAAAGTTCACGTCCGTGATTTTCTGCTGAGTTTGGAAACCAAAACAAACTCAAATCCGGTTACTTAAGTACGCATACTTAAGTGTGTTACTTTCTAAAATTGGTTTGTCCATGACCTAAAACATTTATATAATAAGTAATGCAATTTGCAAACCGTGGCTATAATGTTCATGAATCGATTCGAGTGAATCAAAACCGATTTTGCTTCGATTGTGTCTTGTATACTTCTATAAGATCTAAGCAATTGAACAACTCTCGAACTAGTTCTTTTGAGTCATTTGAACTAGTTATGGTGAAGATGAATAAGGTTGATATGAAAGTGCTCATATGGCTAACCATTTGGTTAACAACTGTTGAACCAACTAGGTGTACACGTTTAGGTACGGTTACAAAAACCTAAATGGACGTGCATCTCATTTGTCTATAACAAGCTAAGTTCGATCTAACGGTTGAAAGATATTAGCTTGAATCTAATCAGGTTTTCATCTAACGGTGAATATTGAATGCTTTGTTACCAAGGTAACTTAGATTGCAAACCCTGATTTGGAGACTATATAAAGGAGAACTCTAGCAACTGGGAAAGTTAATCCCCACACCTCCTGTGTGATACTAGTTGTATAAGCTAGAGTCAATTCTCCTTTAACCTTAGGTTTCTAACGAGACCCTGTAGGTTAACGACTTGAAGACTTCATTGGGATTGTGAAGCCAGACCCAACTATTTTCTCTGTAGTTGCGTGATCTGATCTTGTTGTTTCTATCGTATTGAGTAAAATTGGCACGAGATTAATTTCTCCAATAGGCAAGATAGAAAAGTAGTCACAAACATCTTCGTCTCATCATTTGTGATTCCACAATATCTTGTTTCGCTAGTCGATTAAGATTATTGTGAGGTGATTGATAATTCTAGGCTGTTCTTCTAGAATATAAGTCCGAGTTATTAATTGGTTCCTGTTAACCTTGATTTATCAAAAGATGGAACAAAACTCGTAGGTATTTCTGTGGGAGACAGATTTATCTATTACTGTAGACTTTTTTGTGTGATACAGATTTGTTAATTAAAGTCTTCGACTTTGGGTCGTAGCAACTCTTAGTTGTGGGTGAGATCATCTAAGGGAATCAAGTGCGTAGTATCTTGCTGGGATCAGAGACGTAAGGAGCGCAACTGTACCTTTGATCAGTATGAGATTGATTGGGGTTCAACTACAGTCCAGACCGAAGTTAGTTTGTAGTAGGCCAGTGTCTGTAGCGGCTTAATACAGTGTGTGTTCAATCTGGACTAGGTCCCGGTGTTTTTCTGCATTTGCGGTTTCCTCGTTAAAAAAACTTATGGTGTCTGTGTTATTTATTTTCCGCATTATATTTTGTTATATAATTGAAATATCACAGGTTGTGCGTTGAATCAATCAATTGAGAAATACGACCTTTGGTTGTTGATTGAAATTGATTGATACTTGAACATTGGTCTTTGGTACCATTCAAGTTAATTTCTCTTGTATTCAATTAGACTCGCAGATTTCTATTTGCTTGAGTAAGTATTGAATCGAGAAATTGAGATATAGCTCTTTGATATACTTTTTTTTATTAAGATTGAGTCTGACTGTCTAGTTGATTCTCTTAAAAGTATATTGGAGTTAGTCTATACAGATTGCTAAGCGAATTATTGGGTGAGGTTGTTGTACCCCCACTTTTTCAGGTAGAACCGATTGAACCCATGAATGTGATTTGATATTTGATCAATCACATAGTTGTCTTGGAATACAGATGAACCAATTCTAAACTTGTTTGGAAGTGTGGTATAATCGATTCAAGGATTGTAAATATGAAAGATGATTTACAAAGAAAAGATGTCAACATACTTTGAACACGATCAGTAACTCTTATCTTTTATTGTTCAAAGATATTCCTTAATTACTCAAAGAGATCCCGGTCCGAAATAAATTAAGAATCTTTTAATTAAGGTTGTTAGTTTTATATTCTTTAATTACCAGCAATTAAATGCATATCTCTAGAGAATAAAAATTAGTAATGTGCATTTACTAATGAGAGATTTTCTATTGAGAGATTTCGGAAAATATTGGACAAAGCATTTCCTAGAATTATGAAAACCAATTGCGCATTTATTGCATATCTTGAGAATACTTTCAGTTTTGGAAATTTCTTGGAGTCCAAACATCCTTGGTCTATAAATACCTAAGTTTTCATTTCTACCAAACCATCCTAAGAGCCAGGAAAACTTCATCTTTTTGTTGTTTCTGGTGGAGTCATCTATTCGGAGAGGAAAGTACCCTAATTAGGCGAAATCTCTTATGACTGCTCGTTTAAAGACTTCTTTGGGATCAAGAAGCTCTACGAGTACCGTTGGTGGGAAACTAGATAATTGCAGTTTATTAGTTTTCGATTATTTTGATTGACTAACAGTTGTTGAACTTTGATTGCACCTAGTTTGTTTATTCTTGAGAATCTTCTCTTCTGATATAAGATTCACTCAAACTAGATCGAAGTGTCAACGGGATCTTTAGAACTGTTTGTAGATCTAAAGACATCTTGTGATAATCCATTGTTAACAGACTCCATTCTGTGCGTGATTGATCACAAAAGATTCAAGTGGTGTTGTGCAGGTTTAATTGAAGATTAAAGAAGATTTGAAGATGGAGAAGACTTCTTATTGGTTTCTCACATCTTTGTGTAGCACAAACCTTGATCGTCTAGGATCCAACTAGAATCGGATTTATTCGATTAATTAGTTGCGTGAGATTGGTAACACCTAATAGATCTCTTGAGATCTATTTCTATTGTTCCAAATCCGAATCTTATTACTTAGGTAATAGAGATTGGATTGATCTAACCAAGCAAAGGGGTTTATTATTTTAAACGTGACTTGAGATATCTTTATCTGGAAAGAATCAAGAGAGTTGTTACCAAACAGATTTGTTATTCCTTTACTGTTTGGAATACAATCCAAAGGAATTGTTCCAGTGCGTTCACTTATCGAATGTCGGAAGCGCAGGGATACTGAAGAAACTAAGTGAACTAGGGTTAGTTGCTTGGTCTCAACTATACGAAGTTGGTTTATATTTTGTATAGCGGCTTAATTCTGAGAGTATTCAATTATGGACTAGGTCCCGAGGTTTTTCTGGATTTGCGGTTTCCTCGTTAACAAAATCTTGCTGTGTCTTTTACTTTTCTATTTCCACAATTATAATTGTTTATTATAATTAGAAGTAAAATACACAAACGTTAACTTCGCTTTACTTGATAGTGATCCTATAGAGTTTGGTTAAGTCCGAACCTATTATCAAGTAATCACACTTTGATAGTTGTATTGTCTCGATCACGTATCCATAGACAATCACACAAAGTGTGAATACCGATTTATTGTATTGTCTCGACTTTGTCCATAGACAATCACTTTCTGTAAGAGGACTTATAGGTGGATAATTTAAAGATTGTGGTGTATTTGGGTACTCTCGTCTTTTCAAAAACCATTGTGCATTACTCTAACTGACACAGTGAAGCTGAATTCGAATATAATTCACTATTACCGAAGTTCAAGGGACTTCCAGGCGAAGATCTGAACCGTCATCTTCAAGTACGTATTTCAGCTCAAGATAACAAGTCTTAGGCAAGGTACCGAAGACAATGACAAGTCTATGCTGCAAGCCTACCAATTTTCATTAACAAATCTAGCCGAAGAGTGGTTGTATTATCTTCCCCCAGGAAGTGTTACAACATGGAATGAGATGAAAAAACTATTGCTAGTGAAGTACTTTCATGATTCTAAGGCGGCTGCTGTCCTGAAGGAGATTAATAGCATTCTGCAGATTACTGGGGACTCTCTTTATGTATAATGGGAGAGATACAAGAGGTTATTGGAAACATTCCCACATCACAACATATCTTCAAAACTCATTATTCAATACTTTTACGAAGGATTACTTCCAGAACAGAGAAATTTGAATAATGCAGATGCTGGTGGTTCACTTACTGCAAAGACAATCTTGTAGGCAACTAGTTTTATTGAGAGTATGGATTCAAATGCTCAACAATTTTACACAAGAAACTACTCAAGTGTTAGAAGGGTAGCTAGATCAGAGAGTCTTCAAATACAGAGTACTGGTTGATTACCATTGAAAAGGTAATTCATCGTATAGTTTCTTTAGTAGCTCTACCATACGAAGAATCAGAGGCCAAGGTATAATCCCTATTCTAATACTTATAATCCAGGTTGGAAGGATCATCCGAGTTTCAGTTATACAAACAAGCAAGTTGCAGCTCCTAATCCGTATGGGCGTCCAAATGGTTTTCAACAACCACAATTACAACCACATCCTCAAGTTCCCAAGGAGGATGCTTCTGAAAAGATGATTACCATGATGCAAGGACTTTCATCTATGTTCCAGCAGAGTCACCAACAAAACCAACAATATTATCATAAGATGGATTTTGCTATTAAGGACTTGCATACTCAAATATGGCAAATGGCGACGAATATGAATTTACTGAAAGTACAAGCTTCAACAAAGTTTCTATCACAAAATTTTGTGACCCTAAGAGAACTCGTTAATGAGGTAACTCTAAGGAGTACGGGGCAAGTTGAAGGACCACGACAACAAGAAGAGGTTAGTGGCGATATAGAAAAGGAAATAGAGGTGGAAACCATGCCATAGGAAAATCCAACATCAACTGGACAACATAAGGACAAAGTTTCCATTTGTACCATACCACCTCCTTTCCCTAGCCATTTTTCCAAATTCAAGAAAGAATCTCAACACAAGCAGATCATGAATATTTTTAGAAAGATACAAATCAATATTTCATTTATTGAGGCCATCAAAAATGAAAACCCGGGGGGTACCAAAATACACCACCAACTTTTTTGTTCGGACCTATGAGACAAAACCTAATACAACTGGAAGTAAAGCAACTTAATGATCCTTCAAAAATATGTATAAACGATTTATTATTCTTGTAAAATCAAAAGATACGTGAATCTGATTGTATACAAGAACTCTTGGACGATCCTAAAAATCAATATCTAAGATAACCTAGTACCGTAACAGTACGTGAATCGAATTCTAACAAGAGAAAATCTTGTAATATATATTTCAAGATACGAATTCCAAGAACAAGTCTTGTAGGTTCACTATAATTTTAATTAAAAACTGTTTAGGTTGATTATCGAATCACTTGTGTTTACTTTAATTATATCAAACAAAATATAATAAAGAAAATGTTAGAGCATAGCTCGGTTGAACCCACCAAACGTTGGTATGTCAAGTATGGTTGTCATATTTTAATGTGTCAAACCTCATCTAAGAATCGCTAGAGACAACTTCGTTTAGGTTGGACTAAAAAGTCTAGGAATGTTGAGACATACAAGTATTACTCGAAGACCTGAAGAACGTTAAGAAGTAACGAGCTACAACGACGACATCATCCTTCCTCTTGAGGTTAGTAATATTGATTTGAACTGTTTCATTCCTAACGTATCTTTTAAGTCGTGCTTATTGAAACATAACTACGAAGCTATGTATTAGATATATTACTCTAGTAGTGAGACATGATCACATGATCATAGTATTATGGAATTAGACTACGAAGTATAACGCTTATCTTTTGAACTTCGTAGATATGACATCGACATAATCTTATGAATGTTGTTATGATTATGTGAATGACTAATAGTGAAGATTTCATCCTAGGAAACAATGTTTTACATTTGTTTAAAGGAAGTACATTCATGCACTTGTTTTATGAATCGAAAGGGAAATAGCAAGGCTTATTAGTACGGCTATTCATTGGAAATCTATGGATTACCAATATGTGTGAGATGGTAGAACCGATCGTAACTTTGTTATGTATCTTGGTACAACTAATCACAATGCCTGTCTTATGATTTGGTATGACTAGTTTTGATTAATTAGTGTAACCGATCCTAAGTAATCACCTGAGATGGTATGATCGATATTTTTAATTGGTGTGACCGATCCTAGTAATTAGTGTGATCGATCACAGAGAAATTATGTAATCGATCCTTGTAATTGGTGTAACCGGTCCTAGTAATTGGTGTAACCGATCCTGGTAATTGGTGTAACCGATCCTAGTGACTGGTGTGACCGATCACAAGCAATACCATGAGTATATGGTAACCGGTCCTTGTAATTGATGTAACCGATCCTGGTAATTGATGTAACCGGTCCTGGTAACTTATGTGACCGATCACAAGTGTTTCCATATTAGGGTATAACCGATCCTAGTGATTGGTAGAACCGATTGAACTAATGGGAGTGATTTGATATTTGATCAATCACATAATAGTCTTGGAATACAGGTGAATAAATTCTAAACTCGTTTGGAAGTGTGGTAAAATCGATTCCAAGAATGTAAATATGAAAGATGATTTACAAAGAAAAGATGTCAACATACTTTGAACATGGACAGTAACTCTTATCATTTATTGTTCAAAGATATTCCTTAGTACTCAAGGAGATCATGTACCGAAACAAATTAAAAATCTTTTAATTAAGGTTTTTAGTTATATATGCTTTTAATTACCAGCAATTAAATGCATATCTCTAGAGAATAAAATTAGTAATGTGCATTTACTAATTGGAGATTTTCTATTGAGAGATTTCGTAAAATATTGGACAAGCATTTACTTGAATTATGAAAACCGAATCTTTCCATTCATTGCATCTCTTGAGAATATTTTCGGTTTTGGAAATTCCTTGGTGTTCAAACTTCCTTGGTCTATAAATACCTAAGTTTGCATTTCTAGCAAACTATCCTAAGAGCCAGGCAAACTTCATCTTTTTGTTGTTTCTGGTAGAGCCGTCTATTCGGAGAGGAAAGTAACCTAATTAGGCGAAATCTCTTATGACTGCTCGTTTAAAGACTTCTTTGGGATCAAGAAGCTCTACGAGTACCGTTGGTGGGAAACTAGATAATTGCAGTTTATTAGTTTTCGATTAATTTGATTGACTAACAGTTATTGAACTTTGATTGCACCTAGTTTGTTTATTCTTGAGAATCTTCTCTTCTGATATAAGATTCACTCAAACTAGATCGAAGTGTCAACGGGATCTTTAGAACTGTTTGTAGATCTAAAGACATCTTGTGATAATCCATTGTTAACAGACTCCGTTCTGTGCGTGATTGATCACAAAAGATTCAAGTGGTGTTGTGCAGGTTTAATTGAAGATTAAAAAGATTTGAAGACGAAGAAGACTTCTTATTGGTTTCTCACATCTTTGTGTAGAACAAACCTTGATCGTCTAGGATCCAACTAGAATCGGATTTATTCGATTAATTAGTTGCATGAGATTGGTAACACCTAATAGATCTCTTGAGATCTATTTCTATTGTTCCAAATCCGAATCTTATTACTTAGGTAATAGAGATTGGATTGATCTAACCAAGCAAAGGAGTTTATTATTTTAAACGTGACTTGAGATATCTTTTAATTAAGGTTTTTGGTTTTATATGCTTTAATTACCTGCAATTAAATGCATATCTCTAGAGAATAAAAATTAGTATAGATTTCAGAAATTTTGGACAAGCATTTATTGAAATTAGGAAAACCTAATTTTGCTATTCATTGCATATCTTGAGAATATTTTCGGTTTTGGAAATTCCTTGGTGTCAAAAAATCCTTGGTCTATAAATACCTAAGTTTGCATTTCTAGCGAACTATCCTAAGAGCCAGGCAAACTTTTTTTTTTTTTTGTTTCTTGTGGAGCCATCTAATCGGAGAGGAAAGTACCCTAATTAGGCGAAATCTCTTACGACCGCTCGTTTAAAGACTTCCGTGGGATCAAGAAGCTCTACGAGTACCGTTGGTGGGAAACTAGATAATTGCAGTGTTATTACTTTTTGATTGATTTGATTGACTAACGGTTGTTGAAACTTTGATTGCAACTAGTTTGTTTATTCTTGAGAATATTCTCTTCTTATATAAGATTCACTCAAACTAGATCGAAGTATCGATGGGATCTTTAGAACTATTTATAGATCTAAAGACATCTTGTGATAATCCATTGTTAACAGACTCCGTTCTGTGCGTGATTGATCACAAGAGATTCAAGTTTTGTTGTGCATGTTTTAATTGAAGATTAAAGAAGATTTGAAGACGAAGAAGATTTCTTATTTGGTTTCTCATATATTTGTGTTGCAGTAACCTTGATCGGTTGGGATCCAACTAGAATCGGATTTATTCGATTGATAGTTGCGTGAGATCGGTATTCACAATATATCTCTTTGAGATTTATTTGGATTGAGTGCAAATCTAACTTGACTACTTTTGTAGTTATTGGTTAGATTGATCTAACCAAGCAAAGGAGTTTATTAGATTAAACGGAAGAGACTTTGCATATGACTTGAGATATCTTATCTGAAAGAATCAATAGAGTTGTTACCAAACAGATTTGTTGTTCCTTTACTGTTTGGAATACGATCCAAAGGAATTGTTCCAGTGCGTGCACTCATAGAAGTCGGAAGCGCATGGATACTGAGGAAACTAAGTGATGTAGTTTTTTAAGTGGTAAATAAAGTTCGTTCAACTCGGACTTGATGAGATTCGATTTAAGATTTAATAAAAGAAAACACTAAAAATAAATAAAATATATACAAAGGATTGTCACAATATCGAGAGTTACTGAGACTCAGGATTCAACCAATTCTCAATTTTAGCTCATAAAATAACAAATATCGACTATTTATTCTTTGCCAAGGTAGATTTTATAAAGTATTAGATGTAAAACACAAGCATGGTGCATCAAAAGTTCTTAGACTAAGCATACACCATCAAACGAAATCACAAATAATCAAGAAAAAACATAAATCAATTTATAATAGTGCAAATAGTCATAAAAGAATTAAATATAATTACCACATGCGTAGAGAATGGCTTCCTCCATTGTCCCAGTGTTGGGGTTTAGCTCCTCATATTATTCACGTGCTCAAAATAGGTGTTCATAGCTCAAAAGTGTGAAAAACAAGAGAAAACTAATAAAGCAGCGAGTTTGTAACAGATATAATTGTTACATAACCAACTGTTACAGAGCCTTCTTTTACAGAGAAAATCCTAAATGATATAATTGTTGCATAACTGTTACAAATTCGAAAGAAATGGTGACGGTTCTGTTATTCTTCTTCTTCCCTGTTGATGATGATTCGTCTCTGCAGCTAGTTTTTCTTCACAGAAACCATCCCCAAAGTCTCTATTACCTTACATGGAACATTATAAAGCTATTTAAACACCTCCGTCCGGTTTAATCCTCACGAAATCTTCAAAATATTTTTTCTTTCTTTTACCGGAAGTTTCGAGAATATTGTTTCTGTATCTACGCGGCTTCTGTTTCTCTTCAAAACTCCAAATAAGGATAGAATAAAATCTTAGCAGAATATACTCTTTCCTAATCTTTACGCGTTACCAAATTTAAACCCCAAAAGCCGAGAAAAACTCTCTCTTCTCTGTTTTCTATAAAGTCCGTGTAAATCGCCTTTCAATCGAATCTCAACCTCATATCAATCCTGTTTTACGTTAGCAGGCCAAACCCAATCTATACCCGTGATAATAGCCCGACCAGATCTCCGCAACTTCCCAACAAAATTCGATGAACTCTCTTCTCTCTGTTTAGTTTAATCGGAGAACATATCCCTTGATTTTCGATTCTATACCCTTTACCTTGCCTGTTTTGTCATAACATGACTAAACTGATCCAACTCGGTGAGAAATTCCAATTAAATCTCGCTAAATCCTCCGAAGTAAGTTACGCAGATGCCTGGTTTTTATTCCCGCCAAAATATTTGAACGTGTGGAAGAAGGTGGAGTCCCCTTAACCGGAGTATGGGTGCCCATAACCATGGGGGTGTAAATAACACATCTAGAGTACAAATAGCAGTGAGGTGCCCCTTAGTAATTGAAGTACCCCTTATCCAAATTGAGAGTCTGAATAGTAGGTGTCCTCCGGGTGTCTTTATCAACTTTTCGAGCCGATTTCTCCAAAAACACGTACAAAGACATAAAAACCAAAATAAGTACAAAATGAACACTAACAAAATAGATAATTGAGATCAAAATAGACACATAAATGCGTCTATCACTAAGTCAACTAGGGGTAGTTGCTTGGTCTCAACTATACGAAGTTGATTTAGATTTTGTATAGCGGCTTAATTATGAGAGTATTCAATTCTGGACTAGGTCCTGGGGTTTTTCTGCATTTGCGGTTTCCTCGTTAACAAAATCTTGCTGTGTCTTTTATTTTTCTATTTCCGGAATTATAATTTTGTATTATAATTAGAAGTAAAATACAGAAACGTTAACTCCGTTTTACTTGATAGTGATCCTATAAAGTTTGGTTAAGTCCGAACCTATTATCAAGTAATCACACTTTTGTAGTCGTATTGTCTCGATCTCGTATCCATAGACAATCACAAAAAGTGTGAATACCGATTTGTAGTATTGTCTCGACTTTGTCCATAGACAATCACTTTCGGTAAGAGGACTTATAGGTGGATAAATAAAATATTGTGGTGTATTTGGGTACCCTCGTCTTTTCAGAAAATAAAAGTAAAGCACGACATAGAGAAATTTGTTAACGAGAAAACTTCACCTGCAGAAAAACCCCGGGACCTAGTCCAGTTTGAACACCGAGCTATATTAAGCCGCTACAGATATCAGCCTTATATCAATAATTCGGAGTGGAATGCAGTTGAGACCGAACCCACCGTCAAAGCGATCCATTTAAATCGGTGCTCCTTACATCTCTTGAACCTCATAAAATTCTACGCACTTGATTCTCTTAGATGACGTCCTTTACAACCTAAGAGTTGCTTAAACCTAAGTGAAGATTTTTTGGGTTTTGAATCCACAAAACACCGGTTTTGATTTCCCTTTAGGTGTGAACCAAGGTTCTTGTGTTTGTTTTGAACAACTACCAGCTAAAAGTAAAGATATCAAAACAAACTTGTAGATTAGGGTTTATACTCCACAACTTACAATCAGTATGGGTATAGACAAGACGTACGCGAACCTAATTTTCATAAGTGAACTTGGGAGATTCCAAAGATCAATTTCCAAGTTAAGAAAACCCTAATAATTCTACAGCAAGAACAATTAGAATAAATCTAGAGATATCTTGTTAAAACTTCTTAAGAAGTTTATGAGATTCCTTAATCGAGGTTTTCTTTCTAGTTCTGATTTCGACCAACAAGTGTCGGTATACGATGGTGAATTGAAATCTATCAAAACCTAGGGTTTATGATCAACAACTCTTGAATGGCCTTATATCAGAAGAGAATGACCTTAGAATAGACAAGAGTTATGAATAACTTAGGTTACAAGTTGCGTAACTATCAAAGATAATTAAACCAACTAGGATTTGCGATCCCCAAGGCAAGGACTTATTTATCTCGCTCTTGTTCATGAAGAACATAAGTGGTGGAAAACAACCTATGGAGCTTACACAAATTTTCCAAGGGATAAAAAGTGTATCATTCACGAGCCCTTTATTTATAGTGAACAAGGTAGCTTGAAACCTAAGCAAATTCCAAGGTAGCTTGAATCCCAAGCAAGCTTGTGAGATATCTTCCTTTTTCAAGACTCTCCTAATTTTGGGAGTCTTTCCTAAGTTACAACTCTTGCGTAAATAATTAATTAAATAATTTCTTTAGCATAAATTGTATTTTTGTGAATTAATCACAATTTAACTTAGGAAGGAATTCTAAAACATCACAAACACTTTAATCTGGCAATCAAAAGTGTTTGGAAGACTAGCTGTTAGAGCACTGCTCGGTCGAACTCGCAAGCGTTGCTATCTCAAGCTTGTTTGTCAAGTTTAGTTTCCAAAACTACAAGTCTTGATTTATAGTCTACTTATAGCTAAGTCTCGGACTAGGATAGAAAGTGTAGTTGAGATCTAGACTCCACGACGTTCATCATGCAAATACGAAGAACTACTCAAAGAACTGGTGGAACTTCATCGACTAAAAGGTATGTGGAGACTTGAACTTATCTATCACTCAAAAGTCTATCTATTCTATCTCCTATCTTGAGACAAAATTCGTATTGCTATATAGACTTCGATTACATTTGCTATTTTGAGCCGAGTTTATCTCGCTTATCTATTTCTCGAAATATGTGTTGGTAAGCTTTCGCTTTGTCCAAGTTCATCTTTACAAGTGATGAAAGTCATGTTGATTATTTCAATATCTTGAAAATCGCTTTGATGAAAAATAGTGTGTGAATAACCTCTATTTAACATCCTCTAAGAATGTTTCAATGATTGAAATGAGAGTTTAGAATATATAACCTTGAATGGATATAAACATTGTATGCAAATTCATACGTGTGTAAGTCCAAAATCCTTGAACTAAAGTATGCGTACTTTACTGGTTCAGGATGTCCGGAAGCTAAGTCCGCGTACCCGTACGCATACTGCCGGAAGTTCACATCCCGTGAATTTCTGCTGGAGTTTATGAACTGAAAACAAACTTAAACCGGATACTTAAGTATGCGTACCGGTATGCATACTTGAGTGGGTTATTTTCTAAAAGAGGTTTATTCGTGAACTAAGACATATATAAACTAAGGAATGCATATTTGCAAACTGTAGCTATAATGTTCATGAATCGATTTGAGTGAATCAAAATCGTTTTTGCTTCGGTTGTGTCCTATATACTTCTATGAGATCTAATCAATTGAACAACTCTCTAACTAGTTCTTTTGAGTCATTTGAACTAGTTATGGTGAAGATGAATAAGGTTGATATGAAAGTGCTCATATGGCTAACCATTTGGTTAACTACTGTTGAACCAACTAGGTGTACACGTTTAGGTACGGTTACACAAACCTAAATGAACGTGCATTTCATTTGTGTATAACAAGATAAGTTTGATCTAACGGTTGAAAGATATTAGCCTGAATCTAATCAGGTTTTCATCTAACGATGAATATTGAATGCTTTGTTACAAAGGTAACTTAGATTGCAAACCCTGATTTGGAGATTATATAAAGGAGAACTCTAGCAACTGGGAAACCTAATCCCCACACCTCCTGTGTGATACTACTTATATAAGCTAGAGTCGATTCTCCTTTAACCTTAGGTTTCTACCGAGACCCTGTAGGTTAACGACTTGAAGACTTCATTGGTATTATGAAGCCAGACCCAACTATTTTCTCTGTAGTTGCGTGATCTGATCTTTCTGTTTCTATCGTGATTGAGTGCAATCGTAAGATTGGCTTGAGATTAATTTCTCTGATAGGCAAGATATAAAAGTAGTCACAAACATCTTCATCTCATCGTTTGTGATTCCACAATATCTTGTTTCACTAGTCGATTAAGATTATTGTGAGGTGATTGATAATTCTAGGCTGTTCTTCGGGAATAAGAGTCCGGATTATCGATTGGGTCCTGTTCACCTTGATTTATCAAAAGATGGAACAAAACTCGCAGGTATTTTTGTGGGAAACAAATTTATCTATTCTTGTAGACTTTTCTATGTGATACATATTTGTTTATTAAAGTCTTCGACTTTGGGTCGTAGCAACTCTTAGTTGTGGGTGAGATCAGCTAAGGGAATCAAGTGCGTAGTATCCTGTTGGGATCAGAGACGTAGGGAGCGCAAATGTACCTTGGATCAGTGTGAGATTGATTGGGGTTAAACTACAGTCCAGACCGAAGTTAGTTTGTAGTAGGCTAGTGTCTGTAGCGGCTTAATACAGTGTGTGTTCAATCTGGACTAGGTCCCGGGATTTTTCTGCATTTGCGGTTTCCTTGTTAACAAAACTTCTGGTGTCTGTGTTATTTCTTTTCCGCATTATATTTTGTTATATAATTGAAACATCATAGGTTGTACGTTGAATCGATCAATTAGTAAATCCGACCTTTGGTTGTTGATTGAAATTGATTGATCCTTGAACATTAGTCTTTGGTACTGTTCAAGTTAATTTCTCTTGTATTCAATTAGACTCGCAGATTTCTATTTTATTGAGTAAGTATTGAATAGATAAATTGAGATATAACTCCTTGATATACTTTTTATTAAGATTGAGTCTGACTGTCTAGTTGATTCTCTTAAAAGTATATTGGAGTTAGTCCATATAGATTGCTAAGCGAATTATTGGGTGAGGTTGTTGTACCCCCACTTTTTCACTAGCCATCTTTCCTAGATAAGGAAACATTAAAAACTTTACTAAAAAAAAAGGCTTCTAGTCACATATTTGCGCTCAAGTCCGTCAACCGTTACAAACAGTTCGTGGATTGTTTCCTACTAACGACTGCAACGGTAACATCAACATTTATAATTGTTGCTTTAATAAATCACTCATAACTTTTTCGTTATAACTCGGAATTGAGTGATTCTTGGCTCGTTGAATTCGTAAGCTCATTCACTACAACATGAGAATATCTCTAGGGATAAAGGTTATTGTCACTAAAGTCATGGCTCAAATAACCTCGAGTCCATACATAAATGTATGTATATCGTCATTGGAATTGTTTCATTGAGTGAGCAATTGTTTTGATAGATTAGAAAGGTAGAATTAAACAAGAATCCAAATGAAATAAGTAACCACATACTTTTGTTGATGAATTCCTTCTTGATGTCTTTGTTTGATCTCCAATCTTCAATCTTCAAGGGTGTTCGGTGGTTTCTGATACTCAACTACACACTTCTAATCATAAATCCGAAACTTTACTAAAGTAGACTAAAAATCAAGATATAGTTTTGATCAACTAAATTTGACAATAAGCTTGAGATAACAGCACTTGTGACTTTGACCGAGCAATGCTCTAACAACAACGATACCTAGATATGGCAACATTCTGAAGGATTTGTATAAAAGTAAGGATAGGTTGATTGCTAATGAGATTACTCAGGTGGGAGAAAGTGCTTCAGCTATGTTAATGAAGAAGATGCCTACAAAGTATAAAAACCCTGGTTTCATAGTGCCAATTACCATTGGTAACTGACGATTTGAGCGTGCTTTACTTGATTCGAGAACATCCATATGTGTTATATCAGCCGATATTTATGATTATTTAAATATGGAACCGTTACAAAATAAACAGAGATTACTATTCAATTAGTAAACAAGTCCAATATTTAAAAGACGAGGGTACCCAAATACACCACAATTTTAAATTATCCACCTATAAGTCCTCTTACCGAAAGTGATTGTGTATGGACAAAGTCGAGACAATACAACAAATCGGTATTCACTCTTTTTGTGATCGTATATGGATACAAGATCGAGACAATATAACAATCAAAGTGTGATTACTTGATAATAGGTTCGGACTTAACCAAACTCTATAGGATCACTATCAAGTAAAGCGGAGTTAACGTTTGTGTATTTTACTTCTAATCATAATAAACAATTATAATTGCGGAAATAGAAAAGTAAAAGACATGGAAAGAGTTTGTTAACGAGGAAACCGCAAATGCAGAAAAACCCCGGGACCTAGTCCAGAATTGAATACTCTCAGAATTAAGCCGCTATACAAAATCTAAACCAACTTCGTATAGTTGAGACCAAGCAACTAACCCTAGTTCACTTAGTTTCTTAAGTATCCCTGCGCTTCCGACATTCTATAAGTGCACGCACTGGAACAATTCCTTTGGATCGTATTCCAAACAGTAAAGGAACAACAAATCTGTTTGGTAACAACTCTCTTAATTCTTTCCAGATACAGATATCTCAAGTCATATGCAAAGGCTCTTCCGTTTAAACTAATAAACTCATTTGCCTGGTTAGATCAATCCAATCTCTATTACCTAAGTAATAAGATTCGGATTTGTAATAATAGAAATAGATCTCAAGAGATCTATTAGGTGTTACCAATCTCACGCAACTAATTAATCGAATAAATCCGAGTCTAGTTGGATCCTAGACGATCAAGGTTTGTGCTACACAAAGATGTGAGAAACAAATAAGAAGTCTTCTTCGTCTTCAAATCTTCTTTAATCTTCAATTAAACCTGCACAACACCACTTGAATATTTTGTGATCAATCACGAACAGAACGTAGTTTGTTAACAATGGATTATTACAAGATGTCTTTAGATCTACAAACAGTTCTAAAGATCCCATTGACACTTCGATCTAGTTTGAGTGAATCTTATATCAGAAGAGAAGATTCTCAAGAATAAACAAACTAGGTGCAATCAAAGTTCAACAACCGTTAGTCAATCAAATCAATCGAAAACTAATAAACTGCAATTATCTAGTTTCCCACCAACGGTACTCGTAGAGCTTCTTGATTCCACATAAGTCTTTAAACGAGCGGTCGTAAGAGATTTCGCCTAATTAGGGTACTTTCCTCTCTGAATAGACGGCTCCACCAGAAACAACAAGAAGATGAATTTTGCCTGGGTCTTAGGATAGTTTGCTAGAAATGCAAACTTAGGTATTTATAGACCAAGGATGTTTGGACACCAAGGAATTTCCAAAACCGAAAGTATTCTCAAGATATGCAATAAATGCCCAATCGGTTTCCATAATTCCAGGAAATGCTTTGTCCAATATTTTCCGAAATCTCTCAATAGAAAATCTCCAATTAGTAAATGCATATTACTAATTTTTATTCTCTAGAGATATGCATTTAATTGCTGGTAATTAAAGCATATAAAACTAACAACTTTAATTAAAAGTTTCTTAATTTATTTCGGACCTGGATCTCCTTGAGTAATTAAGGAATATCTTTGAACAATAAAAGATAAGAGTTACTGTTCGTGTTAAAAGTACGTTGACATCTTTTCTTTGTAAATCATCTTTCATATTTACAATCTTGGAATCGATTATACCACACTTCCAAACAAGTTTAGAATTGGTTCATCTGTATTCCAAGACAACTATGTGATTGATCAAATATCAAATCACACTCATGGGTTCAATCGGTTCTACCAATCACTAGGAAAGGTTATACCTTAATATGGAACACTTGTGATCGGTCAAACAAGTTACCAGGACCGGTTACATCAGTTACCAGGATCAGTTACATCAATTACCAGGACCGATTACCATATACTCATGGTATTGCTTATGATCGGTCACACCAGTCACAAGGATCGGTTACACCAATTACCAGGATCGGTTACACCAATTACTAGGACTGGTTACACAAATTACAAGGATTGATAACACAACTCTTTTGTGATCGTTCACACCAATTACTAGGATCGGTCACACCATTTACGAAAATCGATCATACCATCTCAGGTGATTACTTTGGATCGGTTATACTAATTAAACAAAACTAGTCATACCAAATCATAAGTCATGCATTGTGATTAGTTATACCAAGATACATAACAAGTTATGATCGGTTCTACCATCTCACACATATTGGTAATCCAAAGATATGCAATGAATAACAATACCAATAAGCCTAGCGATTTCCCTTTCAATTCATAAAACAAGTTCATGAATGTACTTCCTTCAAACAAATGTAAAACATTGTTTCCTAGGATGAAATCTCCACCTTTACCCATACACATTCATACGATTATGTCGATGTCATATCTACGAAGTTCAAAAGATAAGCGTTATACTTCGTAGTCTAATTCCTTAATACTATGATCATATGATCATGTCTCACTACTAGAGTAAAATATTCATTCACAGCTTCACAGTTATGTTTTCAATATAGCACGACTTGAAAGATACGTTAGGAATGAAACAGTTCAAGTCAATATTACTAACCTCAAGATGAAGGTTGATGTCGTCGTTGTAGATCGTTACTTCTTCACGTTCTTCAGGTCTTCGAGTAATACTTGTATGTCTCATATTCCTAGACTTTCTAGTCTAACCTATACAAAGTTGTCTCTAGTACATAATCAAGCGACTCTTTGATGAGTTTTGATTCACTAAAATATGATAACCAAACTTGACATACCAACGCTTTGTGGGTTCAACCGATATATCCTAAGGGACTCGTGGAGGATGTGCTAGTTCAAGTGAATGCGTTAATCTTTTCGGTTGATTTCTATATTGTGGATATGCAGAATTGAGAAAAATATTCATCTACTTCGTTAATTCTTGGGATACCGTTTACGAAAACTGCAAAGACAGAGATTGATGTTGATAGTGGTACACTCGCTATGGAATTTAATAAAGAGATCATATGCTTCAACATATTTGAAGCCATGCGTTATCCGTGATGTTCACTCTGCTTTCCCTATGATATGAAAAAGAAAAAGAAAAAGAAAAAGAAAAAGAAAAAGAAAAAGAAAAAGAAAAAGAAAAAGAAAAAGAAAAAGAAAAAGGACAAACAAATATTAAACCAGTGGGTTGCCTCTTATCAAACGCTTGGTTTAAAGTCATTAGCGCGACTTACACTTATTACATCATTATCCTGAATCAATCTCTTCAACGACAAAACATAACTTCACGTCACTTGGGAATCACATCGTCTCAAAGATATTGAAGCGTATGACTTCTCTATGAAACTCCATAGTCAAGTCACCATTTTGGGAATCAATCTTCGTTCCAGCGGTGTTCATGAATGGTCTACCGACAATAAAGTTGTAGACTTGGACGAGTTCTCATCATTCATGTCTAAGACATAGAAGTCAACCAGGAATATAAAATCATTAACTTGCGCTTAGACATTCTTAACAATCCCTTTCAGATAAACATTAGATCGGTTGGAAAGTTTAAGCTTTACAACGGTCTCTTTAAGAAGACCAAGATTTAAAGAATCATAAATTGAAGAAGGCATAACATTAACGGATGCTCCAAAATCTAGCAAAGCTCAAGTAAACCTTGTTAGTAATTGTGCATGGTGTAGTGAAAGTATCGGGATCTTTCAACTTAGGTGGGAGTTTCTTGAGAAGGAATGCCGAGGAATTCTCCTCGGCACCCATAAATTCATTCACGTTCAACTTTTTCTTCTTTATGCGAACTTGTCGAATAGCTTCAATGAGTGGAATATTAACTTGTACTTGCTTAAAAAAATGTCCTAAATTTTTCCTTGTATTGATATTTTATCTTCGACTTGGCAAAACGGCTATAAAATAGAGGTGGAGTAGCGAAAGTAGGTATTGTGTCCTTAAGTTGGTCGTTCGGGTTGAATTCTCCTTTGGTTCGGCTTCAATAACCTCTTTCTGTTCAACTAACTCATCATGCACCTCACCTTGTCAATTCGGTTTCTCCACTTGTCTCTCACTCCTCAAACTAAGCACATTAAAATTCCCTGTTGGATTCACAACTGGTTGTGAAGGAAGCTTCATTGATGCTTGAGATTTCAATAGGCTCTTATCGGTCGCCAATTGCCCCACTTGAGTTCGCAAATCCATGATGACCAAATCGGTCTTTTGTTGGTGTTGTTAAAACATAGAAGTGATACCTTGCACGCCTTGCATTATTGCATTGAACTTGTCCTCGATTAGAGAACCTGTTCTTTTAATTGTTGTGGTTGGTGAAAAGATGAGGGTACCCAAATATACCTCAATCTAAAACTTTTCCACCTATAAGTACTTTCTCCGAAAGTGACTGTCTATGGACTGAGTCGAGACAATACAATGAATCGGTTCACACTTCGTGTGATCGTCTATGGATACGAGATCGAGACAATACGACAACAAGATAACTTGCGTGATTGACTATGGATACAAGATCGAGACAATACAATAACGAAGTATGATTACTTGATAATAGGTTCGAACTTAACCAAACACTATAGGATTGCTATCAAGTAATTAGGAATTAACGTTTGTGTATTTTACTTCTAATTATAATAAATCAATTATAATTGCGGAAATAGAAAAGTAAAAGACACGGCAAGATTTTGTTAACGAGGAAACCGCAAATGCATAAAACCCTCGGGACCTTGTCCAGAATTGAATACTCTCAGAATTAAGCCGCTATACAAAATCTAAACCAAAAAGTCACCCAAACCATAAGGGTTCACACGATATGAGATCGAATATTAAGGTTATGAAAACCGAAATTAATCATCCCATAAACACATAGCAATAATATAAAGCATTCAAGCACAGGCTATGTAATCGAAAAACTATCACAAGATAAATTATAAAATAATAATTTTATTCATAAATAATAGATAGTTTTATTCATAATAGACCTTATACAATTATTGAAAGAAATCAAAAACTTATGTCTATTTTTCTGGATTAAGTATTGCAGTATATGACTTAATCTCTAGTGGTGCTCTTATTGTTTACTGAGATTTCATCAGTACTCAAACTTTTGAAGCATGTCTCAAGAGACTTGTCTGCAACCACTTCCTGTTTTTCAAGTTCTTAAATTAGAACCTTGAGTTCAGCAAGAACACTTCTTGTTTGATCAATTCTTTCTTTGAGCTAATCTTGATGTTGAACTGTCATAATGAGATTGGTTCTCAGTTCTTCAAAACCTTGGATATAGTAAATCATACTATCAAAACGAATCCACTTGGTTTCGGTTGGATCTTAAATGTTGTAAGCCAACAGACATGACTCATCTTGAGATCCATTCGAACTATCTGAATCATAATCAGACATGATTTTTGATATGTTTTTCTTCTTCCTTTCTGTATTGATTCCTTGACAATCCTTAACCTTTTGAGCTTCCTCCTTATTAGCCTTTGTGACACTGTGAGTTATTGGAGGCATGCTCGGTTATTTAAATAGGGATTGATCAGGCTTTCAGAATACAAGCAATAAATAGTTTCTCTTTAAGAAGAGATAACTCTTGGACCGAAAATATCAAGAAAATTTCGAAAATATTAAAAGAATATATTCAGTTTCCTTTGTCAGAACTTCTCATGCTGGAAGGTTTATTAAAATTCGAAAATTCTAAATAAAACCTATTTTTGGAAGATCATGATAAACATGAACAAATTTTAGACAGATATGGATTCGCAGTCATCCATAAAATGTCACAGATTTTTTTGATAAAAAAAAAAAAAAAAATGTTCTCTCGTTTTATTGTGCTTTTCCCATCCATAATTAAGAGCACGAAAGAGGATGCGAGTGCACAATTTCGATACAACTAAGTTGTATCGGAGTAAGCTTTTTCTAGCTTACATCGAGTATCAGAAACATAGTTCATGTTTCTATTTGGGAATTTCTTCCCTAAATATTTTCTCCCAAGATAATGATCTTTTCTTACTCTAGAGATATGATCATGTGGAGAAGATGTACTGATGTGAGAATTTTAAGAGAAGGATAAATCTCTCTTAATTCTATCAATGAGATTTTCATAAGATTTTCTCATTCTAAGGATTTCCTTATGATGCACATCAGTATGATTGTCTGGAACAATTATCGGAAATTCATGATTGTTTTCATTGGCAGAGATTCTTTCTTTTCCTTTCTTATGGTGTCGTTCTTCATCAAAACAAGAACTGTTTCGATATGGATGAGGAGGAACCTTTTCACGGAAGCGATTATCAACTCTTACTTCTGATTCTTTTGAGTTGACTTTATCGAAATGTGGTAAATTCGGTCTTTCTACTGAGGAATGATCTTTTAGTTTTTTAAGACAAGAAACTTCTTTCAATATTTTTACCACCGTATTTTGAAGAAGTATAAGTTTCCTGTCAAGTGACTGAAAGTTGTATTCCTTAAGACCATATTCACGGAATCGGTTTAAAGTTTCCTTTGGACAAGATTTCGTCTGATCATCAGTAGATGTAGAAGATGGTTTCTCATCCTCTTCTGACTTGATGTAGTTAGGAAAACTACCATTATCATGATCTGTTTCGGATGTGATCAAACAAGTTTTGTTATCAAAATCTCTCAAAGTCAAGCAAGGACCTTTGGTTTCTTCATCATAAGAAATTATAACAATTCATTAGTCAGAGTCATAGGATTTGTCTCTTTATCTTGAGTAAGAGATTTACAAAGAGCTTCTAATTTGACAGTGAGATCCATATTCTCTTTGGCTAGAATATTCAGTTGAATGTCTTTATCTCTGATCTCATTTTTAAGAAGATTTGACTCTGTCTTTAATATCAGCACTTTTGTAGACAGAGATTTTTTAGGAGTTTTACCAACTCTTTATCAGCATCTTCTTTTCCATCAGAGAACGACTCAGATGTACTCTTGATTTTCGTAACTCTTGGATCATGGGTCAACGAATTGGTAACATCTTCAACTTTTGAGTATTCATACTCTTGCATAACGTTAACTGAATTAGACATAGATTCAATTCTTATAGGTTGGATCTCACCAAACACAGATTGTTAGATCTTTTCGTGTTTGCCTGCTCTGATACCAATTGAAAAGACGAGGGTACCCAAATATACCTCAATATAAAACTTTTCCACATATAAGTCCTTTCTCCGAAAGTGATTGTCTATGGACTGAGTCGAGACAATACAATGAATCGGTTCACACTTCGTGTGATCGTCCATGGATACGAGATCGAGACAATACGACAACAAGATAACTTGCGTGATTGACTATGGATACAAGATCGAGACAATACAACAACGAAGTATGATTACTTGATAATAGGTTCGGACTTAACCAAACACTATAGGAATGCTATCAAGTAATTAGGAATTAACGTTTGTGTATTTTACTTCTAATTATAATAAATCAATTATAATTACGGAAATAGAAAAGTAAAAGACACAACAAGATTTTGTTAATGAGGAAACCGCAAATGCAGAAAACCCCCGAAACCTTGTCCGGAATTGAATACTCTCAGAATTAAGCCGTTATACAAAATCTAAACCAACTTCGTATAGTTGAGACCAAGCAACTAAACCGATAGTTCACCTAGTTCCCTCAGTATCCCTGCGCTTCCAACTTGCAATAAGTCACGCACTTGGAACAATTCCTTTTGTTCGTATTCCAAACAGTAAAGGAACAACAAATTTGTTCGGTAACAACTCTTTTCAAACAACGTGATATGAGTTTGAAAAAAGGCTCTTCCGTTTATCCCAATAAACTCCTTTGTCGGGTTCTTAGATCAATCTATTCAACAACTACCAAAGTAATTGTTTAGACTATGCAATCAATACTATTAATCACAAAGAAATGTATTGGTGCCGATCTACGCAACTAATCAATCCAATCTATCAAAGATAAACCGATTATAGTTGGATCCCCAACCGATCAAGTTTTGTGCACACCAAAGATTATGAACTCAAATAAGAAATCTTCTTTGTCTTCAAATCTTCTTAGATCTTCAATAAACACCTGCACAAAAACAACTTGAATCTCTTGTGATCAATCACACACATAACGGAGTCTGTTAACGATGGATTATCACAAGACGTCTTTAGATCTACAAATAGTCTAAAGATCCCTTCCATACTTCGATCTCGTTTGAGTGAATCTTATATCAGAAGAGAAGATTCTCAAACATAAACAAACTAGGTACAATCAAAGTTCAACAACCGTTAGTCAATTAAATCAATCGAAAACTAATAATAAACTGCAATTATCTAGTTTTCCACCAATGGTACTCTTAGAGCTTCTCAATCCCAAAGAAGTCTTTAAAACGAGAGGTCGTAAGAGATTTCTCCTAATTAGGGTACTTTCCTCTCCGAATAGACGGCTCCACCAGTAACAACACAACTAGGTAGTTTTGCTGGCTTTGAGGATTAGTTTGCTCGAAATGCAAACTTCAATATTTATAGACCAAGGAAGTTTGGACACCAAGGAATTTCCAAAACCGAATATTCTCAAAGATATGCAATAAACGCCAAAATCGGTTTTCATAATTCCTGGAAATGCTCTGTCCAAATATTGACCGAAATCTCAGTAGAAAATCTCTAATTAGTAAATGCACATTACCAATTAAAGATATGCATTTAATTGCTAGAAATTAAAAGCACATAAAACTAAAAACCTTAATTAAAAGATTCTCAATTTATTTCGATCCGGGATTCTCCTTTAGTTATTAAGGAATATCTTTGAACAATAATAGATAAGAATTACTGCACATGTTCAAAGTATGTCGACATCTTTACTTTGTAAATCCTTTTTCATATTTACAATCTAGGAACCGATTTGCCACACTTTCAAATGAGTTTATAATTTGTTCATCTGATTTCCAAGAACTATGTGATTGATCAAAAACATTCAATCACCATTCATGGGTTTAACGGTTCTACCAAACACAAAGTTCGGTTCTACCTCCAAGTGGCTACTAGGATCGGTCACAATAGTTTCCAAAACTTTGTTAACTAAGTACTAGGATCGGTTACCACTATTTATGGTACTTACTTGTGATCGGTTGCACAAGTTATAGGATCGGTTACACCAATTACTAAAACTTCTTAACCTACTACAAGGATCGATTACACATCTTGTGATTAGTCCCACCAAGTTCTAGGATCGGTTACCCAATGACTAGGAATGCTCACACCAATTACAAATATCGATCATACCATCTCAGGTGATTACTTAAGATTGGTTTCACTAATAAAAGTCATACCGATACATAAGTCAGGCATTGTGAATAGTTTTACCAAGATACATAAACAAGTTATGAGCGGTTATACTAAACACACATATTGGTAATCCAAAGATTTGCAATGAATAACAATACCAATAAGCCTAGCGATTTCCCTTTCGATTCACAAAACAAGTTTATGAATTGTACTTCCTTTAAATGAATGTAAAACATTGTTTCCTAGGACGAAATATTCACCCATACCCATACATAATCACAATAGCATTCATACGATTATGTCGATGTCTTATATATGAAGTTCAAAAGATAGGCGTTATACTTCGTATTATAATTCCTTAATACTACGTCTAACTAGACTATAATCATTCACATCTTCTTAGTTATGTTTTCAATATAGCAAGACTTGAAAGATACGTCAGGAATGAAACAGTTCAAGTCAAAATATTACTAACCTCAAGAGGAAGGATGATGTCGTTGTTGTAGTTCTTTACTTCTTCACATTCTTCAAGTCTTCGAGTAATACTTGTAAGTCTCATATCCTAATAACTTTCTAGCTAACCTATACGAAGTTGACTCTAGTAAACAATCAAGCGACTCTTTAAATGAGTTTTGGTTCACTAAAATATGACAACCAAACTTGACATACCAACGCTTGGTGGGTTCAACCGAGCTATGCTCTAACAGTTGGAATTTTTGTTGAGGTTGGAAACATGGTTGTTGGGATCCACCTTGTTGCACATATGGATTAGGAACCACGACTTACTTGTTCACATAACTTGTTAATTTGTAATGTTTCAATATTTTAATCTTATTAATTTATTGATAATTTAATACTTCCTTATCGATAAATTAATAAGATTAAAATATTGAAACATTACAAATTTAAATTTCAAAAATAAAGCAGAAATATTTAAGAACTTAAATCCCAAAAAGAGGAACTAGAAGATGATAGTTGCATCGTAGAGGCGGTTTTCCCTAATTTATATATATATTCCTATAATATGATCATAAAAGAAATACTCTGGAACTTCTCAAGGGACTACAAAAAATTAATGATGAAGTCCAATATTTTATAAATGCGAAGAAGAAACAAATAGCTTTTGACTCTTATTTGAATGAAGTATCATAATATACAACCATTATAATTATTATTTGTTTATATATATATTAATTGGCCCTTATTAGAAACTTACAATTTCTCTTGCTGGACCAAGTGGAAACTAACAAAAAAGAGAGAGCGTAAAATCAAATATTTATTGTCGAGTAATCTATCAAAGTTTCACTGTAATTATAAGAGCTCACATGAAAACTAATATCATGTAATAAAAATAGAACATGCAATTGGGGAATATGAAAACTAATCGGGGAATATGAATTAATATCCTCATCCAATAGTTCCTGCTAAGGGGTGTGTTTTTAGGGGAGGAAATACTAAAAATACCCTTTCAGTTAATTAAAACCTATGGAAAAGACTATGATACCCTTCCATCAAAATAAAAACCTAAATCTAAAAATCAAAATAAAAAAACATATCCTCTTTTCTCAAGGCTGCTAATGGGGGTACCATTTTGCTTGGGAGTGTACCAATATGCATATAGGACAAAAAAGCAATTGCCTTTGGGTTGGTACACCCCCAAGCAAAATGTTACCCCCCATTAGCAGCCTTGCCTTTTCTCTCTGTGCCGGCATTCTAGGTTAGGTTTTAAAAGTTTTTTTTTTTCATTGTTCTCCATCTTTAACCCAATTTCATCATCGATTACCCGAATCTATGAACATGCCTCCCCGAAAGAAACCCAATCTAGAATCACAGTCGAAAGCGCAACAAGTTCAAAAAGAGAGGTTAACTCGGATTGCTCTTGAAGAAGAGGAGGAACCAGACAATCTAACTCTCGAACAAATGGCTTTTATAAGAAAGTAAGTGAATTTTAATCGTTGTATAAGTGTTTCAGTTGATTTATAGTGGTGGGTTTAGGTTAGAATCGCGAACCCTAACTGGAAAAAATCAGTTACAACCAATGCCGACATACTGTTTCGGCATTGATTTGTAGTGTGAATACCATGCCGGCTGAGATATAAAAAATCACCAGATATTGCATGTTGATTGCCGACATTAATTTTTGGTTGAAAACAATGTCGGCTTTTGTTACCGGCATTGTTTGTAATTTTAGTATTATGCCGGCATTGCTCACTTATTGTACGGAAAACAATGTAGGATTGTTAAGCATGCCGGCATTGTCGATATTTCCATTTGAATGCCATCTACAGTGTCGGCGTTGATGGGAAGTTTAGATACTATGTCGTCTTATTGGTAAAAACTCACAGAAACTCTGCAGTTTTTTGTATGTAAGCCGGCACAGTTTGTTTATCTATTTCAATATCGTCTGCTTGTCTCGGCATGGACATCATTTGTATATACAATACTGGCATTCGTGCTTCAATGTCGTTTTTCAGCATTTTTATGCCGAGTTTATCTATGATTGCTAGTTGTTTATTATTGTTGTATGTCTTCTGACATAGGGCTAAAGCCAAGGAAATTAAGAAAGGAAAGAGTAAAGATGCTGGTGTTAAGAAAGGAAAGAAGCAGAATCCCGGCACTTATGAGTCTCTGACTCCTCGGGGGATAGAATTTGGTCGCAATAAACTCTCAATAAATAAAGGATAATGCCGGGAATGGATGCCGGCATGCTCGATATATAAACTACAATGTCGGCATTTAACTTCCAAAGTTATTGTTAACCGTATGTTTTTAAAAGTCTGTAGGCATTGTAAGTTTAGTATAATACCATGCGACAGAATATTTTGTGAAATATTCTTTGGTAGGTAAAAAGTAACTTTAGTACCGGCATCGATCGCTTCTACTATGCCGCTAAGGGTTCTGCCGGCATTATATTCATATTATGTGCCGGCATTGGGCTTTTTCATCTGTAAAAATGTCGAATTCAAGAGAAAAAAATCAAATTTGAATACATTAACACCTATACCTGAGATTGGGAGTGCTTGTATGTGGAGCTTGTTTACTTTCTTGGGTTGGTTCTTCACGAAAATCTCCATGCTCGTAAATATCATGATTCAAGGGTGTTTTCTCCACAAAAAGTTGTAATTGTGAATCGTTATCATCAGCCGAAGATTCAAGATAGACCCCTTGTTGTAGTTGAGCTAAAGATTCAGCAACATTTCTTTCTTCACTATCATCAATCATTTTCACCCAAAACCTTTTCTCTCAAATTTTTTCCCTCTATTCTCACACAAACCATAATGATTTATACTAATCATTTTCAAACTAATCTATTAAATTACCTAATTATAATTAACCACTAAACATGAACAGTGAGGAGTGGATTAGGAATTATATAAAATACCTGGATATGGGGTGACTCTGATTTACTATTTAAATCCCTATTTTTTCCTATTGTCATATCCCCAATTAATTTCCATATCCCCCAATTGCGCGTTCTAAAAATAGCTTCCGTAACTGAAACCATATTATTAATCTATCGCAGAGTTTATCAATGCTTTACCGTAATAACATCATCTATATAACCGGGATGCTGTGTTTTTGTAATATATTTATGTAACCTTGTGAAGGATGCACTCTATTTTATTTTTCACTTATATGTATTCAACATTCTTTTTCTTCCAGAAAAATAATACTGGCCAAATTGGAATATACACTAATTAATTGGTGTAAACCTTAATAAAACAAAACATAATCATTATGAAGTAAAACCCAAAACCCCTTAGCCATATATTTATGGTAATTAATGACTAAATTGTCATTGTTTAATTAGTAGTAGTTAACTTGTTTAGTTTAATTAATATAGTTAGATTAATTAGTTAGTATAAGTTATATAATTTTTTTTGTTAGATTTAACTTATGGATTATTTTGGAAGATTTTTGAGAAAAAATATTTGTTTTGAGATTTTTGTAACGGAAATGAAACTGTACCAGCCAAACACTTCTAAAAAGGGAATTGCACAGTTGTTTATTGGTTTCATTCTCAAAATTACAGAGAGAATCAACACTTACAGAAATCACAGGATAAAAAGTCAGCATGAACGAGTGAAATGGAAGATAATGACCACCTATAACCTGCATGTTAATAATAAACCATAATGACGACCAAATGAAATTTTCCGTACATAGAAAGGTGTTACAAATGAATGATTAGTAGGCAAGGTATTAATTCATATCCTACCGACTAAGATATATTCTTCAAGGTCGAGAATACCAAACACTGACGATTAAAAATCTTATACACAAGGTCGTCATGATTACAGGTAAAACAACATAACGACTAAATGAAAAATGGGTCACGGAGAAAAGTTGATTTTAGTTGTTATTGGTCGTCATGGTCGAAATTGCACAAAGTGACGACCAACACAAAGTCGACAAGGTAGTTTCCCTGACCATGCCGACTAATAGCAAAAATGTACACAAAGAAACTGTTTTATGGAAGTTATTGATCAACAAGGTTCAAGCTTTCAAAACATGACAACCTTAATTACTACAACACTAGTCGGCAAAGTATAAGAATGAATATCGTGACGATCTTGTAATTGTTACTTTCAGGGATGAAAGGTTGTCACGATACTCAACTTAGGAAGATAACGACTAATACTAGTCATCAAGGTAGACGAAGAGATACCTCACGTCCACACAGCTGCAGTTCAACAATTTCGATTTTTCCGACCTAACATGCCATTCAAATAGCAAACTAAAGTACTAGATAGAGTTTGAAAGAATTAATCAATAATAAAAAAAATCTAATCAACAAATTTCCTTCATTTGAAAACAATAAAATATACAGAAGGAGATAAGAATTGATCGAAGGAGGAGAAGAGAAAATAAAATTGACACTACCAATGAGTTAGATTTAATTAGAATTGGCAAGAATAGCTTCGTAACTTTACTCCTTGCTTCTAGTTCTAGTTCCACTTAAATTCTTGTATATACCCAAATTAGTTTGGGTATTACCCTAATCTGGCGAGTAAGAAAAATAGCTTCCATATATTTAATCACCAAATTTTACCCGCGATTGAAAGAATACAGTAATATTTCTCTTTCGGTTTCCCGTCTTTCACTATTTTTCCTCAAAAGGTAGAGTCCAGCTATTGCTCTCTCTTTCGCACCCACTACAATTTACTGTGTGTCTCTCCCTTCTTTGTTCTCTCATCTCTTTCCACTCTCTGCTCTCTAGTCTCTACTCTCCGTTAAAATCTAGCTATCTATATATAACCGAATAAAAAACTCTTTTTTGGAATTCAGGATCTCTTTACTTTCTTTCCTCATACTTTCTATATTTCTCTTTTCGAAGTCTCTCTCCCTCACACTAAACAACCATCCATAGTCTAGGGAGAGAGAGAGCTTATTATCTGGAAAATGGGATACGGCAGGCTCGGATGTTCCGAGTCATTCAGGTCGATTGCTTCATTATCAACTGATCCTATGCCAAATCAAACTTCATCACCGTCAAATCCATCAAGAAAAAAACGTAGAATAGTTCTTCTCTCAATCCTATCCATCTTCTTGCTAGTTGGTTGTGGAATTTCAGCTGTTCTTCTTGTTCATACCCGGAAAGGGTCAAATTCATCGGAAGCTAAGGTTCGGAGACAGCCCACACAAGCAATCTCAAAAACTTGTAGTAAAACTCGTTTCCCAGATCTCTGTGTCAACTCACTACTGGATTTTCCTGGTTCATTGAGCGCAGGAGAACGTGACCTGGTTCATATAACAGTAAATATGACTCTTTCGCATGTGGGTAATGCATTATCGGGCGCTTCAGAAATCATCAACTTAGATATGAATAAACGAATAAGATCAGCATATGATGACTGTTTAGAACTATTAGATGATTCTGTAGAACAACTTTCACGTTCGTTATATCACGTCAGTCCAGTATCAACAACATCTACGTTATCCAATGATGATGATGATCAGCCAGCATCATCTGAAGATGTCATGACATGGCTCAGCGCTGCTCTAACAAACCACGACACGTGCACAGAGGGACTTGAAGATGTACATGGGAATGTTAAAGATGTGATGTCGGAACATTTGAAAGATCTTGGTGAATTAGTAAGTAATTCTTTGGCAATTTTTTATGATTCCAAAGTTGATGATGATTTTTCTGGTATTCCTATACAAAACCGAAGAAAATTAATGAGCCAGAGTAGTTCCCCAGCAGAAGAAAATGGTTTTCCAGCATGGGTTTCCACTAGGGAAAGAAAGTTATTAGATGCGCCGATATCAGCGTTACAAGCCGATATTGTTGTATCAAAATACAGTAACGGTAGTGATGGTGCCTGTAAAACCATTGCAGCAGCGATTAAAGCAGCTCCACAAAAGAGTAATCGACGAACGATTATCTACATAAGGGCAGGAAGGTACTTTGCTGTCAAAACTAACTTTCTCGATGTTGTGTTGTGAACAGTCTGTTGACCTTTTTTTTCTTTTTTCTCTTACACCCCTTTGGCATCGTAAAAGATTTCGAGTCCTTATTTTATCTTGTGTCTCTCTTTTTCAGGTATGAAGAGAAGTACCTGAAAGTAGGAAAGAAAAAGAAGAATTTGATGTTCATCGGAGATGGAAAGGGTAGGACAATCATTTCCGGTGGGAAAAGCGTTCTCGATGGCCTCACGACATTCCATACTGCTTCGTTCGGTTAGAGTTTCATTCTCTTTTATTACCTGAATTGATTGATTGATTTAGTTATCTTTAGGTAAAATGTGAAACTGGTCCACCAAGCCTTTTTGTATGGTATTTATTAACAAGATCAAATACTCACTAGACCATCAATCCAGCTAGAAAACAAAATGGTTCGACAAGCACCAAACATCTAGTGTGATCAAAATGTGAGGTCGGCCCTACTGTGAAAACCTCAATAGCTCAGTTTGAGCGAACTTTTGTATCCGTATTTTAAAACTATTGGTTACCCCTCACACAGTAACTCTAATCATTCCTTTGTCTTCTTATCCCTTTTAAATGCAGCTGCAACTGGAACAGGATTTATTGCAAGAGATATGACATTCGAAAACTATGCTGGACCAGAAAAACATCAAGCAGTAGCCCTAAGAGTAGGAGCAGATCATGCCGTTGTATACCGATGTAACATAATTGGATATCAAGATAGTTTATACGTGCATTCACAGCGACAGTTCTATCGCGAATGTGATATATATGGCACAGTTGATTTCATTTTTGGCAACGCTGCCGTAGTTCTTCAAAATTGCAATATCTATGCTCGTAAACCGATGCCCAACCAGAAAAACACAATTACAGCGCAAAACAGGAAAGACCCGAACCAAAATACAGGAATTTCTATCCACAATTGCAAAATCGTGGCCACTCCAGATCTCAAAGCAGCACAGATGAACCAATCCACGTATCTTGGCCGTCCGTGGAAAATGTATTCAAGAACTGTTTATCTGTTGTCATATATGGGCGATCATATCCATCCAAATGGATGGTTAGAATGGAACGATACATTTGCACTTGATACATTGTACTATGGGGAGTATATGAATTACGGTCCGGGTGCAGGTGTTGGGTCACGGGTCCAATGGAGTGGGTACCGAGTTATAACTTCAGCTGTGGAAGCAGCTAAGTTTACTGTCGCTAGGTTTATTTATGGATCTTCTTGGTTACCAGCAACTGGAGTTGCTTTTGTTGCAGGATTATTGGTTTAATTTTGCATACAGTGTAGCGGATATATAGGATGTTTCTTTTCGTATACAATTTTTCTATTCCGGGATCGATTTTTCTGTATACAATTGATTAATAGTTCAATTTTTCAGTTTCATTTTAATTATTGTAGAATGGAGGCAAAAATTCACATTGTTCCTTGGAATAATTGCACAGTTTAAATTCTTCCTAAATAAATATCACGGAAAGTCTGGTTAATTTTCAGCCAAGTTGATCCACACTTTTTTTTTTCTCTCTCTCTCTAAAGCAGTATTCAGTGCACGTAGAAATTAAGGCTTCAGCTGAGTTTACAGGGGTTTTAAGGGAACCTAAGAACTTTAGCCCCATCTCTTTTTAGAACAATAGGAGAAAGTGTGCTCCAATTCGGACTTGCTTTTACATTGCCGTGACGGAATAACTTTTTTAAAAAAATAATATTTTACCACTAAAGCGATCAATATCTTTCATAATCGTATTAAAAATATGTACCGGAATTAAAAACTTATGCTTTGAAAAAAAGAAATTAAAAACTTCGGGCCCTATAATAGTGGGGACCTAAAAGTGGAGTGTTACTCAGCTCCAAGGGGTCGGTCATGTATTTTGCTGAAATAAGGGTATGAATTAGTAATAGCTGCTCCATCTGTTTCTAAAATTAGGCTGGTTTACGATTAATTTATATCAATTAATTTAGACAAGGAGGGAGTAGTATCGGTGGCTAATTTATGTCTATTAGGTATCTTGTGGTTCTTGTACTCTGGCAGTCACACTCAAAGGCTATCAAGAAACAAATGGCATGGGAGAACAATGTCGGTGGACAAATACATGAAGAGATAGCTAACCAGCATAGAGATTAGTGGGGCCACTAAAACCAAAAACAAAAGAGAGTGATTTTTCTTTTTTTGGTGTAGAATTAGAAACTATAGATTATTCTGTTTTTCTGCTGAGTTCCATTTCCCCATGGATTAATACGGCACATGCAAGATGCATGCATGGGTTGTTTTGTAGTGCACAACTATGGTCCACTTTTTGACGCCGAAGTCGGACATGTTTTGGAAATTTTCATTAGATTTTACTACTCATACTATTTTTTGTACGTCTTTATAAATGCCAAGAAGAAAGTTTCGACTTTTACCTTTACTACATTTTCTCAGGTCGGTAGGGTTTATGGAAGTGGAGCCAGCCGTGGACTGGCCGGTAACCAGTTCACTAGGAATCAACTGATTTGGTAAAATGTAATATTGGCAGACTGCATAACAAACGACACGACCATTCGTGTTAGTCCATGTGCTTTTTCGTTTTCTTTTCCTTTTTCTTTTTAGAACAAATGTTTATTTTTCTCATTTTAATCGTGGCGAGATTGGGTTATACCCAGATTAATTGAGATATACCTAATGAGGTAAAATTTGGGTCATTTTGAAGTAAAACAGGACATCCCTTAACATTGTATTTTGTAAATGGCTAATACACCCTTATTTAATTAAGGTTCTTAATTAACACTAAAAAAATCCGATTAGCTTACTTAATTGAGTTTAGATTAATTAATTGAGTAGATTAAAACTTATGAATTTAAGTAATGAAATTTTGTGATTGAACTTATGTGGGAAGACTTTTGATGAAAAAAATTGTTTTGAAGATATTTTTATCAACGGAAATGCAAGCACACTACCCAAACACTTCTAAAAAGGGGATTGCAAAGCTGTTGTATGAAATCATACTCAAAATTAGAGAAGAAATCAACACTTTCAGTTCTAAAAGTATGAAAAGTCGGCAAGGTCGACGAATGAAGACCATGCCGACTAAAGTTGGCCGGCATGCTTGTTTCTAAAAAACAATGCCGACTTTATTATTTTTGACACACATGAGACTGTTGTAAATGCCTCAGTAGTCGGCATCTTATTGATTTCCTACCTTGCCGGCTAACCTACAGTCGACAACTAATTAATTTCTCACCTTGCCGGTTAAGGTATAGTCGGCATTGTAATAATCTTACTACCTTGCAGACATTTGGCTATACCCAAAAGAAAACATATTCTTGAAAGCTGTAATTCACTTTATTCATGCAATTTTTGTTACTACATTGATTGAAACATAAAATCTAACTCCTTGTCGTAGGAATAACGGATGCACTTAGCACGTGCATCAAGCCTTTGAACCCCTAGGCGACCCTAGTGGACGAGTTATAGTTTCGTGAGGGTTTACATAGAGATCTACCCACAAAACCTACACAAAAACTTCTAAAACCATCAATCTTCGTCGGAGGAATCCGAGTCCGATTCACCCACCATCATCTTCGAGGCATACTCCGGAATCTTGGATACCATGAAGTGATAGCTTGCATCAAATGCGAATGCTTCCCCCTTTTCCTCCAAGTAATGCGCTTTCGCGACTTCATGCTTCAAAATAAAACACAAACTTACTCTGTTAGTGGTGTTTAATAGGAAGATCAAACAACATGGATTACGTAAAATAAACCACAAAAACACTTACAAATTGTTCAATGGACAAGTTAAAGTGGGTAGCGTTCAAAATCCGATGTTGGATAGCTAAATAAGAAAGTATCGCATTTTCGATGACTAGGTGCTTATCATGGATTTGTTGAACACTTCTTCCATTCAGATTCCCAAACTCTTGCCTATATTTGTTGTATACCTTTGCCCAAAAGGTTTTGGCATCTACCCTTACGAAGGACTGATTTCTAACTCGAGTTTCGGCGTACCATGTTTTGGTGATAGATAAATCTTCATTTGAATCAAATGATGCCATTGTTGTATGTAAAGGTATTGGGAGAGTTAGAAAGATTAGATTATGATATGAGCTTTGGAGAGTATATGCAAATATGTGTGTGTTGTTTTGTAGAGAGAACTAGTGTATTTATAGGATGGTGCCCAAATTTGGTCGTTAGGGTAGTCAATCAATGCAGTTGTACTTGCAAAAATTTGAATTTTGAACTCGCCGATAAGGTTTTTGTTTCCCCAATATACCGACTAACATACTGTCGGCAGGGTCGTATTTTTCTTACCCTGTCGACTATAACAATTTTCATACACAGGAAACATCATATTCTGCTGCATATGGTCGGCAAGGTATTTGTTTAATACAATGCCGACTAACACATAGTCGGCAGGGTTGTAATTTTATTACCCTGTCGACGTTATGATTTTTGTAACACAGGAGAAGGTCATATTCTGCTGCACATGGTCGGCAAGGTATTTGTTTAATATAATGCCGACTAACACATAGTCGGCAGGGTCGTAATTTTCTACCTTGCCGACTTTATGACTTTTGTAACACAGGAGAAGGTCATTTTCTGCTGCATATAGTTGGCAGGGTCGATAATTCATTTGAATGCCGATTGTTATACCGTCGGCAAGGTATTAATTTTCTTACCTTGCCGACCCCGGTAACTGCACCATTTATGCTGTCAGGGCCGGCAGTCTGCCATTTCACAACCTTGCCGTCCCTGGTTTAGTCGGCACTGTAACTTAACAAAACATTCACTCAAGACCCTGCCGGCTGAATTATTGAAACTTAACATAGCTAAACAAACCATTCATTCAACAACTAAAAATCCAACATTTGTCCAAAATAAGAACACATATATCCCATAAACCTTAAAAAAACATTTGTCCAACCATTAACCTTAACACTTGTCGACCACATAAAAAAAATAAACTATAAATGCATTCATTCACGACTACGACCATTACCACGGCCCCATTTAGCATTTTCACGACCACTACCACTACCACTACCACCACCACGGGTACGAGCCCTCTTTTGTTCAACATTCCTCTTGGTTGTGCTTCCCTCTTGGCTTGTGCCTCCCTCTTTAGTTCAGCATTAGCTTGCTGGAACATTTCGGTGGCATCTTCATTGTCAACATTGCTAGCATAGTCAATATGCTTAGTTTGCTTTTCAATCGACAAAGGCTCTCCTCTTTCTCTCGCGCAACACATCATCTTCACAAGGGTCTTCAAGTGCTCCTTCTATTTTCAATTAAACAACAAACAATTAATAGACGGATTCGATAACGTAATCTTAAAACAATAAGAGCAACTATAAAATACTTACAAAGTTCTTAAGACTTGTTGTTGGGTCTTTAAGTGGCATCTTCCTCTTACGAGCCGGTTGTTCATCAGTCTGTTCCCTATTCACAGTAGGACGAGCAAAACCCAAGTACCACGACATGTAATTTTCATAATCTTCATGACCTTCGGTCACCTCATCCAAAAGACTTGTATCGATTTTACTGTCACTTCTTGTGTCCCTATTCACAGTGGAGCGTAACGGACGTCAATACTTTTTTGGGATGTGCTGCATGATTCCCTTTCCACTTTAAAGAACAGCTGTTCACCGGGATGGGGTTCTTCTTGGACGTAACCCACTTGTTGCATTACCCGATGTGGATCGTACATTGAAAATCCTTGGGGGTAAAACAAGGGACCGTAGTAGAATTAATGCAACATCATCCCTCCTTTCGATTATATCTTTATTTCTATCAGCTCGATACAGATCAAATATTACCTCATCCGCATTCATTTTGTCCAAGGCGACTCGCATGTTGATAAGCTGCGGTGGCATATCCTTCTCCTGAGCACCAGTAAAACTGTATCGTTGTCCTCTTGGCTTATAACTTGCAAGCTTTGTGTTCACTTTGATGTGGGGGTTGCCTTTCACCAAAAAACGGAAGCGCTCATATACCCAATGCAAACACAAAGTTTAATAAGAATCTTATCTTATAACCATTTCGCAAATATAAATGATTTAGACAATTAAATTACCTGGAAGAGACATAGATTTCCGTTAACTTGCTTCACTAGAGCCCTTGAAGTCTTTGTCAACTCTGCATTCAAGAAGGAAACCACCGCGGTACCCCAAGAATACTTATGCATCTCATGAAAGGGATGCAATAGTTGAAGATACTTTCCGTCGACCAAGCTTCCGGAACTGTCGGGGAAGATACAGTTGCCCAAGATGTATAGCAAATAAGCTGACGCTGTAGCATTGATTTGCACCATGGACACACTTTCTTCGGCAACAAAGATTTTCTGGGTCCCAGAATATATGTCCCTCAACATCCTCAGACTTAACTTCTTGCTTATATAACCATCCTTCTTCATAAACAAAGCCTCCGACTCCTTCTCATCCAAACCGAACAAGATCTTGGTCAATTTGAAGATTTTCTCCCAAGAAATGCCATATTCGTAGCCATCACCGAGTGCTTTTCCCTCAACCTCGAGGCCTAGAATTTGATGAGAATCATCGGGAGTTACCGTCATCTCACCGAATGGGAATAACTTTGTATCAGTCTCTCCGTAGAACCTCTCATAAAATGCAGATACGGTAACTTTGTCATACTCAACAATCGAACTCTCCACCGCAGGCCACAACCCGGAGTTCTTGACAATCGCTTGCACCTCGTCACATTCCCATTCAAGTGGCCATAACGTCATCATAGTGTTTAAAGCTTGGCACCTCAAAAGACGGATGGCATGCTTGTGATCCTAAGTACCAAAAACAAAAAATTAAAACAAATACAAACACTTGAAACAAATTTAAGATAGATAGATACACTTAAATAAAAACAAAGTTTTATTGAGATTACTTACGATAGCATTATGGATTTCACATGCCCATGTGTCTTTGTGTCCAAAAAGAACATGTCCACCATCTTCTGGGGTCCCTAGTGGAGGCTGACCTGGTTTCAGCGTGACCTTCAAGTGAGGGGGAAGTATGTGGGAATCAGCTGGTTTAGTGATAACCCATTTCGGTCTTCCGGTTGCGGTTGCAGTTGCAGTTCCAGCTTGAGTTTGTTGATCATTACCTGTTTTTTCTCCACCTTCTTCTTCTTCCTCTTCTTTATCCTCTTCCTCTTAAATAATTTCACCTTGTCTATCATTATCTCTATCTCCATCATTGTTATCACCATTATTATTACCTCCTCCAACAGGTGGCATGTCTTAATCATCATCATCATCTCATCTAGTAGCCGGAGTTCTTTCAACACCATCATGATCATTACCTCTTCTACCAGATGGATTTGATTGGTCTTTATCTGGAGTTTCATCTGAATCACTGGGTTCCGGTGGTGGTTTAGAATCATTATATTCACGGATCTTGAGCGTTCCCGGCCCAACTAATGCCCCTCGATATGTTGCAGTCAAGAGTTTGTCACTAACATGAGGAGGTCTTGAAGGAGGAGTAACATTTTTCGTCTTTCCCTTGTGCAACCTAAACAAGAACAATTTTAAAAAAATCAACCAGTCGTCAGGGTCGACAACTACAATCTATGCCGACTAAGAAATAGCCGGCAAGGTCGATACTATAATCCATGCCAGCTATACAGTAGTCGGCAGGGTTTTATTCAACTACCATGTCGGCTTATAACAAGTCTGAACACAGGAAATTCAAAAGATTTTCAAACAATTAGTTGGCAGGGTCTATAATCCATACAATGCCGGCTAGAATGCAGCCGGCAGGGTGGTATTCACATACCATGCGGACCCTATGATTTTAGGCATCAGGAAACACCAACATTTTTCAAAGCATACCGTCGGTAGGGTAAAAATTTAAAATCCAACGACTAAAAGAAACACATTTCGCCGACAAGGTATTAGGGTTGAATACCTTGCCGATGCTGTAAAAAGCGGTTACAGATATTAACAGCCGGCATGATATTCAACCTAAGAGCTTGCCGACTAACCCTAAATATGAAAAGTTGACAGGGTCGTCAATCGGAGACCTTGCCGTTTAAATAACTGCAGATTCACAAATTTGATTTTTCTGACATAATTTGACATGCAAACATAAAATTGAAGTACTTGAGTGAGTTAAGTAGGCCCTTACTTTCTCAATCGCGCCATTTTTTCGGTTTTACAGGCGTTGATTTCTTCTTCTTCAACGGTTTTTTTACTCCGTTTGTGGTGAACTAAATTTGAAATTCCAGAGTTATGTTGATTAGGTTTTCTATTTGTTTGTTTCATACGACTAGCCTTCGGCGGCTCCATGTTTAAAGATTAGTCAGAATTTTCGGATCGACGATTACGGCGAATTAAACGACGAGTTTTCGATGGTGGGGGATGGAGAAGCCGGTAAGGTAGAGGAGGAGAAGAAGAATAGGAGAAGATGAAATGGAAATGATAACTGATTAGGTGAATAAGAATTATAATGGGAAAGGGTAGTTTTGTAACTTTACCCATTAGGACACCCCTCTTAGCCCTTAAAAAGAGTCCACTTAAATTTGGGTATACCCCAATTAATCTGGGTATACCCCAATCTAGCCAGGATTTTAATCGTATAAAAAGAGTGCGAACAAGTAACTAGAAACCAGTTGGAAGCCTAACAAGCTAAGCTCCAATAGCGTACTACTACATTAGTTGAACAGGTTGCTGTGCTGGCCTACCAGCAAGCCTCATGAGGAACCAGATAAGGGAGCCGAAGTGGATAGGGGGACTAGTTATGGCGCAAGGGGAGCAAACTAACTCTACCTTCCATTTCAAACTCTGCAATATATATTTTATTTTATTTTGGCAAAGGTTGAGCTTTACTAATAGAAAGAGAAATATAGATACAACCATCACGTAAGTACAACCCCATAATACAATATCTGTACTACAAAATAGAAGGTGTTTTTGAGCCTTGAACGGTCGGATAACATTTTGAGACAAATGTTGCATCTGATCATCCCAGTCTCACCCCATCTAAAGACATCCGACGGAGGAAAGAGTTGTAACTTCTTTTCATTATGACTTTGCATTGGTTGGGTTCCCTCATAATTAGATCATAAATAAAACTGAATATGGGGAAAAAATACAAATAAAATCATTAGTTTTAATTATCTCATTATTTGAGTTTTTTATTGTATTCTCCATAAATATATTAATATTGACTAACCTCAACATATCAAAAGTAGGGCATTTATGTACTTTGACATCACGTCATAACTCAAATGACTTAAAACTAATTGTTAGGTCTTCAACATATACAAGTCCCAAATTGATAACAATATTGACATTTATTTAAGTGCTCTAATTTATTTTCTCTTTTAGATGTGTTTTTTTTTTAACTCTATGTACTTAGGGAAAATCCTTTAAATATAAAATGAAAAATATTTAAAATTTAAAAAGTTAGTTAATTTTTTTAAATCTTTTAGAAAATCTTAGTTTAACAAATTTTCTTTTATTTTTAAGAATATACTTATCTAAGCTTTGATCATGTAGGAGTTGTTGTAATAGAAGAAAAATGGTTGTGGTATGACTACTCTTGCGCAGTACAATTCATTTCAGTAAGTACGCACGAAATATCGAAGTATGACATGAGTTTTTTTTTTTTTTTTTTATAACAGAAAAGTAAAAAACAAACAGACTAACTGATTCTAACTATTCTAGGATAAGAAACACCTTAAATATCATTAACAAGCTTATTGACTATATCTTTTGGTGGGTTACCGATCCAGACACCCTCCAACTGCCTATCAGACGCCTTCTTCGACAAAGTATCATCCACAAAGTTTGTCTCTCTATAGTATTGTTCAAAGATAATATCTTTAAACTTCAGCTTTGAAACGCGGGGTACAACAACCACTCCCAACTATTTTGTTCGGCAATCTGTATGGACTAAACTATAATATAATTCCGAGAGCACCAAGTTAATGAGTCTCAGTCAAGAAAGATATCAAAGAGATTTATCTCTTTCTCAACACAATTAGTAAATCAAACAGATAGGAATCCATGAACCTGATTGTTATGAGAATAACTAGAATGGTACAACAAACCAATGTCAGAGTGTCAACCAAGTTTTATCCAACAGACAAGGTCAAATTACTATGATTGGACAATGCACAACCTGTGATATTTCAATTATATAAAGAAAATATAATGCGGAAAAGAAATAACACAGACACCAGAATTTTTGTTAACGAGGAAACTGCAAATGCAAAAAAACATCGGGACTTAGTCAAGACTTGAACACCAGAACGTATTAAGCCGCTACAGATTCTAGCCTACTACAAGATAACTTCAGACTGGAATGTAGTTGATGAAAAAGCGGGGGTCTAAAAACCACACCCAATATTTCGTTTAGGCAATCTGTATGGAAAAACTCCAATATAATTCCAAGAGAATCAACTAGACAGTCAGACTCAATCAATGGAAATATATCCAAGAGTTGTATCTCTATTTCTCAATGTAATCAGCAAATCAAAAAGATAGAATCCGTGAGCCTGATTATTATGAGAAACAACTTGAACGGTACCAAAGACCAATGTTCAAGTGTCAATCAATTTATATCAACAACCAAAGGTTGGATTATCTAATTGATTGAACTACGCATAACCTGTGATATTTCAATTATATAAACAAATATAATGCGGAAAAGAAATAACACAAACACCAGAATTTTTTTTAACAAGGAAACCGCAAATGCAGAAAACCCCCGGGACCTGGTCCAGATTTGAACACCACACTGTATTAAGCCGCTACAGACACTAGCCTACTGCAAGTTAACTTCGGACTGGAATGTAGTTGAGCCTTAACCAATCTCATACTGATCAAGGTATAGTCGCGTTCCTTACGCTTGTGAATCCCAGCAGGAGTCTACGCACTTGATTCCCTTAGCTGATCTCACCCACAATTAAGAGTTGCTACGACCCAAAGTCGAAGATTTGATAAACAAATCTGTCTCACACACAAAAGTCTATTTGATAGATAAATCTGTCTCCCACAGAAATACCTATGAGTTTTGTTCCGTCTATTGATAAATCAAAGTGAACAGGAACCAATTGATACAACGGACTTATATTCCCGAAGAACATCCTAGTAATATCAATCCCCTTACAATAATCTTAATCGTATGGTAGCGAAACAAGATATTATGGAATCACAAACGATGAGACGAAGATGTTTATGACTTCTTTTTATCTTTCCTATCGGAGATTAAATCTCGAGCAAATCTTAGAGAAGATAGTACTTAATACGATAGAATAAAGCAAGATCAGAACACGCAACTACAAAGAAAATAATTGGGTCTGGCTTCACAATCCCAATGAAGTCTTTAATTCGTTAACCTATAACGGTTTTAGGAAAAACCTAGGTTAAAGGAGAATCGACTCTAGTCGCAACTAGTATCACACAGGAGGTGTGGGGATTAGGTTTCCCAGTTGCTAGAGTTCTCCCTTATATAGTCTTTAAATCAGGGTTTGCAATCAATGTTACCTTGGTAACAAAGCATTCTATATTCACTGTTAGATGAAAACCTTATTAGACTCAAGCTAATATCTTTCAACTGTTTGACCGAACTTTGCTTGTTACACACAAATGAAAAGTGACTTCATTTAGATATGGGTAACCGTACCTAAACGTGTACACTTTGTTGGCTCAACAATAGTTAACCGAAGTTAGCCATATGAACACTTTCATATCAACCTTGTTCATCTTAACACAACTAGTTCAAATGACTCAAATGAAACTAGTTATAGAGTTGTTCAATTGTTTATATTCTCATAGAAGTATACAAGACACAATTGAAGCAAAATCGATTTTGATTCACTCGAATCAATCCATGAACATAATAGCCACGGTTTGCAAAAGATTGCATTCCTTATTTTATAAATGTATTAGTTCATGAAAAAACCAATTTTAGAACATAACCCACTCAAGTATGCAAACGGGTACGCATACATAAGTAGTCGGACTTGGTCTGGGTTCGCCAGTATGCGAACGGGTACGCATACTGTCGTACACCACCAAACTCAATTGAATTCCCGGACTTGAACTTACGCCGGTACGCATACGGGTATGCATACTATGGTTCCCGGACTTGGAATAACTTGCAATAGTTCGCATACAAGTACGCATACTGTGTTATATCCAATCATGGTTAATTGTTATAAACTCCCATTTCAATCATTGAAACATTCTTAGAAGACGACAATAGCTGTCTCACAAAAACTATTAGCTTCAAAGCAATTTTCAAGTGATCAAATGATCAATACCAAACATTCTGAGTCTACACCAAATAACTGTCTCACGCAAATCATATAAGATGTAACCAGGCGATTTTCAGATGATTATCTTTTGACTTTCGTCAAGAATATAAGATGAACTTGGTTAAAGTGAAAGCTTACCAATACATATTTCGATAAATATGTAAGCGAGTTAAACTCAGCTCGAAATATCAAATGTGTATAATCGAAGTCTATATAGCTATATGACTTTTTTATTAAATAGGAGATAAAGTAGATAGAATTTTGACAATAATACTACGGTGATATGTATCACTCCCCCTTAGTCAATACTTCATTTCACAATGAAAACCACTCCCCCTTACATAATGATCCGTAAACCATATTTATTTGTAGTGTGAACTACACAATAATTCTTCCCCTTTTTGTCAATATAAATTGGCAAAGGTACGAAAACTAGCGGGATCATAATGAAATTCTCATAGAGATACTTCATGACTAAAAGAGAACATATCAACTTTGTTTCGATGATTTCACATAGTCGAAACATAGTGTATTCATCAAGGAGTTTATAAAGATACAAGATAACTCTTACAATATTCCACAGCCGCACTCCCCACAAAGATTTGGCAATTAAGCACAAGTTCAATTAAGAACTCTCCTCCATAAAATGTCATTCCCGAAAGAACAACAAGAGCGACATAAGAGAACTTACGGAGCCGCACAATACTTTCACATAGAAGTGGATCAGGAAACGATCAATACTGCGGAATTTACAAAGATTCATTCTATTTTCATCAATATTTGCATAATGACACCATAGACTTAATCTTTGTTATCAAAAGCTCATTCTATGTTCCATCAATATTTGCATAAAGACATATAATAGACTTAGGCTTAGTTTGGTAATGCTGCGGCTTTTATAAAAGAGCTTTTCTGCTGTGCTGTTCTGTGTAAAAAAAAAACAGTTTAGTGTTTGATAAACTATATACTAAAAGCTAAAGCTGATTTAGAAAATGATGAAATTGTGTTTTGTAAAATATAGATTCACTTATTGTAGGTGTAACAAATGACAAAAACAGATATAATCTTTTAATATAGTTTTATTCTATTTTATGGGACTTAAACATATTTAGATATTACATATATTTTGATTAACTTGTTTTATTATAGATATAATTTGTGATAAAAAAATTATACCTAAAATCAAATATTTATTTATTATTGGCTCTTATTTATTTATTTTTTAATTGAAATGATATATAAAATATAATTTGAAAGTGACAATAATAATCTTTAAAGAATGTGACATAGATTATGCTTCAAAAAAAGAAGAAGCATAGATTTAAAATAACAATCTCTAAAGAATATGATACGAAGAATAAGAAATTGATTATCAAAGATTTAAGGGAAATTTTCGTCATTTATAAAATATAGTAGGGATATAAAAGAAAAATCATGCATTAAAATAAGGTGGGACCAAAGCTTATGCTTTTAGAGCTTTTAAAAGCTCATCTTTCCCAGCTTTTAAAAGTTGGGGAATTTTGGAAGTGCTTTGGGTTAAAAGCACTTTGAAAATATTTTACCAAACACTAATATGAAAAATAATTACTATATATATATTTTGAAAGTGCTTTTTGAAAAATAAAAGCATTACGAAAACCAGCCTTAGCTTTTGACATATATAGGACAATCATAGTTCACGGACGTAAACACACATATCCCATAAAATTATTTTTGCAATATATAAAACCAATAAAGATTAATACAGCAAAATCATCTTCCAAATAAACTTTATAATTTAAATAAATAAATCTAAAAACATTGCAAGATGAAAGTCGTTGGAAATAGCTATGTGTACTCACAATAATTGCTATACCAAACCCTAGGTATCCTTCTTAAAACACAAGAATAAATTCTCATAAGAAGTTTCCTAGACATTAAGACCTTTGAAAAATTCTTTATCGTCCATGAACTCCTTGTCGTCAACAGCCATTGGAACTGTGAATACCAATATTCTATGGAGCATGTGTCACGGTTTTAGTGTTCGCGTACAAGATAACTGCATATCCCCCGCGATACACAAGAGCCCGAGGAGCAGCAGATCCCTTCCGGATCTACTTTATCCCATCTCGAGAAAGCATACCTCGACGGCTTAGATAGGAACGTAACCCTAGTCTAAGAAGATGGCAGCTGGCGAAGGGACAAAGGTAGCTGACATATCAAATCAGCATTTAATGCCATGAGGCTTATCTACATGTTTAACCAAAGCACGTGGAGAGAGATGAGATGGCATAGTCTGACTGGCGAAGGCTTGCGGTGGACGAAGGTACAATCTGTACCGAGGTGGGTTAGCTGAGGTGGCAAAGCCCAACTAGAGAAAGCATGCGGTGAACGAAGGTACCATTTGTACGAAAGATATATCAGGATACGATGGACCCAAAGACAGTAAAGATATATCTGGAGCAGAAGGGGTTATAAATACCAAGCTTCGCCAACGAAGAAAGGAATTCAATACCGTAAGGAGAGAAGATCTAGTCTTAAGCTTATACCTCTTTAATGTTTAGAACTTAGGTATTTACTATAGCTTGAGTTCTCTCTATTACTTTGGGAAGCATTTAAGATCTTTGTAACCACAACTACTTAATACAAACAATCACTCATTACCCCGTGGACGTAGACGAAAGTCGAACCACGTAATCTCTTGTCTCATGATAACTTAGTAGCACTTACATTACCCCAATGTTGTTCGTTATTATTGTCTTGAGTACCTTTTATTACTTAACCACGTCAGCTCGACTGAGACATATTTACTACTTAGTATCAGATTATCTGAGATGTTTACATTACGTAGATTATGGGAAAAAAGTAGTCACAGTTTGGCGCTAGAATACAGGCTCCGTAAGTCTGAGTTATTATTATCATTTTCATTCTTTACAAACCCTTCTTTTGAAAAAGAGATCTTAGTATAAAAAGGATGGATCTCACTTTCTAGTGATACGTTCATCGTTAATTTATGTAAGTTCTTTGAGTTCTTATCCTCAAAAGACTTGCAACGTTATAGATCTACAGAGTTTTCTTCCCAAACGTGTTTTAAAAACATTAAAGTTTTTGTTTGTACGAGGAAAACCTTTTCCGAAAAAGTATCCTTTGGATCTGAGTATCTGTGAACACTAGGGAACCTCAGTGAGAATTTAAGGAGAACAAATCTTAAAAGTATTCACCAACCTTAAATCTTTAAGGATCTGACACCCTTTTCAGTTGTTGTCAACATTTATTATCGTCTTTTTCGATAGGTGTCAGCCAAAAATTAATTACCAATCTTTTCAAACCTCATTTGCGTGGTTTTTCGAAAAAGCTTCGCAGCCGTCTTCTGCGTCAGAGCATTAACTGCTACTTTAACGAAGGCCCAAAAGCGGACCTTGTCATTTTTATTTTGTGTTTTAAGAGCGAAGGTATGCAGAAACCAAGTGATGTACCATCAAGTTCCAGACCTGCTGTTACCAGAGGAAGGTCACAAAACCCGTCACGTGTTGAAAAAGCGGGGGTACAACAACCACACCTAATATTTCGCTTAGAAATATGTATGGACTAACTCCAATATACTTTTAAGAGAATCAACTAGACAGTCAGACTCAATCTTAATAAAAGTATATCAAAGAGTTATATCTCAATTTCTCGATTCAATCCACACTCAAACAAATAAGAATTTGCAATCCTGATTGAATACAAGAGAAATAACTTGAATGGTACCAAAGACCAGTGTTCAAGGATCAATCAATTTCAATCAACAACCAAAGGTTGGATTTACCAATTGATAGATTCAACGCACAACATGTGATATTTCAATTATATAACAAAATATAATGCGGAAAAGAAATAACAAAGACACCAAAAGTTTTATTAACAAGGAAACCGCAAATGCAGAAAAACCTCGGGACCTAGTTCAGATTTGAACACTATACTGTATTAAGCCACTACAGATACTAGCCTACTACAAACTAACTTCGGTCTAGACTGTAGTTGAACCCCAATCAATCTCACACTGATCCAAGGTACAGTTGCGCTCCTTACGTCTCTGATCCCAGTAGGATACTACGCATTTGATTCCCTTAGTTGATCTCACCCATACCTAAGAGTTGCTATGACCCAAAGTCGAAGACTTTAATAAACAAATCTGTCTCACACAGAAAAGTCTATGGGAATAGATAAATCTGTCTCCCACAGAAATACCTACGAGTTTTGTTCCGTCTTTTGATAAATCAAGGTGAACAGGAACCAAGCGATATACCAATCTTATATTCTCGAAGAACAACCTAGAAATATCAATCACCTCACAATAATCTTAATCGACTAGCGAAACAAGATATTGTTGAATCACAAACGATGAGACGAAGATGTTTGTTACTACTCTTTATCTTGCCTATCGGAGAATAAATCTCGAGCAAATCTTAGAGAAGATAGTACTCAATACGATATAATAAAGCAAGATCAGAACAGGCAACTTCAAAGAAAATAGTTGGGTCTGGCTTCAGAATCCCAATGAAGTCTTCAAGTCGTTAACCTACAGGGTCTCGATAGAAACCTAAGGTTAAAGGAGAATCGACTCTATCTTATACAACTAGTATCACACAGTAGGTGTGGGGTTTCGGTTTCCCAGTTGCTAGAGTTCTCCTTTATATGGTCTCCAAATTAGGGTTTGCAATCTAAGTTACCTTGGTAACAAAGCATTCAATATTCACCGTTAGATGAAAACCTAATTAGATTCAAGCTAATATCTTTCAACCGTTAGATCGAACTTAGCTTGTTATACACAAATGAAATGTAACTTCATTTAGGTTTGAGTAACCGTACCTAAACGTGTACACCTAGTTGGTTCAAAAATAATTAACCAATGGTTAGCCATATGAGCACTTTCATATCAACCTTATTCATCTTCACCATAACTAGTTCAAATGACTCAAAAGAACTAGTTAGAGAGTTGTTCAATTGCTTAGATCTCATAGAAGTATACAAGATACAATCGAAGCAAAATCGGTTTTGATTCACTTGAATCAATTCATGAACTTTATAGCCATGGTTTGTAAAGACTGCATTCCTTAATATATAAATGTTTTAGTTCACGAACAAACCGTTTTTAGAAAATAACCCACTTAAGTACTCATACCGGTACGCATACTTAAGTACCTTGATTGAGCTTGTTTTAGTTCAAAAACTCCAGCAGAAATTCACGGGATGTGAACTTCCGGCAGTACGCGTAAGGGCACGCGGACTTAGCTTCGGACATCCTAAAACAGTAAAGTACGAAAACTTTGGTTCAAGGATTTTGGACTTACACAAGTATGAGTTCACATACAATGTTTATATCCATTCAAGGTTATATATTCTAAACTCTCATTTCAATCATTGAAATATTCTTAGAGGATGTTATATAGTGGTTATTCACACACTATTTTTCATCAAAGCGATTTTCAAGAGATTGAAACAATCAACATGACTTTCGTCACGAGTAAAGATGAACTTGGAAAAAGAGAAAGCTTACCAACACATATTTCGAGAAATTAATAAGCGAGATAAACTCGGCTCGAAATAGCAAATGTGTATAATCGAAGTCTATATAGCAATACGACTTTTGTCTCAAGATAGGAGATAGAATAGATAGACTTTTGAGTGATAGATAAGTTCAAGTCTCCATATACCTTTTTTTCGATGAAGATCCACCAGTTCCTTGAGTAGTTCTTCGTATTTGCATGATGAACGCCTTGGAGTCTAGAGCTCAACTACACTTACTATCCTAGTCCGAGACTTAGCTATAAGTAGACTAAAAATCAAAAATTATAGTTTTGGCAACTAAACTTGACAAACAAGCTTGAGATAGCAACGCTTGCGAGTTCGACCGAGCAGTGCTCTAACAATCTCCCCCTTTGTCAATTTTAGTTACAAAACTATCAATACATATGGAATACAAAATAAATAAAACTTTGTAGCTTCTCATCCAAATGCTTGATCTCCTTGGTTCTTCAACATTACTCGAAAACTTTGTCACTTCCAAGTACTCCAATGATTCTAAAGATGTTCAGTTCAGCATCATCGTTGTTGAAGATCCGTAGCCATAACAATGAGAAAACAATAGTTCTTAATCATTGTTATACAGTGTCATAGTATTATTATACAGCATCAAAGTTCAATTGTATCACAACTTTGACAATAATACTATGGTGATATGTATCACTCCCCCTTAGTCAATACTTCATCTCACATGAAAACCACTCCCCCTTACATAATGATCCGAAAACCATATGTATTTGTAGTGTGAACTACACATTAATTCTCCCCCTTTTTGTCAATAAAATTGGCAAAGGTACGAAAACTAGTGGGATCTTAATGAAATTTCCATAGAGACACTTCATGACCAAAAGAAAGTACATATCAATATTTTTAGATGCAATCATATAGTCGAAACTAAATGCATTCATCAAGGAGTTTATAAAGATACAAGATAACCCCTATAATATTCCACAGCCGCACTCCCCACAAAGATTTGGCAATTAAGCACAAGTTCAATTAAGAACTCTCTCCCATATAATGTCATTCCCGAAAGAACAACAAGAGCGACCTTACTTTCACAAGAAAAGAAGGATTTCTTTGGACATTAACAAATTACATAAGAATATGAATTTGTATTCAAAAATCTCAATTAAATTAAACACAAGAGAACCCATGATTAATTTAATCGGAAGTGCTCACATAAGAAAACTTACGGAGCCGCACAGTTTTACATAAAAAATATGGATTAGGGAAGATCAGTACCGCGGAATAGACAAAGATTCATTCTATTTCTCATCACTATTTGCACAATGACGTATAATAGCCATTATCTTTGTAAACAAAAGCTCATCCTATCTTCCATCAATATTTGCATAATGACATAACAGGCTTAACTTTTGTTTGTCAAAAGTTCATTCAATCTTTTATCAATACTTGCATATTGACATATGAAAGACTTAACTTTTTACCACGTATGGGACAATCATAGTTCACGGACGCAAACGCATATATCCCATAACAAGTTTGCAATATATGAAACTAATAAAGATTAATACTGCAAAAACAATCTTTTCCCTTAGAAGGTAGAATCAATCATTTTCGCACGGATTTACACCAAGAATGGCTACCAAAGGCATATAAAAATATTTTCTTAACAAAGAAGAACATACAAAGTCATTAACGACCATGCACCATAGCTCACAAAAGATGATTGTGAACATTCAAGAATTCCATAGCAATGTGTACTATTGCCCATTCCTGAACTTCCTTCTTTGTGATTCACCAACATCATTCTTGTAAAATCTACAAATGAACTTAAAAGAGAATTACTCCAAGAATCCAAGTGCCCAAGTCTAATAGAAGTGGAACAAAAGCGACGAAACAGAGCAAAACACTCAAAAACAAGAGTCGGGAAAAAGACCAATCTTAACTCTTCCAAATTCAGGAATTCTCATCTCCATTTTCAATAGAATTCAAATTGGAAGAGAATGCAAAAAGAATGAAGTCATTCCGAGTTCAGACGAAGAAGTTACGGGCAAAATAAGTTTACCGAAAATCGACATCTACAGGCCAGTATGCATACGGGTTTGCAAACGAATTTTTGTGACCTGGAGCAGTATGCAAAAGGGTATGCGTACTAAAACCCCTGAATTTTGATTTTAAATGATGGTATGCATACCTGGTATGTGTACCATGAAGTCCAAACATCCCGAACTACTATTTTCAAACCTAAACATTTAAGAACCTTAAACACAAATCAAGTTAGGTAGAAATGAACGATAAGAAAGGTACGTGGATCATTATAAGTAATCTAAGCAAATAAATAAAAGCACAAATCTTGCTAAAGTTTATAGACATACCTTTTTAGAAGAATCCAATCGAATTCTACATCCTCACCGAACATAATCTGTGCGCCCCAATTCTCGTGCTTCCCTCACCGTATACATAACAGAGCATTCCTTGGTGAGGATGCACTTACAACACACTCAAGTTGTGTCGAGGTGAACAATGTCTTGTTCACCACAAGTGACTTTTGGATTATCATGAAAGAGATCGCTTTTAGAACCTTTCACATCCAAATCCATCTTTCCAAAGAACTTTGTAAGTTCCAACATCATGGATACTGCCTTCTCCACGGTCATGGAATTTTCTGGGAGATTATTCCTTTTCACACTCAAAGTATCATAGGATTTCTTTTGTATCCACTTCTGAGTGCGTTTAGGAACAATATGAACTTCTTCCCATTACTCTCTTCTAGATTTCTCGAAAGAGAATTGGATTGACTATTCTTTTGCAAGTTAGTCTTTCTCCAATTGGGAGCATCGGATCTTGTCTTCGTATTTACGAAGTTATCCTTTTGATAACCATTACGATTATGAAAAGGATTCGTATGACGTTTATAGGAAAATCTAGGTTTATCACAGTACTGATTCCTTTGCCTAAAGGTTGGATAGTTACAACCTGTAACGTTAAGGGGATTAGTCTTAACATATGATCTTGGTTTCACAACTTCTTGTGATGACCAAACAAGAACATCATGAAGTTTCTCATTCCTTATACGGAAACGACATCTCCTTTCCAGGTGACCTTTATTTCGGCAATAGTGGCAAACATAAGGAATGTTCTTACCTCGATCCGTGTGTGCTGACTTTGGAGGTTGATATACATTTGTCTTTCGAACTTTAACTGCCGGTGAAGGTATTTCACTTTTTCCATCAGTGGAAACCTTTTGTTGAGAAGAATCACTAGCCTTGACAAATTTTACCTCTTTGCTAATACTTGGAGCATTTATTCCCTTATAGCCCAATCCTCGTGTATTACGATGATTTTTACTTTCTCCTAGCATAGTGGTTAATTTGCTTGAACTAATGTTGAACTTTTTCAAGTCATCTTCCAACATCTTGATTTTATCAAGAATAACAGCTAAATCATCCTCAAGGCGTTTTTCTCGAGCGAGATAAGCGCTTTCTCTGTCATCAAAACTTGTTTGCTGGTAGTTAATCCTTGCTTCAGTTTCTGCAAGTTTCTCTTCCAACAAGAAGTTTTTTTGATAAACATTATCACATTCAAGTGACTTTCTACTCAGGTTTTCCTCGGAATTTTTGAGGACTGATTCGCAAGAGCGATTCCAACCATAAAGACCTTCATAACACCTTTTTAATTTCTTGTTTTCTTGACAGAGAGGAGTCAGAAGACGTGTGACATGAGAAGTGGTCAACTTCTTCTTTTCCAACGAATTTAATAGCTTAACATGCTTTGATATTTCCTCATCAACATCTCTATCAATATCTGAATCACCTTCATCAGAAAGTTCATCCAACTGTTCTTCTAGGCATGTTTCCCAATCAACAGTTTCTACATCAAGGGAATGTTTAGATATTGACTTCGATGTGACATTTCTCTCAGGTGAATCCAAGCTTTCAGAATCATCTGGTGATTTCTGAACTGGTATGTTATTAGAGATAGACTTGTTCAAAATAATTAGATCGCTTCAAACACAGACTTATAAGGTCTAAAACGTGTTTGCCTGCTCTGATACCAATTGAAAAAGCGGGGGTACAACAACCACACCCAACATTTCGCTTAGCAATCTGTATGGACTAACTCCAATATACTTTTAACATAATCAACTAGACAGTCAGACTCAATCTTAATAAAAGTATATCAAAGAGTTATATCTCAATTTCTCGATTCAATCAACACTAAAACAAATAGAAATTTGCAATCCTGATTGAATACAAGAAAAATAACTTGAACGGTACCAAAGACCAATGCTCAAGGATCAATCAATTTCAATCAACAACCAAAGGTTATATTTACCAATTGATCGATTTGACGCACAACCTGTGATATTTCAATTATATAACAAAATATAATGCGGAAAAGAAACAACACAGACACCAGAAGTTTTGTTAATGAGGAAACCGCAAATGCAGAAAACCCCCGGGACCTAGTCCAGATTTGAACACTACACTGTATTAAGCCGCTACAAACACTAGCCTACTACAAACTAACTTCGGTCTGGACTGTAGTTGAACCCTAGTCAATCTCACACGGATCTAAGGTACAGTTGCGCTCCTTAGTCTCTGATCCCCGTAGGATACTATGCACTTGATTCCATTAGTTGATTTCACCCACAACTAAGAGTTGCTACGACCCAAAGTCGAAGACTTTAATAAACAAATCTTTTTCACACAGAAAAGTCTACAGGAATAGATAAATCTGTCTCAAATACGATAAAAATAGCAAGATCAGATCACGCAACTAATCTTATGATTGTACTCAAATACGATAAAAACAACAAGATCATATCACGCAACTACAGAGAAAATAGTTGGGTCTTGCTTCACAATCCCAATGAAGTCTTCAAGTAGTTAACCTACAGGGTCTCGATAGAAACCTAAGGTTAAAGGAGAATCGACTCTAGCTTATACAACTAGTATCACACAGGAGGTGTGGTGATTCGGTTTCCCAGTTGCTAGAGTTCTCCTTTATATAGTCTCCAAATCAGGGTTTGCAATCTAAGTTACATTGGTAACAAAGCATTCAATATTCACCATTAGATGAAAACCTAATTAGATTCAAACTAATATCTTTCAACCGTTAGATCGAACTTAGCTTGTTATACACAAATGAAATGTAACTTCGTTTAGGTTTGAGTAACCGTACCTAAACGTGTACACCTAGTTGGTTCAACAATAGTGAACCAATGGTTAGCAATATGAGAACTTTCATATCAACCTTATTCATCTTCACCATAACTAGTTCAAATGACTCAAAAGAACTAGTTAGAGAGTTGTTCAATTGCTTAGATCTCATAGAAGTATACAAGACACAGTCGAAGCAAAACCGGTTTTGATTCACTCGAATTAATTCATGAACTTTATAGCTATGGTTTGCAAAGATTGCATCCCTTAATATATAAATGTTTTAGTTCATGAACAAACCGTTTTTAGAAAATAACCAGCTTAAGTACGCACACTGGTATGCATACTTAAGTACCCGAATTGAGATTGTTTTTTGTTCACAAACTCCAGCAGAAATTCACGGGATGTGAACTTCCGGCAGTACGCGTACGGGTACACGGACTTAGCTCCGGATATCCTAAACCAGTAAAGTACGCATACTTTGGTTCAAGGATTTTGGACTTACACAAGTATGAGTTCACATACAATGTTTATATCCATTCAAGGTTATATATTCTAAACTCTCATTTCAATCATTGAAACATTCTTAGAGGATGTTATATAGAGGTTATTCACACACTATTTTTCATCAAAGCGATTTTCAAGAGATTGAAACAATCAACATGACTTTCGTCACGATTAAAGATGAACTTGGCCAAAGCGAAAGCTTACCAACACATATTTCAAGAAATAGATAAGCGAGATAAACTCGGCTCGAAATAGCAAATGTGTATAATCGAAGTCTATATAGCAATACAACTTTTGTCTCAAGATAGGAGATAGAATAAATAGACTTTTGAGTGATAGATAAGTTCAAGTCTCCACATACCTTTTTGTCGATGAAGATCCACCAGTTCCTTGAGTAGTTCTTCGTCTTTGCATGATGAACGTAGTGGAGTCTAGAGATCAACTACACTTACTATCCTAGTCCGAGACTTAGCTATAAGTAGACTAGAAATCAAGACTTATAGTTTTGGCAACTAAACTTGACAAACAAGCTTGAGATAGCAACGCTTACGAGTTCGACCGTGCAGTGCTCTAACACGTGCAAATCAAAGAACCAGAGCATAGGACGGACAAAGCGAGATTGAAAGAAGAACGGCGGCCAACCGACCACCTATTCCTTCCAAAGGGATGGGGCAAACATCCGGAGTACAACCACCTTACGGCATGCCGTTACCGGAGACCGCTAAGGTTATGCATCCTCCTGATGCTAATGGAGGGTTACCCAAAACCTTAGCTCCTAACCGACGGGGGTTGGAAAATCTAACACCAGTTCAGATTGATCCCGATGCTCCAGTAATAGAAGAAGACTCTGAGGTCCCAGATGACAGTACTTCTCAGGATGACGGAATCAACAACGAATAGCAAATGGCAGCGTAGGTGGCAGCTCTACTATTGCGTAACAAGGAGCATGAGGATGCGATGCACGCGATGGCTCGGTAGAACTAGAACTTGAAAGATATGCTTGAGGTACAGATCGAAGGTTCCCAAACTCACCCTCCCTTAAAGAGGCATGATCAAAGAGCCATCTCCGGACAACGAAGAGGTGGTCTCAACCCACCGAAGGCTTACCCACCAGGAGGAGCTAGGAGAACAAGACATGACCCATATGAGACGGATCCCTCATACATGACCTCTCAATCTTACTACGATGAAACATTATTCAGGGATGCTCACAATGTGGGAATGGTGATGGAGCAAATGGAAAAGATGCGCAAAGAGATCCAAGGATTAAAGACCGGCCACGCAGGCGAAAGACTGGAGGAGGTACTTCAGGAAGCGACAACATCTCCGTTGTCCCATCGCATTTTAAGGGAACCTATCCCTGCGAAATGCCCGGTACCTACGTTTCAGGCGTACAATGGTACCTCAGATCCCGCAGCTCACTTACGATACTACACTCGTGTCCTTGCCCGTTGGGAAAGAGATGAGGTAGTACTTTGTAGGTACTTTCCCGCAAGCTTAACAGGATCAGCATTGGCATGGTATGAAAACCTACCACCAAGCTCAATTGACTCTTTCGAGCAATTGTCCAACGTGTTCTTGGAGACGTACATGTACAACAAAGCTACGAAGGCAGGGTTAGATAGGCTATTTGCTTTAGCTATCAGACCCCGGGAAACATTGATGAAATACACTGACAAGTGGTAGAAAATGTGTCAAGTAATTGGCAAAGTCAACCCAGAAATTAACATTAATTGCTATAAGTATGGCATTGATAGGACCTCAGCTATCTTCGTGGATATCCACAATCGGACCCTTGATTCCGAAGGGGAGCTTCAGGTCGTTCAATACCTCTACATCAGACTTGAGGAAATCCAGAAGGACAACCCCAGAGCACAAACCAAAGAAATGGCCGCTCTGCAACGCACCAACTCTTTGGAACCAATTTTGGAGCAACCTAAGAGGCAGAACGAAGCTGGGAGCAGAACCAACTCTAGGGACAAAATATCGAAGTACAGAGATGGCAAAGGGAAAGGTAAAAACACGGATGACTTTGCAGACAAGGTCTATACAAAGCTCAACACAACTTTCTCTCACATCCTGAACAAGGAAGGAGCGAAGCCAGACTTTCCATACCCTAACACTTAGGGGAAGAAGCCATATAAAACGAAGGAGTCTAAGGAGTACTGTGCATACCACCAGTACTGCGGGCATACAACTGACGCATGTTACCACCTAAGGAACACAATTCAGCGACTCATAGATGATGGCAAGCTACTACCTACCAGCACTAATGATACCTCAAAGAAGAGGGTGGAGCTACCACAAGATGGAAAGTACATCAACATGATCACATTCTCAGACGTAGCTCAGGAGGAGCTACTCGAAGACATCCTCGAACTTTCCCGGAATAGAAAGAAGATAGAAACACACGAAGTGTTTAAACTAAGTGGACCACCAACCAGCACATGAGAGGAATGGATGGCCACGCCACTAACATTCTCGACAAAGGACGTCAACCAGGAGGTTGAAATGCACAATGATCCACTAGTAATCACTCTTCCTATCCACGGATGGAATGTTACGAAGGTTCTTATCGACGGGGGAAGCTCGCTGAATGTCCTATTTTATGAACCATACTTACGCATGGGTTTAACAAACGAGCATATAGATTAATCCACTTGAACAATCTACGGTTTTAACGGAACAGTCTCTAGACCGAATGGAGAAATTGTGTTGCAGGTACGCGCAGGCCCTTTGGTAACTAATACAAGGTTTTGCGTTGTGGAGGCGCCTTCGCCTTACAATGTAATCATGGGAAGACTCTGGGTCCACCGCCTAAGGGGGATAGCTTCGACCTACCATCAGTACCTTCGGTTCCCTACACCTATGGGTGAAATGGAAATTAAGGGTGATCAGCATGATGCAAGACTTTGCAACCTAGCAGAGGTCAGAATCAACGAAGAGAGAGCCGAAGCACAGCAACAAGCACAAAAATGACGGAGGTAAAACGCCAACGAAGTGAAAAGTGGAAACTTCTTGGTTCCCGAGGCCCCCTCAGCCAACGGAGCCAGCACTTCCACTACTCCGGTAGCAGATACCTCTACCAAATGACAATTACAGAAAAGCATTCCTCGACAGCCTCAAAAGCCAACCTTCTCACCAATGGAGCCAACGAAGAAAATCAACATTGGAACGAATGACAAGGCAAAGATGATCATCATCGGAACTTTACTAGACGAGGATGAGGAGGTGCAGTTACATAAGTTACTCCAAGAATCAAAGCCATCTTTGCATGGTCTATGGAAGATATGCTAGGAATTGATCCGAACCTAGTCTCACACTACCTTCGGATCAAACCATAGGTCGCGCCATTCAAACAACGCAATCGCAAAGTAGTAGACATCTACCAAGAAGCGGTAGATAAGGAGTTGCAGAAGCTCCTAGCAGCAGGATTCATACGAGAAGTAAAGTATCCCACTAGGATATCCAAAATGGTAATCGTACCTAAGAAGAACGGAGGTATGGGTATCTGCATCGATTTCAGTAACCTAAACAAAGCATGCGTCAAGGACAGCTACCCACTGCCCAATATCGACAAACTGGTCAATGCAAATTAAGGACATCAAAGGCTATCCTTTATGGATGGTTCCTACGGGTACAACAAAATAGCACTTGCGGAAGAAGATCAGGAGCATACTGCATTCTCCACTCTACGCGGCTTGTATTGTTATACAAGGATGCCTTTTGGACTGAAGAACGTAGGGGCAACATACCAACGATTAGTAGACAAAATCTTCAAACAATTGATAGGCAAGATATTGGAGGTCTACGTAGATGACATGCTTGTTAAGATCAAGGAAGCAAAAGATCATCTGTCAGACCTAAGGGAGATATTTGAAACCATGAGACGCTACCACATGAAGGTCAATCCGGAGAAATGTACGTTCGGGGTAACCTTAGGAAAATTCCTCGGGTACTTGGTAACCAAGCAAGGAATGGAAGTGGACCCCGAAAGGTTCAGAGCAATAATGGAGATGCCATCACCAAAGACGCTGAAAGAAGTCCAAAAGGTAAAAGAAATCCTAGCTCCAATGAGAAGATTCATAACAAGATCATCGGATAAATGCAAAGCATTTATCGACATGCTCAAGAAAGAAAGTCGGTTCATGTGGACCTCGGAATGCGAACAAACCTTCCAGAAGATCAAGGAGTACTTAACCTCCGTACCCATCTTGCAAAAGCCGGAGCCAGGGGAGGTACTCACTCTCTATCTAGCAGCAATTGGCTACGCTGTAAGTGCAGTATTGGTATGAATCCAAGGACAAGAAGAAAAGCCAATCTATTACATCAGCAAGGCACTGAATTCAGTGGAGCGTAACTACACTAAGGTGGAGCAACTCATTTATGCCTTAGTAGTGGAAACACAGAAGCTGAGGATCTATTTTGACACGCATACCATCCGAGTCTTAACAAAGGCCCAGATAGGTCAGATCCTCGATAGCACAGAGAAGATATGAAGAGTAGCGAAATGGAATGCATTAATCAAGCAGTTCCAGATAATTTTCGAAACAAGGAAAGCAGAAAAATCACAGATACTAACAGACTTCTTGGCAGGGTTACCCGTCAATGACGAAGTAGAAATAGACGACATCCCAGGAATGGAGGAAAACAAGGAGGATCCTGAGAACTTGCTGGAACCTCAAAACCTATGAAGATGAGAGATATTCGTAGATGACTCCTCCAATAGAGAAGGCGCAGGCATAGGAGTGGTAATAACAACACCTACGGGAGATCGATTAATCTATGCTTTCAGGCTAGAGTTCGATCAATACATTAACAACATTGCGGAATACGAAGCAGTGATACATGGATTGTGCTTAGCAAGGGAGATCGGCCTAACATATGTCCGATTAACTAGTGACTCCCAGTTGGTCATTAGGCAAATCGAACTCAAGTATCAAACTTTGGATCCGGTACTATCCGCGTACCTAAAGCTAGCTCAGGAGCATGCGTTCCAAATAAGGAACGTAGTATTCAGGCATGTTTGTCGGAAGGACAATAGGCATGCAGATGCCTTGGAATACATATCATCCATGCTGAGAGACGGAACCACCTTAGTTGTGCATATCGGAAGGATATATAAACCTTCGATAAAAGGACCAGTCTTAGGAACAGAGGAGACATTGGCTGTCCAAACTCGGGCCATGAGAGAGCTGGACAAAGACAAGCCAAACGAAGAAGAAACTAATGAAGAAGATAAGGAATTAGACGAAGATCATCCCACGGCGGAAGATGACGAAGGGAACGAACCAGAGGATGATTGGAGAATCAAAATTCACCAATACCTTGACGAAGGTACCTTGCCCGCAGACATAAAGGAAGCAAGGCAGATCACATCTAAGGTGTCCACATATGAGTTACGTGACGGGATATTGTATAAAAGGTCATTTCTTGGACCTTTAATGCGATGTCTATCAAGAACCGAAGGTAAAAGGATACTTAAGACATACATAGTGGAGAAGCTGGCAACCATAGCGGAAGAAGGTCATTGGCTTTCAAGGCCAAAATGCAAGGATATTACTGGCCTTTCATGGACGAATATTAAAAAAACATGGCTAAGCGCTGTGAAAAATGCCAACGCTTCGCCAGGAAGATCAAGGCCCCAGCAACGGAGCTTAATTTGGTTATCATCCCTTGGCCATTTGTCAAATGGGGGGTTGATATAGTCGGACCCTTGGTTGAGGGTACATTGAAAAGAAAATACTTGATCGTGGATACAAACTATTTCACCAAGTGGGTGGAAGCGAAACCTTTGGTAAGAATCAGAGACTGTGATGTCTTATGATTCTTGTTTGAGCAAATCATATACAGGTTCGTAATACCCGCAGCCATAGTGTCGGACAATTGCAAGCAATTGCAAGGGAAGAACATCGATATGCTATTCGACACCTTCAACATCCATAAGAACAAATCAACTCCGATTTATCCAAAAAGCAACGGACAAGCGGAGACAACAAACAAGACCATAACAATGAATCTGAAAAGCAAGCTAGGTACGTACAAAAAGAGATGGTGCGAACAATTACACAACGTCCTATGGGCCTACATAACAACAAGAAGATCGGCTACGGGAGAAACTCCGTTCTTACTGACCTACGGAGCCGAAGCAGTCATTCCAACGAAGGTCATGCTTCCAACAACGAAGACGTATGCATGGGAGAAAAACCTAACAACGGACCTAATGCTAGAGAAGCTGGACGACCTTGAAGAAAGAAGGGAGGTAGCTTAGCAACAATTGGTGAACTATCAACGAAGGTTGGCTCGATAATACAACAAAAAGGTCATCCCTCGAAACTTTGTAGTCGAACAATATGTACTACGATAAATACCGTCTTACCAAAAGAAGAAGGAGTGGGGAAAGCTTGCTCCAACATGGGATGAACCCTATATCATACACGATATTGCAGGGAAAGGATCCTACCATTTAAGAACGGTGGAAGGAGAAGTGCTACAACACCCATGGAATGCGATGTACCTAAAAAAGTACTACCCGTAAGAAAACGAAGGTAACCCAGGAGAAGAAGGGTAAGGGAAGTAACCTACCATGTTCTATCCCTGGAACAAAAAAGGTATTACAAACCTTACTAATAAATGGAAGAAGCTTTAATTACTAAACTTAGCTTTCTGGTGCATAACACACCCAATTGATACATCGGGTTATAATAAACACCCACCGTTAGGAGTAACGATGAGGTAGGGCAAGGCACAACTGCGCATATGTGAATCTCGGATCCTCGGGACAAAGATCCCTTCTATGAGGCATAAGAAAAAATAAGACATCCACCATAGAGATACCATATCGAAGTAAAGCAACCTTCGCACTGAACGCGTAGGGTTACTGGAAAATTATTACCCACGTAGGAACCCTCTCCACCATGGAACCTTCTGGCCTGGTAGGACGTGGAATGTTCCACCAAGGTAGGATACCCTGGTAGGACGTGGAAGGTTCCACCAAGGTTAATTATACCTTAGCACCTAATGAATGATAGAATGTGCAACTAATTAGACACATTACGTCTGAATATGAAACTTATGCAATGTAAAGAAAACCAATATTTTTACTAAAACACGCATAACATTCCCACCTACTTAATATGTCACATGGAAGATGTCAAAGGAGTTCACAAGGTACCGAACATTGTTTCAAAGCATCAAAAGGGAAACATCTCAGCTAAGGAAGACACCTTGGCCGAGGATACAAACAACAAAGAAGAAGTTCAAAAGAAATCCAAAGAAATCAAGGATGAGGAAGACAATCAAAAGAAACACCCTCAACTTGACGTTCCACTTCAGCAAAGGTGTTATTGATATGGTCGATAGCAGCGATTTTCATCTCTCTCTTTATCTGAGCAACCTGAGTCGCCAGATCCTGAACCGACTTTTAGTGAAGCTCCCTCAGTTGAGCACTTAGCTGGTCATTGGCCTGCTGGAGCGCCTCAGCCTTGGACTTATAAGCAGTATCGAATTGGCGCTATCTCTCTCCGAGGAAGCCACCTGGTTCTCTAGACGACCAACCTTGGCAGTCACACCCACAAGCTGTTCCTGCAAACCTGCGGACATGAAAAGAAGGGGTTAAGAAGAAGAAGTTACAACAAATAGCATAAGGAGGCTTCGGAGGCAGAAAACCCTAAGCTACCTCCGGCGTGGTTAAGGGAATCTTCTAAACTATGCTCAGCTTCATCAAGCTCTTCTTCAGCAGCATTAAGATCCTCAGCCAAAGTATCTCGTTCAGTCCGGAGATCATCAATATCAATCCAGAGCGAAGCATTCTCAGGGGATAAAACTTGGTAAACATCCTCTAACTTTTCTAATCTCTTAAACATAGTTGCTCGAGACATGGAAGAATAAGACTGAGAAGCCTTAGTAATCTTGTTCCTAAGGGTACATACTTCGGAGGATAACACGTTACCTTCAGCAGTCACTTTGGCTAAGGAAGCGCAGGCATCTTCAAAGTCGGTATAATACTTCTTACGAATGATTTCCTGAGTTGTAAGACGTTTCTCCAACAAAGAAATATCCTCCTTTTGCTTTAGTATGAGGTTTTCCCTCCACCTAAGGGTCTCCCCACTATCCTTACGGAGGGAAGACATACTCTTCACAAGGTCTGCGTTATAAGCGGATTCAAGGGAGAGATGGGCCTCATTATGAACGGTCACGTTCATTAACCTATCAGATTTCTTCTGATAATACTAAACATCGGAGGTCAACTTGCGAAGATGCTCACAAAGACGTTCAAGTTCACCGGAGCTACCAACTGGTAGACGCAGGTACTCTCAGGACGTAGCTACCAAAAGAAACAAAAATAAAACTAAGGGGGAGAATGGACGAACCTATCACTTTCGATGATTCAGAAACCAAAGCCGTATCGTCCGCCTTGCGTCCCTCTTCAACAATCTTAGTAGTATCGTTGGTTTTCTTAAGAGCCAGCATAAACGCTTTTAAAGACCTTTGAGTCCTTTTTAGCTCGTCCTCCAACAAAAGTACCTTAGCAGAAGAAGATGTGTCGCAAGAAGCAGGTTGTTCAGCACTAACGAAGGTATAATCCTGACGAGCGCTCTCTAAAAGAGCATTTAAGTGAGTACACTTGGCTCTGTAAAACTTGAATAAGGTACAGCCAACGTCGATTTGCTTACAAAGCTGCAAGGAATGAAGTATGAGAACGTACGATGGCCACAAATAAAACAAAGAGGCAAAGAAGGAAAGATGCTTATTGAGAACATGGAGAGGCGAGGAAGAAAATCAGCATAACTATCCATGAATGCCTCCATCTCCTGAATACTACCCCTATGGATTTCACCAAGGCTCTTACAAGAACGAAGATAGTCTGGATCAAAGAACATATCCTTGGCCATCTGGTACTGAGCCGTCAAAGCAACCAATTTAGAAGCAATCTCCAAGGAGTTAGTCAGCTGAGGATGGGCAACTCCGGAAGAAAAGGGACCTTTGGAATCACGAAGAATAGCTTCCAGGATGACATCATCAGAACTCCCAAGGATCAGATTCTCAAGTAACTTACCTCTCCCTTGATCAACAGATGACCCACCAATCGCTTGGGAGAGAGCATGAGACATCAGTGCTTGATCATCACCATGACGAAGGGTCGGAATAGTAGAGGAGCTGGGAACAATGGGTGCTTTTCCATAAGTGCTGCAAAAATTCAAGTCACCAACAGAGGGAAGATTACCAAGGTTCATCCAATTAGGTGACGAAGGCGTTGGACCAACAGGCTTACTTGCAGGGGCAGTAGAAGTAGATTGAGCACTACCCAACGAAGTAGGCGCAACATTAAAGGAGAAGCTGCCTAATGAAATCACAACCTTCTTCTTCGGCTTGGAATCTGAACTACTGACCCTTACAATTGGAGTAGCACCCTTTGCAGACGAACCATTTGAATGTTGCAAAGTAGCTGGAGAAGACGAATGACCCTTGGTAGACAACACCATAGCATTGGTGATAACCGGAGCAACGGGATGCGTACTAAAAGAAGCCGAAGGCGTAGGAACCGTCGAAAAATGAACAGGGATTGCAGCAACATGAGTACTTACTTGACTCACCAACAAAGAGCCATCAGCAGCATGAATATTATCACCTTCGACAGAACTGGCACGAACATGGCTAGGACTTAATTTTGAAAAGTCTTCCTCAATATCATCTAGATGAAGGCTAAGGGCAGTATCTTCAACATCTTCAATGTCCTCCATATCCCCAGGTTCCTCTTCAACAGCCTTAGGGTCCTTATCAGACTCTTCTACATCAATCACGGATTTCAACTTACCCTTTTTCTTGGAAGACTATAAAGGAACACACGCGAAATCTAAGGATCAGGGGAAAAATACCTAGGTATCCACGAGTATTAAGGTAGGGTTATAATCCTTACCTCCACAGTAGTGGACTTGGAAACTTCAATCGAAGCCTTCCTTTTCCTCGTACGGGTAGCAACGGAGTTACTAGCAGAACCAGGAGCAGTCCCAGCAGAAGAAGCAGGGGCAGGCTACAAAAAGAGAAGTACCAAAATACTTAGCAAAAGGCTAAATAACGAAGGCGAAAAAACTGAAGCAACAATGATACCTCATCAGGAGTGGCAGGATTGAAAACCCAAGGCTGGTATCCATCATACTTAGAATGAAGAGACAAAGGTGACCGAGGAACATTGGGATCTGCGGTAGTAAATCCGTGGGCCCAAGGACCAACCCCACAAAGAGGAGTACGAGCCCAACGCTTGTCATGGTCAAGACGAATACGATCAGCCGGAGGGAGAAAGAGTTTAGTAGAATAAATAATCGTAGTCAGCCTCGTCTTATCGATTTCCTATGGCAAACGAAAGCTATTACCTTCCCTAATTTGCTTGGCAGTAACATGAATATGGAGCAGACCAACGCACCAAGGGAGAAGATTACTCTTTTGGATGACATCAGCGTACGTAGCATTAAAGTTGGCAGGGGTATAATCCTCCTCCTTACATCTCCCAGGAGCAAAAGGGTCATAAGATTTCTGAGTGGTCTTACCCTTGCTGTGGTACTAACACTCACGAAGTGCACGCCAGAAGTTACTAGTAAACTACATCACCCCTCGAACCTACGTCTTGTTCACAGCATCATCCCTAGCATACAAGACGTCGTAATAAAAGGGATTCTTCCTGCTATAAAGAGGAAGAAGCATACCTGCGGCCAACTGACCAACACTGATCAACAAATTTCTCTAGTAATAAGGAAAGATCAGGATCAGAGACTCAGTGAGAATATCAGGACCATCAACGAAGGAGATCTCGAACTTATTTAAGCGAAAAGACTTGGAAATCTCAGAAAGGGACCAGCTGGCATAGCTATCCTTATCATGGAGACACAACCTTTGTAACTTATAGTTAGGCGGAGGAAGATTTTCGGCAGCAACCTCCCCTACCTCAGGTTCCTCAGCAACCTCAGGTATCTCAGTGTCCTCAGCAGTCTCAGGAGGCGGAGAAGTTGTAGAATCAGGATGATCCACGCGCGGAGGAGGCTTAGTAGAAGATCTATGCTTCGAATCCTTACGCGCAGGTTTCCTCGGAAGCCTCATAATTCCTAACATCAGCAGGAAGAACAGTCCATCAACAATGGCGGAGAAAATTTGCAGTCAACTCAAAAACTCAATTGGGGCAAAAACAAACGTACTTTGGGCATGTGTTTTACTAAGCCAACCAAAAGAAACAAAGAGGATACCATCTAATCAGTTCTTAATACGCAATGGAGAACGAATGACCCTCATGATCAAGTTTATAGGCGAAGAACAATCATGGCATAATCATGGTAAAAACGCGAAATGAGGAATAACCCATGTTCTCAAACAACAATAAAAAGAATGAGAAGATCAAAATCACTTCATGCAAGCACCACGGCAACATCAACAATCAAAAGGAGAAATATTCGAAGAGCAGCCTAAAATTATTAGTCACCTCATAATAACCTAATTGATTAACATAAAAAGTTATTGCGGAAACACAAGAGTCTGAGACGAAGAAACTATTGTGATTACTTTTTATATCTTACCTATCGGAGATAAATCTCGAGAAAATCTTAGAGAAGATTAAACTCAATACGATGAAAAAGTAAGATATACGCAACTACAGAGAAAATAGTTGGACCTGGCTTCACGAATCCCAAACAAAGTCTTTAAGTCGTTAAACCTAGTAATGGTTTTCAAAAGAACTGGAAACCTAGGTTAATGGAGAATCAACTCTAGTTTGCAACTAGAACACATGAGAGTGTCGGGATTAGGTTTGCAAGATGCTAGAGTTCCTCCTTATATAGTCTTTCAAATCAGGGTTGCTTACAATCAAAGCTAAGATAACTTAGTAACAAAGCAATTAATATCTACCGTTAGATGAACACCTGATTTAAGATTCAAGCTAAGTTTGCTTAGAAAAGAAGCAATCAATATCCATCGTTATTTGGTTAAGCTTGATACACACAAATGAAATATACATATATTTAGATATGGGACAACCGTACCTAAACGTGTATAACAAGTTGGCTCAATAACCGTTAACCGAAGTTAGCCATATGAACACTTTTAGTTAGCTATATTCATCTAACACTTCTAGACCAAATCTGGTAATTAATCAATCATGATAGATAATCAAATGAATCTTAATGTGTTTGTAAGAGAGTTGTTCAAATGTTCACCATCTCATAGAAATATCCATGAAGCATTTGAAACATATTCGGTTTGGTTTGTAAGTGTACAAAGTACTTATACAAGAACCAATTCATGAACATGATGTCACGTTTTGCAAACCAAGTTCGCATACCTTAATACATTAAAAATCCAGGGACTTCAGTTCGAAAACATAGTTCGCAAATGAACCTAAGTTCATAAGTATAGATATTAGTTACCATATAGAGTATGTGAACGAGTTGTCATACTTACCGATTTTAGAACCTAACCACTGAGTTCGCAAACCGAGTTCGCGAACTACCGTTCTGGACCTTGCCTAGTCTTGCCGTTCGCAAACCACAGTTCCAAACCTATCACAGATAAACTCGTTTGCAAACAAGAGTTCTGGACCTGAACTAGCACTTCACAGTTCGCATACTGGGTACGCATATTGTACTGTATCCAGACATTGGTAGTAGTTCTAAAACTCTGTTAGTCGATTTGAAACATCCTTAGAAGACAACACTGGTAATCTTACACATACCAATAGCTTCAATTAATTTTCAAATGATTATTTGATCAATACGAAACATCCCGAGTTAACATCAAATGATTGTCTCACACAAATCATGTAAGATGTTCAAGGTAATTTTCACATGATCACCTTGACTTAATATTTAGTTTCCAACAAATGAATTGTTTACAACTAAAGTTGTCAAGTAGATGATGAAGCATTCTAAGCTTTAAACTCGTATATCGAGAATTATATAAATGAGATAAACTCGACTCAAAATTTCAAATGTGTATAACACAAAGTCTATATAGCTATATGACTTAGTCTCATTTGTAAATAGAATTCTTAGTGATAGATAAGTTTTAGTCTCTACATACTTTTTGTCGACGAAATTCCTCCATGGTCTCCAGTAGATCTTCTTTTTCAATTGGTGAACGCCGTGAAGTCTAATGCTCAACTACACACTTCTATCCTAATCCGAGACATAGCTATAAGTAGACTAGAATCAAAATATAGTTTTGATCAACTAAACTTGACAAACAAGCTTGAGATAGCAATGCTTGCGAGTTTGACCGAGTAGTGCTCTAACAATCTTCCCCTTTGTCAATTTTAGTGACAAAACTATCAATATATATGGATTAAAAAATAAATAAACTTTGTAGCTTCTGATCCATCATGCTTGATTTCCTTGTCTCTTGAACTTCCTTGAATTCTTCGTTACTTCAAGTTCTCCATCACTTCTGAATATGTTCACCTCAGCATCATTGTTGTTGAAGATCCGTAGCAATAACAATAAGAAAAAAAATATTCTCAGTGTCATAGATTTATTATGTTAATCAAAGTCCAATTGCATCACAACTTTGGAATAATACTACGGTGATATATATCACTCCCCCTTAGTCAATACTTTCATCTTCTGCACAATAGGTAGAAACCTATAGAATGGAATCCGCTCCCCCTTACATAATGATCCGTAAACCATATGTATGTAGTGTGAACTACTAAATAATTCTCCCCCTTTTTTGTCAATATAAATTGGAAAAGGTACGAAAACTACGGGATCGTTATGAATTCTCAAAAGATAATTCATGACTAAACAAGGAGATGATATGCTTCTTTAGATGATTTCACATATTCGAAACTTAGTGTATTCAACAAGGAGTTTATTAAAATACAAGTTAACCACTTCAAATTCCACAACCGCTTTCCCCGCAAAGATATAACAATTAAGCACAAGTTCATTTAAGAACTCTCCCCCATTTAATGTCATTCCCAAGAGAACAACATGAGCGACCTTACTTTTACGAGAAAAGAATGATTTATTTGGACATTAACAAATCACATGGATTTGTATCCAGTAAACCTCGAGTAAATTAACCACAAGAAGATTTTTTTGATTAATTTAGCCGGAAATCATAAGAAAACTTACGGAGTAGATACATTACTTTCACATAAAGTGGATCAGGGAAAGATCAGTACTGCGGAATTTATCAAAAAGTTCATTCTATCTTTTCTCAATATATGCATAAAGACATAATAGACTTAACTTTTGAGAATTTATGAGATAATAGCACAATATACTTAACGTAAAGGCACATATATCTCATAATACATTTGCAATATATAAAACCAATAAGATTAAATACTATAAGTTCATCTTCCAAACAACTTAGAATTTAAATAAATAAATCTAAAAACATGCAAGATGAAAACTGTTTGAAATAGCTTGTGTAATCACAATATATGCAATACCAAGCCCTAGTTATCCTTCTTGAACACAAGAATAAATTCTCACAAGCAGGGGCGAGTGCACAGTGGGCCACTGGGGTCACCGACCCCCATAAATTTTTTGAAAAAATAAATCCTATGTAATTTTGTTTCGAATTAACCCTGCACCCCCGCATTTTTCTGAAACTAACTTCAATCTTATTCTCGTATCCACTCCAACGAATTATAAAACTTCCATTAATTTTAGGATTATTTGGAGATACAATCCTGTTGATGGTGGTTTTTAGTATAGGGCGAAAACTGTAAAAATCTGCCTACCTGACCCAGCATCAGAAGTAGTAGACCTTGATATGTCTATATTCCGTATGGAATTTGAAGAATATAACAGAATCTGATGAGTGCATATGTCTCTCTTCATATTATATCGAAACTCAAGCTCCTAGATGAATTGTTCACTAGTATAGAGCCTAATGAGTATTTAAGCTCCTAGTTGCATTACTCACTAATGCCGGAGCCTGTATTTAATGCGTTGTCATCCTACAAAGAATACAGGCCATTTAAAAGTGATGAGTGCATAAACCTCTTCGCTTATAGATGTATTGAACAATTCAATATATTTGTATATATATATATATAATTCACTCAGAATGGTGCAATCCCAAATATTCTATGAATTTTATTTTCCACCAACATTATTCGCTAATGCATTGCCCGCCTAGTATTTTCCTATGCTATGTTCCCAGCCGAACTCTCAATATTGGCATGACATGACGATTAATGCTCACTCGCAGCGGAGTAGCATGAATCTCCCGAAGTGTCAGTATCGAGACTTGCATGAAAACACTCACGTAGGCTACACCACTCTCTGATAAAGAGATTAGCGTATTTACACACTTTTATAAGTAAAAGTTAGCGCGATCGAACGCGTTTAAATTCCCTAAGGAAAATCTAGACTGTCCATATCAGTCTTAAAAAACGATCACGGCCACACGATTTGGCCACACAATTCAACAGGCCTAGCCTACTCCCAGCGGAACTATGCGATCATCATGATGACCACCGGCGGGCCCACTAACATCACGACCGATCGGATTCCATCTAGTACACCCGCAACGCCTTTGAACGCTAACCCTAACATGGGTGATCGCGCTGTTGAAAGATGAGCTCAAACGAGCTAAGACCGGTAAAAATGGTCTCAAAAACGTCACGACCGCCCAACTTAGCTAGCCTAGTTGGACGGCTTAGATACTCCTTCGAATGATCAAAAAGGTGCTGACGCGTTCACCATCGACCCAGCTCCATAATTGGTTGATCGAACTACACATAATAATCCAAGAGTGCGTCAAACCGTTTTCCCAAAGTAGGGCGATCGTGCGCTCTTTAAACCCTAAATTGAGTTAGCGGCATTACACAACTACCGCAAATCAATCATGGCCGCCTATCTTCGCCAGCCTAGTCGAACGACCTAGATCAAATTTCAGGAGGCCAACGAAATAATCAGGCTCACGGATTTCTATCTGTTTGATTTGCTGATTACATTGTGAAACATAGATATAAACTCTTTGATATACTTTTCTCTAGATTGAGTCCGACTGTCTAGTTGATTCTCTTGAAAGTATATTGGAGTTTTTCTATTCAGATTGCCGAACGAAAATATTGGGAGTGGTTGTTAGACCCCCGCATTTTCAATTGGTATCAGAGCGGGCAAACACATTTAAGACCTCATAAGTATGTGTTTGTAGCAATCTGATTTCTGTGGACTTGAGAAGTATCTCACAAACTACGTACATATAAATGTCTTCCAAAGGTTATGATTATGCCAAAAATGTTGGACTTCACTCAAAGGATAACTCCTTAGCAGATTATTCCGAGTCCCGAGTGAAATACGAGAAAATTGACATCATATCAGAATCTGAAATGGAACTCACCAGATCGTTAAAAAAATATGCTGATATCATTGATTTTCAAGGCTCTAAAATCAAAACTCTTAAAGAAAAGAATGATCAGCTCATTGATGAATTCCAGAAATCTCTTGAACGAGAACGTGAACTCTATTGCTTTATTGAATCTCTCTCTAACAATATCCAAAAATTGGTTCAAGAAACTACTCTACAACGTGAAAAGATTAGTCTGCTTGAAGATACTGTTAGAGAGAACTCAATTAGAGAAGAACGTTTAATCAAGGCTCATTCATCAGAAATAAACAGTCATCATGTTGAAAAAGAGAAACTTGTAGCATCTCTTCGATGTGCCCAAAAACAGTGTAACACCTTGAAAAAAGGAAACTCTGTTTTGGTAAAGAAGTCATCCTCTGTGCCTCTTTCTGTTTTTCATAAGGCTTTACCAAGCGTAAAGAATATTCCCTCCGAGGAATTACCCAATATGAAGCACTTACAAAATTTGCATGTGCCGGAAAAGGTTATGAGTTAAGGGAATTATGTTTCTAATCCACGATGTTGTTCCTTCTATGGGAAAAAGAATCATTATGCTCTTCATTGTTTTGCTAGAAAGAAACAAATTTCTGATCTTCATAATTTGCTTCTCTCCACTGTCAATGGAGTAAATCGTTTGACGACATCTAAAGTGAATTTCTTGCCTACAGAAAATCAGAATTCTTATAAGAATGATCTCTCTTCAAGAAATCTTCACAGCTTGCAAGTTCCTCTTAATGGTATAAACTCCTGTGCCACTAATGAACACATTCCCTATGGTTATAAGAATAACTCTGGGAAGTCTAAGTCGAGAAGATGGAAGTCCTTCAACTCTTCCCTTCTGGAACCGATCTCTAGAGGTCCTAAACTTAGTCCTCAGAAAAATCCTTTCGTTGGATTTTTTAAAAGGTTTATGACTAATTCTTCCAGAAAAAGTTATAATCAATGGAAAGAAGGGAATACACGATACAGACGCACAAAAGATTTGTACAAATCTTCTCCCATAATTCATAGTGAGAACACTTCTCACTCCCTTACCTGATTCCAGGTAATTCCATCCTTGTATTTATCTTGAGAGTTGCAAGGATGATGATTGTGGGAGTCTCAAGAATAGTTATATGTTTTTATGCGTCTTTGTGTTAATAATCTGAGTCATTTGATCCTGCTGATCGTATCTCGTGCTCTAATTTGAAATGAAGTTTTCTAAATTATTGAGCCATGTTAACATATATTGTGTTTTTATCTTGTTGGATCTTTTCTAAATCCATCAGTGACCGGTCCACGTACGTTCGTGTCCTCTTCATACGAGTTCATAAGGGTTTCCATAACAAGAGTTTCCTTCTCCTGTTTACGAACATATATATATTCTATATTGTGTTATTCCATCCCTAACAAAAAATTATTATATGGAGAACTCTTCAAGATCTCAAGAGATTGTGAGTCTTGACATGGAGGAGGACACTCAAGGACGTGATTCGATTCAAAAACTTGTTATGAAGAAGATGCTTGCAAGGAAAGAGCACAACTCCTGGATTGATGAATCTATCACGGATTTAACTCGTTTTCAGGATGATTCAAAGGTCGAGTTTGCAAATCTTCAACTGCAAATAAATCATCTTTTAGATGGTCAGACCAGAATCCTTACTAATCAACAGATCTTGATACGAAATCATAAGAAACTCATCATTGACTGCGTTAAGGCTAGACAACTTGTTCGTGTTGTTGATCGCAAAGTTAGTGTCCTAACTCATGAACATGGATTTTCAACGGTCAAGAGAGTCAAGGAAATCAGTGACACCTTCTATGATGGATTCATTGAAAGGTATGAAGTTATCAAAGAACAGTAATTGTTGTCTAGGAAACTTCTTATGAGAATTTATTCTTGTGCTTTTAAGAAGGATAACTAGGGTTTTGAATAGCCATTATTGTGAGTACACATAGCTATTGCCAACGTTTTCATCTTGCAATGTTTTTAGATTTATTTGTTTAAATTCTAAAGTTTATTTGGAAGATGATTTTTGCAGTATTAATCTTTATGCTTTTATATATTGCAAAGTGTTATGGGATATGTTGTTTACGTCCGTGAACCTTGATTGTCCCATATTTGCTCAAAATTTAACTCTATTATATGTCGGTATGAAAGTATTGATAAAAGATAGAATGAACTTTTGACTACAAAAGTTAAGCCTATTATGTCATTATGCAAATATTGATGGAAGATAGGATGAACTTTTGTTTTCAAAGATTAAGTCTATTATATGTCATTATGCAAATAGTGATGAAAAATAGAATGAATCTTTGATTATTCCGCAGTATTGGTCTTTCCCTGATCCACATCTTTGTGTATGTACTGTGCGGCTCCATAAGTTCTCTTATGTGAGCATTTCTGATTAAATTAATCATAGGTTCTCTTGTGATTAATTTAATTGAGTTTTTTTGGATACAAATTCATGTTTCATGTGATTTGTTAATGTCTACAGAAATCCTTATTTTCTTGTAAAAGTAAGGTCGCTCTTGTTGTTCTTTCGGGAATGACATTTTATGGGGGAGAGTTCTTAATTGAACTTGTGCTTAATTGCCAAATCTCTATGGGGAGTGCAGCTGTGGAATATTGTAGGAGTTATCTTGTATCTTTATAAACTCCTTGATGAATACACTAAGTTTCGACTATGTGAAATCATCGAAAAAAGTTGGTATGTTGTTCTCTTTTGGTCATGAAGTATCTCTATGAAAATTTTATGAGGATCCCACTAGTTTTTGTACCTTTGCCAATTTATATTGACAAAAAGGGGGGAAATTAATGTGAAGTTCACACTACAAATACATATGGTTTACGAATCATTATGTAAGGGGGAGTGGTTTTCATTGTGAGATGAAGTATTGACTAAGGGGGAGTGATACATATCACCATAGTATTGTTGTCAAAGTTGTGATACAATTGAACTTTGATGCTGTGTAATAATACTATGACACTGTATAACAATGATTGAGAGCAACTGTTTTCTCATTGTTATAGCTACAGATCTTCAACAACTATGATGCTGAGTTGAACACATTTAGAATCATTGGAGTACTTGGAAGTGACGAAGATTTCGAGTAATGTTGAAGAACCAAGGAAATCAAGCATTTGGATGAGAAGCTACAAAGTTTATTTATTTTGTAATCCATATGTATTGATAGTTTTGTCACTAAAATTTACAAAGGGGGAGATTGTTAGAGCACTGCTCGGTCGAACTCGCAAGCGTTGCTATCTAAAGCTTGTTTGTCAATTTTAGTGATCAAAACTATAAGTCTTGATTTCTAGTCTACTTATAGTGATGTCTCGGACTAGGATAGATTGTGCAGTTGACCATTAGACTTCACGGCGTTCATCAATTGAAGACGAAGAACTAAAAAGGAGAGCTTTTGGAACTTCACCAACAAAAGGTATGTGGAGACTAAAACTCATCTATCACTTGGAAAGTCTATTTCTATTCTATCTCCTATATTGAGACAAAAGTCGTATTACTATATAGTATTCGATTATGCACATTTGAGATTTCGAGCTGAGTTTAACTCAGTTACATATTTCTCGAAATATGTGTTGGTAAGCTTTCGCTTCAACCAAGTTCATCTTATATTCTTGACGAAAGTCAAAAGATAATCATGTGAAAATTTCCGAGTAACATCTTACATGGTTTGTGTAATACAATCATTTGGTGTAGACTTGGAATGTTTCGTTATGATTATTTCAATAACTTGAAAATTGCTTTGATGCTAATAGTGTGTGAAAACGGCTATTGTCATCCTCTAAGAAAGTTTCAATGATTGAAATAGAGTTTAGAATACTTAACCATCATTGGATTATGAACATAGTGTGCATTCTTGCATGTATGTGATCCATGACCGGAACTATAGTATGCATACCCGTATGCGTACTTGTAGTTATGGAATTCCGGGTACCTAAGTACACATACCCGTACGCGTACTGGCGAAGGGTTTGGGTCCGGAAAATTCTGCTGTGTTTGGAAGTATGCGTACCCATTTGCATACTGGCGAAACCCAAACTCAGACCGGGTACTTAAGTATGCATACCCGTTTGCATACTTGAGTGGTTAAAGTTCTAAAATTGGTTGTTTCATGAACTAATACATTTGCATAATAAGGAATGCATTCTTTGCAAAATGTGGCTATAATGTTCATGAATTGATTCGAGTGAGTCAAACTGATTTTTCTTCAATTGTGTTCTTGTATACTTCTATGAGAATATAGCAATTGAAAAACTCTTTAACTAGTTTCATTTGAGTCATTTGAACTAATTGTGGTTAAGATGAATAAGGTTTATATGAGAGTGTTCATATAGCTAACCTCGGTTTACTACTGTTGAACCAACATAGTGTACACGTTTAGGTACGGTTACTCAAACCTAAATGAGGGTACATTTCATTTGTGTATACCAAGCTAAGTTCGATCTAACGGTTGAAAGATATTAGCTTGGGTTTAATCAGGTTTTCATATAACGGTGAATATTGAATTCTTTGTTACCAAGGTAACTTAGATTGCAAACCATGATTTGAAAACTATATAAGGGAGAACTCTAGCAAATGGGAAACCTAATCCCCACACCTTCTGAGTGATACTAGTTGCGACTAGAGTCGATTCTCCTTTAACCTTAGGTTTTTCACGAAACCCTGTAGTTTAACGACTTAAGGACTTCATTGGGATTGTGAAGCCATACCTAACTATTTTCTCTGTAGTTGCATGTTCTAATATTGCCCTGTTCTATCGTATTGAGTATTATCTTCTCTAAGATTTGCTCGAGATTGATTCTCAGATAGGCAAGATAAAAAGTAGTCACAAACATCTTAATCTCATTGTTTGTGATTCCACAATATCTTGTTTCGCTTCCATACGATTAAGATTATTGTGAGGTGATTGATAATACAAGGCCGTTCTTCAGGAATATAAGTCTGGTTTATCAATTGGTTCATGTGCACCTTGATTTATCAAAAGACGGCACAAAACTCGTAGGTATTTCTGTGGGAGACAGATTTATCTATTTCAATAGACTTTTCTGTGTGAGACAGATTTGTTTATCAAGTCTTCGACTTTGGTCGTAGCAACTCTTGGTTATGGGTGAGATCAGCTAAGGGAATCAAGTGCGTAGAATCCTGCAGGGGTTCAAAGACGTAAGGAGCGCAACTATACCTTGATCAGTGTGAGATTGATTAGGGCTCAACTACATTCCAGTCTGAAGTTCATTGGTAGTAGGCTAGTGTCTGTAGCGGCTTAATACAGTGTGGTGTTCAAAGCGGGACTAGGTCCAAGTTTCTGCATTTGCAGTTTCCTCATTAACAAAATTTCTGGTGTCTGTGTTATTTCTTTTCCGCATTATATTTTGTTATATAATAGAAATATCACAGGTTGTGCGTTAAGATCAATCAATTAGATAATCCAACCTTTGGTTGTTGATATAAATTTATTGACACTTGAACATTGGTCTTTGGTACCGTTCAAGTTGTTTCACATAATGATCAGGCTCACGGATTTCTATCTTTTTGATTTGCTGATTACATTGTGAAACAGAGATATAAACTCTTTGATATACTTTTCTCTAGATTGAGTCCAACTGTCTAGTTGATTCTCTTGAAAGTATATTGGAGTTTATCTATTCAGATTGTCGAACGAAAATATTGGGTGTGGTTGTTAGACCCCCTCTTTTTCACATCTTATAAAGAAGAAGAAGTCAACATCATGTATGATTGATTTTCTGACTCCTCTCTGTCAAGAAAACAAGAAAATGAGAAAAATCTTTAAGGGTTATGACTATGGATATAATCTTTTACAATCCCTTTTTAAAGATCGTGAAGAAGATGTGCGTTCAAAAAATTCTGAATGTGAAAATCTTCGTCTAAATCTCTTTGTGTTGAAAGAAAAACTTGCAGAATCCGAAGCAAGGTGTAACTCTCAACAAAGTTATTTCAAAGACAGAGAAAGTGGTTTTCTCTCTCGAGAAAAACAATTAGAGGCTGACATAACTGCTGCTCGTGATAAGGCCATATTGTTGGAAGAAGACTTGAAAAACTTTAGCTCTAGCTCAACCTAAATATCCACTATGCTAGGAGCATGTAAAAATCATTGTGATACACGAGGATTGGGCGATAAGGGAAGAGACGCTCCGAGTATTAGTAAGATTAGTTTTGTTAAAGCTAATGGAAATTCCCAATAGAAGAATCTCACTAATGGCATAAGTGAAAATTTACCACCAGCAGTTGAAGTTCATAAGAACAAGGTTCGCCAACCTCCAAAACCAGCTCACATGAGTTCAGGTAATAACATACCATTTAGTTGCCATTATTGCAAAAACAAGGGTCACCTAGAAAGGAGATGTCGTTTTTGTTTGCGGAATGAAAAACTTCATAACATCATTGTTTGGGTTTCTATAGAAGTAATCAAACCTATATCTCACATTACTGGTTGTGTATGTCCAACTTTTAGACAAATAAAGTGTTGTGATGAGTCAACCTATATTTGTAAAAGTAATACAAAACCTTTTAACAATTGTAACAATTGTAAAAGGGATAATGTTGTAAAAACAGACGTCTGTTTCGATGCTCCAGAAAGAAGAAAGACCTTTTTGCGAAAAGGAAGTCTTTCAAAATCATCTTATAAGTTTGAAGAAAGCTTTGGAAAGAAAGGATCAATTGTTTGTGAATACGTGCACATCAACAATGGGGTTTCGGAACTCAAGACCAGTATCAGTATTAGGAAGGCAAGGAAGGCAGCAGCATCAGGTTCCTCTTGTTCTTTCCTCATTAATTCTCTTGAGACTAACTTTATTAATGTTTTTGTTGTTTCTCAAGAATGTAAAGGGAAAAAAGTCAACACTATTAATGAGCAAAATGTTCATCAACATACAACTTGACTGCTTTAGTTTGTGCCTCCTCCATTGAGACCATGTGAGGATGAACAATATTCTCAGGAAAGGCATCTCTTTCTTGACAAAGTAGTCTTTATTGTACTTGTATTTTTTATCAGTAGTATAAATAAAAATAAGATGATCAACGTACTGTTGAGCCTTGCTCCGGTTAATATTCACACTTGATAATGTGTATGATCAACAACTTCTTTTTGAAGCTAATCCTCCTCGTTGCAAATGATGAGAAGCTTCAATAAATCTTTCTTTACAAACATGTTTATTAAAAGACAGTTAACTTGATTTGTCTATCAATAGAACTCTTGTGCTCTAAATTTATTTATTGAGCTAAGATGTTTTGCTTAAAGCTAAAAACTTCTATTGATAAACTGTTCACAAAACATGTTTTTGTTAGGCTCCTTTGGGTCGTTGGTACTGAATAATTTTTTATTACTCACGTCCACAAACGACCAATATGTAAGGTTCATAACCGGACGTATGGTTCCATTACCGACTTTGGTTGGAAAGAACCATATGTGTCCCTAGGAAAAATGTATATATATATATATATAAGATTGATTTTATGATCTCTTATGTATATGTACGTTCCGTAGCCTCAAGAAATCTTCTTGTGATATTATGAACAACACTATGAATGGAAGCAAAAAGGAAGACAAAACTGAAGATGGTAAGGTTATTGAGTTTCATGAGAATCCTCTCATCATAACTTGTAACTATGCATGCGATCATGAAGACAATAGACCTATTTAGATGTCATCTGATTTGGTTGGAAATATTCTCCGAGATTTTAAGGTTGTTCGTGATCAACTTGCCATTGCAACAAAGAACCTTGTTTTTATGAAGACTGAACTGAAGAAAGCAACTGATGATCTTACTCTTGTTCGATCTCTAATTGCTGACTATATTTGAGTCTCTTAGAGTGTCTTTAGGTTTTTGTTTAATTAATGTCTAGGAAACTTCTTGTGAGTAGTGATGAATCCATAGCAAAGGTTCAGTGGGGCACAATCTATTCTCGAAGATGATAACTAAACATCTAAGTAGAAAAATCATGGATGCCGATAAAGACCAATGAGTTAAATAAGGACATAATTCAAAATTAAATATAACACACAACATTGTTATAGTATAAGAAAAAACAAATTATATCAAATATGATTACAAGCATAATAGTATACAGACCAATGACCAATGTGTAATAATCAAGCAGCAATCATATAAATAGATAGAGAAAAAGGAAACAAACTATACTTGAATACATGGAGTATTATTAGTTTTCCACTAACTTTGTCAAATGATCAAATTTAAGTTTGTAAAATGTCACGAATGCTAACACTCAGTCGGATAGACAAGATATTGTCATGTACCTGGCAAGGAGAGGAGGTGCCCCTTGATGACGCATTTATGTGTCTATTTTCATCTCTTTTGTGTATAGTGTTAGT
>JAJJMB010013814.1:942525-1069936 GCA_023531105.1 Papaver atlanticum | reverse complement strand
TATAAACATGTATTTTTAGAACATGATTAATATGAGGAGCTAAACCCCATTGCTGAGGCGATAGAGGAAGCTATTTTTCCAACAAAAAGTGGTATATTTATTTATTTCAATTATTTTTATGATTATTTTTCCTTGATTGATAATTGTTTGAATGATTTTTGTTAAGCAATTGTTATTTCTTTTGATAAAGCATGCTTAGCCATAGGTTCTTGATGCTCTATACTTTGGATTTACACTTGTTATTTTGAAAATCTACATGCTGCAATAGTTTAGAATCAAATTAAACGCAAATATTGAATAAATATAAATATTGGATTTAATCACTTTGAACTTGGAAAATAGTGGAATCTTGGCCTCAGTGTTCTTTTAATATTGATAACATCTTTTGTCTGAGTTTGTTATAAATTTTAGTGAGTTTGCTATTTTAGTTTAAAAATTTAAGTTTAAAAAAATCCTTCACAAGTCTTAGAGTTTGAATCCCACTTTTTCTACAACAATTAAAAACACATCACCCCTATCCCATTTAGTTTCAATAATATAGTATTAGAGATAGTAGTAGTACTTCGCTTATTTTTGGTTGTCTTTATCAATTATAAGGGTGGCTTAGGATGTAACCATCTGGGTTGCCAGTGGTCGTTGGATCTTATGTATGGTAAACCTAGATATATAAGCCAAGAGTCTGTAATGAATCTCTTAAGCAAATTATGATCAAACTATCGATTTATCGATTTAGGTTGTGTTCTTCGGAACCAATAGGAATCATTCGTGAGAATTGAGATATTATCAGTGTTTATGATCCAGATCATGTTATTGTACATCTAGGTAAATAAAATTTGGTATCAGATTCACTTTCCTGGGTATCATTTATCAATGGCGGAACTTCAACAGCTCTCTGCAGTTACGAGTTTATCAAGTGAAAAATGGGTAGAAATGAAGAGTAAAATTGTTCCAATTATGAAGATGGAAAGGTTAACAAGAGAGGGTTTAGATATGTGTAGGAGGATGGATAAGATGTGGTTGGAAACGACTAACTGTCCACCTCGAGATTACTGGCTTGCGAGAAGGATAAACTGGTTAGACATGGCAGAAAAGAAATTGGAACAGATCTTGTTGCTTAGGGATACTGTTCCATCTCTTCCATCTCCTTGCCGAGTCAAAATCACTTCTATAGATGATGAATCTTCATAATTGGAATTAATTCCTCAATTTTTGTTTGCTGAAAACGAAGATATTGATTCAATTAATGGTGTGAGTTTCCAATCTGAGAAAGTGGCTACACCAGAGATGATAGACTTCTCCGAGTTGCATCCAATTAAAATTGGTGAGGTATATGATTCTGCCCTAGATTTTCAATTAAACAAGTTTGAGAAAAATTTAGAAAATCATGAATACTTGAAGGAGTTCTTGTCCATTATATACAACAAATCAGATTGTGTGTATTGTTGTTCTTTTCATCTTGTTGATGCTCGTTCCTTATTTGATCGAGGTAAGAGTGTTCTGATTCCATCAATTACTTATGAGAAATGGCTTCTTCAATTGGTTCCTAGTGTTGGGTCTGAACTGAATGTTTGGGAAATTAGAGATAATAGTAAGGTGAGTTACAAATTAATAGTTGCTCAATGTCTCATCCTTATCTTCGTTTCTGCTTGTAGAATTTTTTATCCAGGAAAAGTGGTCAAACTTATCATTTGGAATTCTTGTTTTGTTCCATGTGTTTCAAAATTTGAGTATGATTTTTATGAGTGTTTGCGAAGATGGGATAATTGTTCAACAACTAACTCTCATGCACGGGTATCAATCTGAACTGTTTGTTGAAATGTCTGAGAGAGACAACATTTTGTTGGCTATAATAGTTCCTATTGAAATGGATTGTCAGTTGGTAGTTCACATGGTTGAGATGTGGAGAGCAGTACATTTTATTTTGCAGCAACTGTTCTACAAAAAATTATTTCTTCATATTTGGCTACGCCACTACGTAGATGGAAGAGGAATAAAGCAAATGACATTCACAATTTCGTTTGGAACAACTAGTGAAGGAAATTTGGCATACAAAGTGCAAAACTCCCCACCTTTAGTGTGGTTTTGAAGCCAATTCCAGTTTTTAGTATTGGGACAGAGATATGATACTTATTATTTAATCTTAAACATTTTATTCAGAAAAATAAAGTAAAACATAGGTTTATAGTATAATAGAATGAAAACTAAGCAACTATGCCTTCACACGTTAAATAACCATGACTGAACCTGGAGGAAATTTCAATTAACATCTTGAAATAAAGCTTAATATCTTCCAACGCGTATCTATAAATGCATATTCCCACAATGGACTAAATTAAACGCTAATTTTGTTTCAGGGAAAATAGGGATTTGTTTTGGGGTAAAAACTGTTATGCTGTTTTTGGTAAATTTGGGGTGTGTTGGTGAGAAACGAATTCAAACCCTAAACAAATGCACTGCACGGGAGTACTTTTAGATTCGAGAGATCAATCTGTAAGACTCTGGCCTAAACCAAGAAATGGTCGTTCCAGATTCAATTCGATCACAAAGTGAAGGAGAAGGGTTGATCTTAGGGAGGGAAACGAAGAAGGTGTTTGAGATCAGAATGTTGAATTATGAAGGTGTGGCTGTTTTATGACTTGTATCAGAATGTTGAACTGGCTTGCAGAACGTAAGCTATCAGTTCTTGGTGTTTTCTGGATACTTGTGTTGATAACACTTGTGTTGTGTTTTAAATAGATTGAAATCCTATTTATACAAGTCATGTTCGAGCACACCCTGATCTCGTAGGAAGTGGAGGTGATTAAGCAGTGGAGAGGTGGGGTTGTGTAAAAAGTGGTGATCACCACGTTTCCATTATGAGGGAAAACTGGTCACACTTTCACCCACTACTCTCATTGTTGTTAACCGTCTGTTCTTTCCTGACACTTTCTCGTAATGGGCGCGTTGCACGCCGCATGTTGTAAACCGCCAGACCAATACCCCAATGAGCATCCCCCAGTTTGTGACATGTTTGATGGCTCGAGTAAATGGGTCAAGTCGTGAGACTCGCCGCTAAAAGCAGCACATAGTGCTTTTAGGTCAAATAATAAAATTATTTGTGAAATCAATATTTATAAAATATTGTTTATAATTGATGTATATAAAGCATCGCTTTTAAACAAGCAGCTAAAAATAACTGATGTGTAGGAAGCATCGTTGTTTTAGAGCTCGTCCAAATTAGTCGCGAGTTGAATGTCTTAAAAGGAGCGTGACCACCCTCTTTCAGGAAGTTGGTAGGAACTAAGATCGCATCCCAGGGAGTGGACGATCAGTTCCTATAGGAGAGTGGCGATTGGTAGTCATTCAAAAATCCTATCGGTTGATCCAGGTTGGATCTGGACCGCTTAAATCGGCTAGCCAAGTTGAGTGGCTGAGACGATTTGCGGCAGTTAATGACTGCTGTTGAATCACACAAGTTTCGCGAATGGCCACCTTTGAGTGATCGTTCGTGGATCCTATGAACGATTCATGACTTGGCCGATCGTTCCCTGTGGAGGAGGGGTGGCCGATGATCACGACGTCACCCTGTTGGCCATCAAGAATCCGATCTAAACAGTCCGACCAAGCTAGCGAAGCTGGACGGACGAGATGATTTGTGGCAGTTGTATGTTGCCGTTGATTGTATTTTAGGGTTTGAAGCCGTGTATCCACCCTACCATTGAGCCAAACGATTTGTGGTGTTTGCCACTGATTTGGACATGCCGATTAGGTATGCGCACAGATGGGTTGCTGGTGAGCGTGCAAGCATCTATGTGAAACAACTTGAACGGTACCAAAAACCAGTGTTCAAGTGTCAATCAATTTATATCAACAACCAAAGGTTGGATTATCTAATTGATTGATCTTAACGTACAACCTGTGATATTTCTATTATATAACAAAATATAATACGGAAAAGAAATAACACAGACATTAGAAATTTTTTTAACGAGGAAACCGCAAATGCAGAAAAACCCCGGGACCTAGTCCATCTTTGAACACCATACTGTATTAAGCCGCTACAGACATTAGCCTACTACCAATGAACTTCGGACTGGAATGTAGTTGAGCCCTAATCAATCTCACACTGATCAAGGTACAGTTGCGCTCCTTACGTCTTTGAATCCCTGCAGGATTCTATGCACTTGATTCCCTTAGATGATCTCACCCACAACCAAGAGTTGCTACGACCCAAAGTCGAAGACTTGATAAACAAATCTGTCTCACACACAAAAGTATATTGGAATAGATAAATCTGTCTCCCACAGAAATACCTACGAGTTTTGTTCCGTCTTTTGATAAATCAAGGTGCACATGAACCAATTGATAAACCAAACTTATATTCCGAAGAAAAGCCTAGTATTATCAATCACCTCACAATAATCTTAATCGTATGGAAGCAAAACAATATATTGTGGAATCACAAACAATGAGACGAGATGTTTGTGACTACTTTTTATCTTTCCTATCGGAGAATCAATCTCGAGCAAATCTTAGAGAAGATAATATTCAATACGATAGAACAGGGCAAGATTAGAACACACAACTACAGATAAAATAGTTGGGTCTGGCTTCACAATCCCAATGAAGACTTTAAGTCGTTAACCTACATGGTTTCGTGAAAAACCTAAGGTTAAAGGAGAATCGACACTAGTCGCAACTAGTATCACACATAAGGTGTGGGGATTAGGTTTCCCATTTGCTAGAGTTCTCCCTTATATAGTTTTCAAATCAGGGTTTGTAATTTAAGTTACCTTGGTAACAAAGCATTCAATATTCACCGTTAGATGAAAACCTGATTAAACCCAAGCTAATATCTTTCAACCGTTAGATCGAACTTAGCTTGTTATACACAAATGAAATGTACCCTCATTTAGGTTTGAGTAACCGTACCTAAACGTGTACACTATGTTAGCTCAACAGTAGTTAACCGAGGTTAGCTATATGAACACTCTCATATCAACCTTATTCATCTTAACCACAACTAGTTCAAATGACTCAAATGAAACTAGCTAAAGAGTTGTTCAATTGCTATATTCTCATAGAAGTATACAAGAACACAATTGAAGCAAAATCGGTTTGATTCACTCGAATCAATTCATGAACATTATAGCTAAGGTTTGCAAAGAATGTATTCCTTATTATAAAAATGTATTAGTTCATGAACAAACAAATTTTAGAACTTTAACCACTCAAGTATGCAAACGGGTACGCATACTTAAGTACCCGGTCTGAGTTTGGGTTTCGCCAGTATGCAAATGGGTACGCATACTTCCAAACACAGCAGAAATTTCCGGATCCAAACTCTTCGCCAGTACGCGTATGGGTATGTGTACTTAGGTACCCGGAATTCCACAACTACAAGTACGCATACGGGTATGCATACTATAGTTCCGGTCATGGATCACATACATGTAAGAATGCATACTATGTTCATAATCCAATGATGGTTAAGTATTCTAGACTTTATTTCAATCATTTAAACTTTCTTAGAGGATGACACTAGCCGTTTTCACACACTATTAGCATCAAAGCAATTTTCAAGTTATTGAAATAATCATAACGAAACATTCCAAGTCTACACCAAATTATTGTATCACACAAACCATGTAAGATGTTACTCGGAAATTTTCATATGATCATCTTTTGACTTTCGTCAAGAATATAAGATGAACTTGGTTGAAGCGAAAGCTTACCAACACATATTTCGTGAAATATGTAAGTGAGTTAAACTCAGCTCGAAATCTCAAATGTGCATAATCGAATACTATATAGTAATACGACTTTTTTCTCAATATAGGATATAGAGTAGAAATAGACTTTCCAAGTGATAGATGAGTTTTAGTCTCCACATACCTTTTGTTGATGAAGTTCCACAATCTCTCCTTAGTAGTTCTTCGTCTTCAATTGATGAATGCCGTGAAGTCTAATGTTCAACTACACAATCTATCCGAGTCCGAGACATCACTATAAGTAGACTAGAAATCAAGACTTATAGTTTTGATCACTAACATTGACAAACAAGCTTGAGATAGCAACACTTGCGAGTTCGACCGAGCAGTGCTCTAGCAAGATGGTCAAACAGCTTGATATATTGCGAGACTTCCTCATCAACATCTGAACCACTTTCATCTGAAAGTTCATCCAATTGTTCCTCCAGGCGCGTTTCCCAGTTATTGATAGTTTTAGGTAATGACAAAGATGTGAAAGTTTTCTCAAGTGACTCCGAGTTTTGAAACAAGTCTGAATATTTTTGAACTGGTGATGCATCGGTTGAGATAGTGCTTCTATCCTTATAGTCAGATTGCTACAACCACAGACTTATGAGGTATTAGCACGTTTGCCTGCTTTAATACCAATTGAAAACGTGGGGGTACATCAACCACTCCCAACTATTTAGTTCGAAAATCTGTATGGACTAATCTCCAATATAATTCTGAGAGCACCAAGTTAATGAGTCTCAATCAAGAAAGATATCAAAGAGCTTTATCTCTTTCTCAATACAATCAGTAAATGAAACTGATAGGAAACCGTGAACCTGATTGTTATGAGAATAAATCAGATGGTACCAAAGACCAATATCCGAGTGTCAATCAAGTCTTATCCAACAAATAAGGTCGGATTTATCAATTTTGATTTGACAATGCACAACCTGTGATATTACAATCATATAAAGAAAATATAATACTGAAAAGACATATAAAGAAAATATATTACTGAAAAGACGAGGGTACCCAAATACACCACAATCTTTTTGTTTCAACCTATAAGTAATCTACCGAATGTGATCGTCTATGGAAAGAGTCGAGACAATACGACAATTCTGATTATTAGAGCATAGCTCGGTTGAACTCACCAAGCGTTGGTATATCAAGTTTGGTTATTATATTTTAGTGACTCAAAACTCATTTAAAGTCGCTTGATTGTATACTAGAGTCAACTTCGTTTAGGTTAGACTAGAAAGTCTAGGAATGTTGAGACATACAAGTATTACTCCGAAGACCTGGAGAAAGTGAAAAAAGAAGCGACCTACAACGACAAAATCATCCTTCCTCTTGAGGTTAGTAGTATTGACTTGAACTTCTTTCATTCCTAACGTATATTTCAAGTCGTGCTATATTGAAAACATAACTGCGAAGCTGTATATACTGTACATATTGAATAATACTCTAGTGATGTGACATGTTCATATTTGTATGATCATAGTATTAGGGAATTAGACTACGAAGTATAACGCTTATATTTTGAACTTCGTATATATGACATCGACATAATCTTGTATATATTGTTATGATGATGTGAATGGGTTATGGTGAATATTTCATCCTAAGAAGCAATGTTTTAAATTTGTTTAAAGGAAGTACATTCATGAACTTGTTTTATGAATCGAAAGGGAAATCACTGGGCTTATTGATACGGCTATTCATTGCAAATCTTTGGATTACCAATATGTGTGAGATGGTAGAACCGATCGTAACTTTGTTATGTATCTTGGTATAACGAATCACAATGATTGACTTATGATTTGGTATGACTAGTTTTTAATAATTAGTGTAACCGATCCTAAGTAATCACCATGAGATGGTATGATCGATATTTGTAATTGGTATGACCGATCCTAGTAATTGGTGTGACCGATCACAAAAGAGTTGTGTAATCGATCCTTGTAATTGGTGTAACCAGTCCTGGTAATTGGTATAACCGATCCTGGTAACTGGTGTGACCGATCACAAGCAATACCGTGAGTATATGGTAACCGGTCCTGGTAATTAATTTAATCGATCCTGGTAACTGATGTAACCTGTCCTAAATAACTTGTGTGACCGATCACAAGTGTTTCCATATTAAGGTATAACCGATCCTAGTAATTGGTAGAACCGATTGAACCCATGTATGTGATTTGATATTTGATCAATCACATAGTGATCTTGGAATACAGGTGAACCAATTCTAAACTTGCTTGGAAGTGTGGTATAACCGATTCCAAGAATTTAAATCCATGTAAATATGAATAAGGACTTACAGTGAAAAGATGTCAACATACTTTGAACACATTCAGTAACTCTTATCATTTATTGCTCAAAGATATTCCTTAGTACTCAAGGAGATCCTGTGCCGAAATAAATCGAGAATCTTTTAATTAAGGTTTTTGGTTTTATATGCTTTAATTACCTGCAATTAAATGCATATCTCTAGAGAATAAAAATTAGTAGAGATTTCAGAAATTTTGGACAAGCATTTATTGAAATTAGGAAAACCGAATTTTGCTATTCATTGCATATCTTGAGAATATTTTCGGTTTTGGAAATTCCTTGGTGTCAAAAAATCCTTGGTCTATAAATACCTAAGTTTGCATTTCTAGCGAACTATCCGAAAAGCCAGGCAAACTTTTTTTTTTTTTTTTGTTTTTGGTGTAGCCATCTAATCGTAGAGGAAAGTACCCTAATTAGGCGAAATCTCTTACGACCGCTCATTTAAAGACTTCTATGGGATTAAGAAGCTCTACGAGTACCGTTGGTGGGAAACTAGATAATTGCAGTGTTATTAGTTTTTGATTGATTTGATTGACTAACGGTTGTTGAAACTGTGATTGCACCTAGTTTGTTTATTCTTGAGAATCTTCTCTTCTGATATAAGATTCACTCAAACTAGATCGAAGTATCGATGGGATCTTTAGAACTGTTTGTAGATCTAAAGACATCTTGTGATAATCCAATATTAACAGACTCCGTTTTGTGTGTGATTGATCATAAGAGATTCAAGTGGTGTTTTGCAGGTGTTTATTGAAGATTAAAGAAGATTTGAAGACAAAGAAGATTTCTTATTTTGTTCTCATATCTTTGGGTGTGCACAAACCTTGATTGGCTGGGATCCAACTAGAATCGGATTTATTCGATTGATTAGTTGTGTGAGATCGGCATCACTTTATAGTTTCTTGTTGGAATCTTTATTGATTGATTGCGAATCTAAACTTGGCTACTTTTGTAGTTATTGGATAGATTGATCTAACCAGGCAAAGGAGTTTATTAGATTAAACGGAAGAGCCTTTGCGTATGACTTGAGATATCTTTATCTTGAAAGAATCGAAAGAGTTGTTACCAAACAGATTTGTTGTTCCTTTAGTGTTTGGAATACGATCCCAAGGAATAGTTTCGTTGCGTGCACTCATCGAAGTCGGAAGCGCAGGGATACTGAGGAAACTGAGTGAACTAGGGGTAGTTGCTTGGTCTCAACTATACGAAGTTGGTTTAGATTTTGTATAGCGGCTTAATTCTGAGAGTATTCAATTCTTGACTAGATCCCGGGGTTTTTCTGTATTTGCAGTTTCCTCGTTAACAAAATCTTGTTATGTCTTTTTGTTTAAGGGTAAAAATTGGTTCTGCTGTTTTTTGGTAAATTTGGGTGTGTTGATGAAAAACGAATTAGTACCCTAAACAAATGCACTGCACGGGAGTACTTTTAGATTCGAGAGATCAATCTGTAAGACTCTGGCCTAAACCAAGAAATGGCCTTTCCAGATTCAATTCGGTCACAAAGTGAAGGAGAAGGGTTGATCTTAGGGAGGGAAGCGAAGAAGGTGTTTGAGATCAGAATGTTGAATAATGAAGGTGTGGCTGTTTTATTACTTGTATCATAATATGGTTTCTGGATTCTTGTGTTGATAACACTTGTGTTCTGTTGAAATAGATTGGAAACCTATTTATACAAGCCATTGAGCGCACCCTGATCTCATAGGAAGTGGAGGAATTTAAGTAATGGAGAAATGGAGTTGTGCGGAAAGTGGTGATCATCGTGTTTCCGTTATGAGGGAAGACTGGTCACACTCTCACCCACTAATCTCATTACTTGTTAACCGTTCGTCATTTCCTGACACTTTCACGTAATGGGCGCGTTGCACGCCGCACGCTGTAAACCGCCAGACCAATACCCTAGTGAGTATCCCCCAGTTCATGACATGTTTGATGTCTCGAGTAAATGTGTCAAGTCGTGAGACTTGCCGCTAAAAGAAGCATGTAGTGCTTCTTAGGTCAAACAATAAAATTGTTCGTGAAATCAGCGTTTATGAATCATCGTTTATAATCGATGCGTATAAAGCATTATTTATAGTCGATGTGCATAAAGCATCATTGTTTTAAAGATCGCCTAAATTAGTCGCGAGTCGACCGTCTTAAAAGAAGAATGTGACCGGGCACCGTTGGGCGATTGTTTGGTAACTCTAGGGGTGAGCTACGGCTTAGTCGATCACTCCCTGTAGGAGAGTGGCGGATGGTAGTTATTCTAAAATCCTACTGATTGATCTAAATTGGATTTGGATCACTCAAATTGGCTAGCCAAGTTGAATGGCTGAGATGATTTGCGGCAGTTATTGACTGTTGTTGAGGCTGCACTAAGGGCCATCTTTTGGTGATCGTTTGAGGATCACATGGGCTAGTTATAGCTTGGCCGATTGCTCCTCATGGGAGGGGGGTGGCCGGTGATCATAGCGTCGCCGTATCGGTTATCTAACATCTGATCTAAACCGTCCGACCAAGCTAGCGAAGTTGGATGGACGAGATGGTTTGCGGCAGCTATTTGCTGCCGTTGATTCAAATTAGGGTTTGGAAGCCGTGTGGCCAACCCTAGTTTGGTTGATCGAATGAAAGCGCTGGGAACTAGTTTGAGAAAGCCGATCAACCATGTGCAAATACGGGCCGCTGGTGTGCACGCTGATATCTCTTGGGCAATCTAAAATTAGATCTAATCCATTCGATTTGGCTGGCGAAGATGTGCGGTCATGATTGATTTGCGATAGTAACATACTGCCGCAAACACAAATTAGGGTTTCAAAGCAGCCGCGTCTGCCCTAGTTCGATCGAATGGTTTGATGCGCTATTGACTTGCTATGATCAAGTCGATTGACTGGGAAGAAAATTGGGCCGCAGGTGAACACATTGGTGCCTCTTTGATCGTTCAAGATGCGATCTAATCCGTCCAACTAGGCCGGCCAACATGGACGGATGCGATGGGTTTTGAGACCCTTTTTGTCGGTCTTAGCTTGCTTGAGCTTGTTTTTCCAATAACTCGATCACCCACATTAGAGTTAATCGTTCGAAGGCGCAGAGGATGTACTAGATGGGATCCGTTCGGTCGGGATGCTAGTGGGCCCGCCGGCGGTCATCGTGATGATTGCCTAATTCTGCTAGTAGTAGGCTAGGCTTGTTGAACTGCGTGGCCATATTGTGTGGCCGTGATTATTTTTTCAGACTGACATGAACAGTATAGATTTTCCTTAGGGAATTTAAACGCGTTCGATCACGCTATCTTTTAATCAAAAAGTATGTAAACACGCTAATCTCTTTATCAGAGATTGGTGTAGCCTACGTGAGTGTTTTCATGCGGGTCTCAATACCGACACTTCAGGAGATTCATGCTACTCCACTGCGAGTGAACATTAATCGTCATGTCATGCCAATATTGAGAGTTCGGATGGGAAAATAAGATAGGAAAATACCAGGCAGGTCATGCATTAGCGAATAATGCAATAGGTTAAAATTTACAGAATATCTGGGATTGTTGCTTCAAGCACCATTCTGGATAAATTTTGTAAATATGTTGAATTGCTCAATACATATGTAAGTGAAAAGGTTTATGCACTCATCACTTTTCAAATGGCTTTTGTTCCTTTGTAGGATGGCAGCGCATTAAATACAGGGTTTTACAATTTTAACCTTGAACTAAAAAACCACCATCAACATTAAGTCTCCTGCTTATCACGTAATATCGACGTTGTTGCGGGGTAAGCACTAGATGGTGACAGTCAGGAGATAAAAGATTAAGTCAAAGTGAATAAACATTACCAGGGAAGTAGCAGCTGTCTCGAAACAGTAACTCAGGACGCCAGACCACGATTGCACCTCTCGGGTATGTTGATTACGGTCCATCCACACTAGCGAGCATGTTCTGTTAGGATTTCGATTCTAACAGTCTTCTCCCGGCTTTAACTAGGGTTTCAACAAGAAGCGCGACTTGGTTGGCGTTGAATCCTTGTATATCGGATTAGTCCTGTTGATATTGTCCAGCGTCCGCCTCTTCTTAGGGTTTCTGCAGCGTATATACATATGCAGGTGAAATTAAACCATCCTTCTCAATTTGGAATAAGACTCCCTTACTGAATCCCCATCCTTTTCATCATGTCAGACAGAAGTGGGTCATCTTCTTCGTCTCAGTCAGATCTTTCTACCAAACGCAGGCGGCTTGTATCCAGAGTATGACTTTAAACATCTCCTGATTTTGAAGTGATAATTCTTCCTTTGCTTTTGACGACTAATCATCATCATTTTTTTAGAGTGGATGAATCTCTGAGCCTCGTGACAATTCCCCTGTCCGGATCCTCCGAGTTAAGAAGATCATACCGGTACATTTTTCACTGGTGAACAGGTACTCATTTGCCATGGCCCGTAAGTAATAATAATATTTTTTTTGTAGAGGTACCCAGTTGGAACATGCGTAATAGTGGTTGATGATGATGATCTGACCACTCCTCTTCCTTCAAGTTCAAACACGCCTACTGGTGCAGACCTGGAAGACGCTGACTTGGGTGTCTTCTCCTACGAGTACTATAATGCAGGTTTGTCGTTTGATATCCACATAAAGTGTTTATCTTCTAGTTACCGGAATGTTGGTGAATTCCTGGTACGGAAGGAGTTTGTGCCCTTGTACACGAAAATATGGAAGAAGTACAGCCACATCGCTACCAGTAACGTAGTGCGATATTGTTCGTCGACTTTGGTCACTACGGTGAACTATCTTCTTCCCATGGTTGTGGAGATGGAAAGTACATCCATCTGTGATGTTGCTGAATCAACTGTTGAAAAGTGGGAGAACATGGTATCTACATGTAAATCCATGGAGCTCAACGTGAGCTGGTTGCGGCAGCGCATTGATATTATCAAAGTTGATCGAGCTGGTATCATCGCCAATGTTGTTTCTGCTGCAAAATCTATCTTGGAAGAGGAAAAGGCCTTGGCTGCGGAATCTGAGAAGGTTGAACAGGCGATCCATAATTTGAAGAGTAGGACTGAAAGGTATCAGGATAAGCTGAAAATGATGCTTTCAAGGAACTACAACTTATTGGATGGCCTTTTCTGAGCCATACTTATATTTTATTATTTTTTGAATAAGTAGGCATGAGAACGTTTGATCGTTCTCCTTTTGTTTTAGGTCTTGAACATTTTTTTTTTGGAAAATGAATTGCATTGGGTTTTGGTAAACGAATAGAGTTTACATTAATAGGATTTAACTAATGAAGAACTTGATAACCCAGATACGAGAAGAACGAAAAAATGCTCGATTATTGTGTCGTGAGGCAGCGAGGGGCGGAATAATGGTCATGCGTAGTATGCCTTGAGACACTTTCCATTTATGACTACTTCCAATTTACCTCCATCCTCTTTGACGATCTTGTAGTAGCCACTGTTATAAGCTTTGGTGATCACGTAGGGACCCTCCCATTTTGGAGAAAACTTTGGTGCGGGCATGTCTTGCTGAATGTGCTTAGCAGTCTTTAACACAAGATCTCCCATTTTAAAAACTCGTGGTTTTACAGCTTTATCGTACGCTATGGAGATCCTATTTCTGTACGCTTGGGGCGCGTTCTTCCGCTTTAACTCTCCTGGAGTCCATAGTATCTAACTCCGCAATTCTGGAACTCAATGCTTCGGCCTCATTCCAGTGGACTCCGCTTGCTGCTGCAATCCTAGCTGATGGGATTTTAATCTCTGCTAGGAATTGCGTCTGCACCATAGAAAAGCGAACAAGGAGAAACGCCAGTAGAGCTCCTAGGTGCCGCCCGATATGCCCACAGTGCCATTGGCAGTTGTTCGTGCCACGTCCTTGGATTATCGTGCACTGTTCGACCGAGGATTTGAATCAGAGTTTTGTTGGTGCTTTATGCTTGCCCATTCCCTTGAGGGTAGTAAGGAGTGGATAAGACCCGCTGAACTCCATATTCTTCAAGCAATTCCTGTACTTGTTTGTTAGCGAATGGAGTACCGTTATCAGTAATGATGTGCTTAGGTACACCAAACCGGAAAATGATGTATTCCTTAATAAATGCTGCGATTACTGCTCTAGTGGTTCCTCGAAGAGGAATAGCTTCAACCCATTTGGTAAAGTATTCCGTCGCAGTTATGATATACTCGTGCTATTTCGATGATGGCGGATTGATTTTCCCAATAATATCAAGTCCCCAGCTATAGAAAGGCCACGGGCTACTTACCGAATGAAGGGGAGTACAAGGCGTGTGGATGAGATTCCCGTGAATCTGACATTTATGGCATTTCTGAACAAACGCCACTGCATCATCCTCCATAGTTTGCCAGTAATACTTCTCGTGCACTTGAAAGAATAAATTCTTCTTCCCTTGGTGTTCACCTTCATGTGTTTCTTTCAACATAGTCGGGATTTCAGATTTTGCCAAACATCATAGTAGATTGCCTCCAAAACTTTTGCGGTATAGGATTCCTTCATGAAATACGAATCTTTTGGCCTTTTGCTTCATCTTGGCTGCATCCTTCTTGTTGGAAGGTAGCACACCATCACGAAGATAGTTGATGTATGGTTCTCGCCAGTCCCCAACATAACCAACGTTAAAGACCTCTAATTTAAGTGGTGGTGCTTGAAAACTAGAGCAAGAACCCTGGAGTGATCGATATTGGGTCTCCATATCCGGCTAGTAGTAGCCAAGGCATTGAAGACGTCGGTAAAGAGTCACCACTAACATTTGTCCACAGATCTCACTGTGAATACGATTAATTTGTAGTTGTGCTTCTTCATCTCCGAGACATCTTGACAGGGATCCATCTGGGTTTCGGTGGTATAGCACTCCGTGGAGCATGAAGAAGTTTTGTAGGATTTTGAGACTAACCTTTCCCTGGGAATGTGAACTATTAAGTTCTTGAATAATCGGAGTTCTCCAATCGCTGGATTCAACATCTTTGGACTTTAAAAGCCACGTAGATGCCATGGTTCGCCTCCTCACTGTCAATGTTTCTTCTAGACCTTCGAATTGCAGTTTTGAGGCTAATGTTGCTAAGCAATCGGCGTGCTTGTAGTTATTGCGGCCGATATGAGTTATAGTTTCATCAGCAAAGTAGTTTAATAACTTTTGCGCCTCAGATCTATAGAGGGCCAGTGTTACCTATTTGAGCGAGTATACTCCATTCATATGATTGATCAGTAGTTTAGAGTCGCCTCTTACTTCTAGATGTGTGGCTCCTGCTTGTTTGGCTAGCAACAATCCTATGAGGAAAGCTTCGTATTATGCTGAATTGTTGGTGCACTGAAAGTCCAGCTTGAAAGAATGCGAAAAGACTTCACCAGTTGGAGATACTAGAACGACACCTGCTCCTCCGGTATTACTGCTAGGGGTAGCAGATCCATCAAAATACAGTAGCCACGCTTCCTCTTTGACAAAAGAGATCTTCATGTAGTGCAGTAGTACCTTCTCCCGGGAATGCTGCTAGTAGATCTGCTACTGCTTGTCCTTTAATATCCCGCGGAGGAGTGCATGTTATATCGATCTCCGACATTTGGAGTAACCACTTGGACGGCATGCCTATCAAGGCCGGTTTTGAGAGCAAGAACTTGACGGGATCAGCTTTAGCTATTAGCACTACTTTGTTTGACAGCAAATAGTGTCTGAATTTCTGAATATCATAAATTAGAGCTAGACACGCTTTTTATGCCTTAAGATACCTGAGTTCAGCATCTCTTAAAGTACGACTGAAGTAGTATATAGGGTGTTCAATCCCTTCATCATATTCTTGAGCAAGGAGGGCACCAACAGCAGTATCGCTGGAAGCAGTGTAGAGGCACAATGGTCTCCCTTGTATGGTAGATTTCATAATGGCCGGTGATGACAATATTTGCTGAATCTTCCGAAAGGCTTCTTGTTGCTGCGTGGACCAAACAAAGCTTGCTCCTTTTTTTAGCAAGGGGGTTAATGAAGCGATAAGCTGAGTTAATCCAGGTATAAAACGCCGAATGTAGTTTACCTTGCCCATGAAGCTTTGGAGTTCTTTCACAGTTTGTGGAGGAGGCATCATGAGGATGGCTTGAGTCTTGGATGGATCTACCTTGATTCCTTTAGCAGTTACTTGAAATCCCATAAATTTGCCAGAAGAGACCTCAAAAGCACATTTCAAAGGGTTTATCTTTAGCTTGTATTCACGACACCTTTCGAACACTTGCCGCAAAACGTCTGTGTGAGCCGCTCGAGTTTTTGATTTGACTACTATGTCATCTACATAATCTTCAACTTGCTTGTGCATCATGTCATGGAAGATCGCGGTCATGGCGCGTTGGTAGGTAGCACCAGCATTTTTTAAACCAAAGGGCATCACAGTATAATAAAAGTTTCCGAGAGGGGTTCGAAAAGCTGTCTTACTTGCGTCATGCTCATACATATTTATCTTGTTGTAGCCACTTTATCCATCCATGAAGGAGAACATTCCATGTCCGCTGGTAGCATCTACTAGCATGTCGATGTTGGGAAGGGGAAAATCGTCTTTGGGGCATCATTTGTTCAGATCTCTAAAATCAACGCAGTACCTAATTTGACCGTTCTTCTTCTTGATAGGAACCACATTGGCTAACCAGGTAGGATGGTGAATGGGTTTGATGAAGCCGGCAGCAAGTAGCTTCTGAATCTCGATCTTGATTTGTTCTTCCACGTCATGTCTGAACTGTCTTGGAGATTGTTTGACTGGCTTGGATCTAGGTATTATGTGTAGATGATGAGTGACCAGTTTTTCATTCAGGCCAGGCATTTCCTCATACGTCCTTGCGAATATGTCTTGATACTTCTTGAGAAGATTCATGAGCTTTTTGCGTTCGTCTGCACATAGATTCGAACTGATGGAAATAGGTCTTGGAGATTCTTCATCCCCGATGTTGATGATTTCGAGTTCATCGGTTGTGGAGTCAGTGCCGTCCTGTAACTATCTTGGAGCATCTGGTACTTCTTCTTGCAACCTGTCGTCGTTGTTGCATTCTATTGGGCGGAGAGACTGGGTGACAGTATCCCCTATTAATTGCTAATAGCGGCGCCGGTATACAGTTTTCCCTTTCTAGTCACGACTCGCAACAAAGGTCCGTTCCCTCTTAGTATGGAGATGAGCTGAGCCTTCGCTTGACGAAGAAGAATTAGTGCATCCTGTCAGCAGAGGCGCGCCGCGAGATTTGGTCTCTCGGTTCAGTGATGCGAGCCGGTCTTCCTCCTCGATCGACGCCCACGTGGGGAGTGGAATGCAATAAACTTTGCTTGATGAATCTTGTGAATTCTCCTTTGGCTCAAACAGTTCTATGCCACAAATCGGTGCATAAGGATACAATGACGCAGGAATGCGAACAATTTCTTCATTCAGCATAGTTTTCAGGCATTGGATATATGTTGAGGGGACGATCTAATTATCATGAAGCCATGATCTCCATAGTATCATGTGGTAGTCTGGCTCCTTCTTTATTACTTCAAACTTTACTTTCGACTGGACAAGTCCTACTGATATATTCAAATTAACATACTCGTACATGCTGGTTTGGTTTCCTTCGAAGTCCGTCATCATGGTAGGTTGTCGTACGATTTTATTCGGTCGAACCTTGGCTGTCCTAAGAGTTTTAAGAGTAATGACATTCGAGGATGCTCCCGTGTCGATAAGAGCCCTTTTGAATTATGAATCGTTGATGCGTGCAGTAACATGCAGGGCTCTGTTTTGACCTTCTTCTGCCATCATGCCGTCTTCAGTAAATGTAACATTATTTATGGACATCTCTGACATTTAAGGTTTGATTGCGCGAAGGATCCAAACGTGCGTCTAGAGCTATCTAATTGATTGCAGCAAACGTCTCTGCTCATTGATCCTTTGAGAGGTGTATTCAAACAAATTTTCCACTAAAGAAGCCGCTTCCTGGTCCACTGGCTGCTGGTTGGTGGTGAAGCTGTTGAATTGAGGACGATCATCGGTTGAAGAGTTATCCCTCAGTGTTGGAATCTATGGAGCAGATAAGCCATCCAAATCTGATGTCAGCTTGACGAGAAAGTTGAGTATGTTGTCTATCGTCTCTTTCATCACGTCCATATTCCTCGTGTGTATTTCCTGTACTCGAGCTAATTCTGTTAGGGTTTGAATTTCTCTTGTGCGATCAAATAGAGCGTTGGGATGAGGAGCATCATCGTTTGAAGGATTCTGCTCGGAGTTTGGAGTGGTTGAATTGATCCTAAGACCAACCATCTTTAATTTGAGAAAATTGAAATGAGATTGAAAATTGATCTACAAACCGAGAGATTAATCTACCAATGTGGTCGCCAGTTGTTTGAAGGTAAAATCTGGTTCTGCTATTTTTTGGTAAATTTGGGTGTGTTGATGAGAAATGAATTAGTACCCTAACAAATGCACTACACAGGAGTACTTTTAGATTCGAGAGATCAATCTGTAAGACTCTGGCCTAAACCAAGAAATGGTCATTCCAGATTCAATTCGGTCACAAAGTGAAGGAGAAGGGTTGATCTTAGGGAGGGAAGTGAAGAAGGTGTTTGAGATCAGAACGTTGAATAATTAAGGTGTGGATGTTTAATGACTTGTATCAGAATATTGTTTTTGGATACTTGTGTTGATAACACTTGTGTTCTTTTGAAATAGATTGAAAACCTATTTATACAAGTCATTGAGCGCACCCTGATCTCATAGGAAGTGGAGGAAGTTAGGTAGTGGAGAAGTGGAGTTGTGCGGAAAGTGGTGATCATCTTGTTTCCGTTATGAGGGAAGACTGGTCACACTCTCACCCACTACTCTCATTACTTGTTAACCGTCCGTCCTTTCCTGACACTTTCACGTAATTGGCGCGTTGCACGCCGCACGCTGTAAACCGCCAGACCAATACCCTAGTGAGTATCCCCCAGTTCGTGACATGTTTGATGTCTCGAGTAAATGGGTCAAGTCGTGAGACTTGCCGCTAAAAGAAGCACGGAGTGCTTCTTAGGTCAAACAATAAAATTGTTCGTGAAATCAGCGTTTATGAATCATCGTTTATAATCGATGCGTATAAAGCATTGTTTATAGTCGATGTGCATAAAGCATCATTGTTTAAAAGATCGCCTAAATAGTCTCGAGTTGACCGTCTTAAAAGAAGAGCGTGACCGGGCACCTTTAGGCGATCGTTTGGTAGCTCTAGGGGTGAGCTACTGATTGGTCGATCACTCCCTATAGGCGAGTGGCGGATGGTAGCCATTCTAAAATCCTACCGGTTGATCTAAATTGGATCTGGATCACTCAAATTGACTAGCCAAGTTGAATAGCTGAGATGATTTGCGGCAGTTAATGATTGCTGTTGAGGGAGCACGAAGGGCCATCTTTGGGTGATCGTTTGAGGATCATATGGGCTAGTTATAGCTTGGACGATTGCTCCTCATGGGAAGGGGTGGCCGGTGATCAAAGTGTCGCCCTATCAGTTTTCTAACATCTGATCTAAACCATCCGACCAAGCTAGCGAAGTTGGATGGACGAGCTGGTTTGCGGAAGCTATTTGCTGCCATTGATTCAAATTAGGGTTTGAAAGCCGTGTGGCCAACCCTAGTTTGGCTGAACAAATGGAATCGTTGGGCACTAGTTTGAGAAGGCCGATCAGCCATGTGCAAAGACGGGCCGCTGGTGTGCACGCTGACATCTCTTGTGCCATCTAAAATTAGATCTAAGCCATTCGATTTGGCTAGCGAAGATGGGCGGTCATGATTGATTTGCGATAGTAACATACTGCCGCAAACACAAATTAGGGTTTCAAAGCAGCTGCGTCATCCCTAGTTCGATCGAATGGTTTGATGCGTCATTGACTTGCCATGAGCAAGTCGATCGACTGGGAAGAAAATTGGGCCGCCGGTGAACACATTGGTGCCTCTTTGATCGTTCGAGATGCGATCTAAGCCTTCCAACTAGGCCGCCCAACTTGGACGGATGCGATGGGTTTTGAGACCCTTTTTGTCGGTCTTAGCTCGTTTGAGCTTGTTTTGCCAATAGCACGATCACCCACATTAGAGTTAATCGTTCGAAGGCGCTGCGGATGTACTAGATGGGATCCGTTCGGTCGGGATGCTAGTGGTCCCGCCAGTGGTCATCGTGATGATTGTCTAATTCTGCCAGGAGTAGGCTATGCTTGTTGAACTGCGTGGCCAAATTGTGTGGCCGTGATTATTTTTTGAGACTGACATGAAAAGTCTAGATTTTCCTTAAGGAATTTAAACTCGTTCGATCGCGCTATCTTTTAATCAAAAAGTGTGTAAACATGCTAATCTCTTTATCAGAGAGTGGTGTAGACTACGTGAGTGTTTTCATGCAGGTCTCAATACTGACACTTCGGGAGATTCATGCTACTCTGCTGCGAGTGAACATTAATCGTCATGTCATGCCAATATTGAGAGTTCGGCTAGGAACATAGCATAGGAAAATACCATGCAGGTCATGCATTAGCGAATAATGCAATAGGTTAAAATTTACAGAATATCTGGGATTGTTGCTTCAAGCACCATTCTGGATAAATTTCGTAAATATGTTGAATTACTCAATACATATGTAAGTGAAAATGTTTATGCACTCATCACTTTTCAAATGGCTTTTGTTCCTTTACAGGATGACAGCGCATTAAATACAGGTTTTTACAATTTTAGCCCTTAACTAAAAAACCACCATCAACACTTTTACTTTTTTATTTCCGCAATTATAATTGTTTATTATAATTAAAAGTAAAATACACAAATGTTAACTCCGTATATACTTGATAGTGATCCTATAGAGTTTGGTTAAGTCCGAACCTATTATGCAGTATCACACTTTGGTAGTCATATTGTCTCGATTTTGTATCCATAAACAATCACACAAAGTGTGAATACCAATTTGTTGTATTGTCTTGACTTAATCCATAGACGATCACTTTCGGTAAGAGGACTTATAGGTGGATAAATAAAAGATTGTGGTGTATTTGGGCACCCTTGTCTTTTCATGGATCACACTTCGTGTGATTGTCTATTGGATACGAGATCGAGACAATAAACCAACAAGATAACTTATGTGATTGATTATGGATACAAGATCGAGACAATACTACAACAAAGTGTGTTACTTGATAATAGGTTCGGTAATAACCAAACCCTATAGGATCACTATCATGTAATACATAGTTAACATATATGTGTATTTTACTTTATTATAATAAAGTATTTTATAATATTTTTTGAAGCATTTTATTTATTTTTATTTTGTTAATTATATAATATAATGCTTTGAAAATGCTAATCAATATCATTACAAAGATGGTCCGTCAAGAAACTGGAAGGAATCTGTTAGAGAATTCCTCGGTCGAACTCGCAAGCGTTGCTATCTCAAACTTGTTTGTCAAGTTTAGTTGATCAAAACTATAAGTCTTGATTTCTAGTCTACTTATAGCTATGTCTCGGATTAGGATAGAATGTGTAGTTGAGCTTTAGACTTCACGGCGTTCATCGATTGAAGACGAAGATCTACTGAGGGGATCTTGGAGAAACTTCATCAACAAAAGGTATGTTGAGACTAAAACTTATCTATCACTCAGAAGTCTATTCTATTATCTCCTAATGAAACTAAGTCGTATAGCTATATAGAATTTTATTATACACATTTCATATTTCGAGCTGAGTTTATCTCGCTTACTTATTTCTCGAAATATGCGTTGGAAGCTTTTTTCTTTAACTACGTTCATCATATTCTTGACGTGTTTAGTTGGAGACAATTTATTTGTTGGAAACTAAATATTAAGTCAAAAGATGATCATGTGGAAATTGCCTTGAAACATCTTACATGATTTGTGTGAGACAATCATTTGATGTCGACTTGGATAGTTTCGTATTGATCATTCGATCACTTGAAAATTACTTGAAGCTAATAGTTTGTGTGAGACAGCTATTTTCGTCTTCTAAGGATGTTTCAATGATTGAAATAGGAGTTTAGAACAAATAACCTTTGTCTGGATACAACACAGTATGCGTACCTAGTATGCAAACTGTTTTGGTATGATTCAATTCCGGGAACCTTGTTTGCATACCTAGTTTGCGAACGGTTCTACCTGAGTTAGGTCCGGGACGGCTGTTTGCATAACCGTTTGCAAACGGATAGACAAGACCAAAAGTACGAAAGCTATAGTTTGCGTACCTGTTTGCAAACTTAGTGGTTAAGTTCTAAAATCGGTTAAGTATGTTTTTCATACTCATGAACAAATATATTTATGAATTAAGGAATGCAATCTGAAAAGACGAGGGTACCCAAATATACCTCAATCTAAAACTTTTCCACCTATAAGTCCTTTCTCCAAAAGTGATTGTTTATGGACTGAGTCGAGACAATACAACTAATCGGTTCACACTTCGTGTGATCGTCTATGGATACGAGATCGAGACAATACAACAACAATATAACTTGTGTGATTGACTATGGATACAAAATCGAGACATGGCAAGATTTTGTTAACGAGGAAACCGAAAATGCAGAAAAACCCAGGACCTTGTCCAGAATTGAATACTCTCAGAATTAAGCCGCTATACAAAATCTAAACCAACTTTGTATAGTTGAGACCAAGCAACTAAACCTATAGTTTACCTAGTTCCCTCAGTATCCCTGCGCCTCCAACTTGTAATAAGTCACGCACTTGGAACAATTCCTTTGGTTCGTATTCCAAATAGTAAAGGAACAAGAAATCTGTTTGGTAACAACTCTTTTCAAACAACGTGATATGAGTTTGACAAAAGGCTCTTCCGTTTATCCCAATAAACTCCTTTATCGGGTTCTTAGATCAATCTCTTCAAAAACTACCAAAGTAATTGTTTATACTATGCAATCAATACTCTTAATCACAAAGAAATGTATTGATCCCGATCTACTAAACTAATCAATCAAGGTTATCACAAAGATAAACCGATTATAGTTGGATCCCTCCAGCTGATCAAGTTTTGTGCCCACCAAAGATTATGATATCAAATAAGAAATCTTCTTTGTCTTCAAATCTTCTTAGATCTTCAATAAACACCTGCACACAAACAACTTGAATCTCTTGTGATCATTCACACACAGAACGGAGTCTGCTAACGATGGATTACCACAAGACGTCTTTAGATCTACAAACAGTTCTAAAGATCCCCGTCGATACTTCGATCTAGTTTGAGCGAATCTTATATCAGAAGAGAAGATTCTCAAGCATAAAAAAGCTAGGTGCAATCAAAGTTCAATAACCGTTAGTCAATCAAATCAATCAAAAACTAATAATAAACTGCAATTATCTAGTTTCCCCCCAACGGTACTCGTAGAGCTTCTCAATCCCAAAGAAGTCTTTAAAACGAGCGGTAATAAGAGATTTCGCCTAATTAGGGTACTTTCCTCTCCGAATATACGACTCTACCAGTAACAACACAACTAGGTAGTTTTGCTGGCTCTGAGGATTAGTTTGCTCGAAATGCAAACTTCAATATTTATAGACCAAGGAAATTTGGACACCAAGGAATTTCCAAAACCGAATATTCTCAAAGATATGCAATAAAGTCCAAATACGGTTTTCATAATTCCTGGAAATGCTCTGTCAAAATATTGACCGAAATCTCAGTAGAAAATCTCCAATTAGTAAATGTACATTACCAATTTTTATTTTCTAAAGATATGCATTTAATTGCTGGAAATTAAAAGCATATAAAACTAAAAACCTTAATTAAAAGATTCTAAAAAAAAATCGATCCGGGATTTTCCTTTAGTTATTAAGGAATATCTTTGAACAATAAAAGATAAGAATTACTGCACATGTTCAAAGTATGTCGACATCTTTACTTTGTAAATCCTTTTTCATATTTACAATCTTGGAACCTATTTTCCACACTTCCAAACGAGTTTAGAATTGGTTCATCTGACTTCCAAGAACTATGTGATTAATTATCCTATCAAATCACCATTAATGGGTTTCACGGTTCTACCAAAACACAAAGCTTCGGTTCTACCTCCATGTGAGTACTAGGATCAGTCACACTAGCTTTCCGAAAATTGGTTGACTAGGTACTAGGATCGGTTACCACATATTTATGGTATTTTACTTGTGATCGGTTGCAAAAGTCATAGGATCGGTTACCAATTCCTAAGACTTGTTGTACCTCTTACAAGGATCGATTCCACATACTTGTGATAGGTTGCACCTCTTACTAGGATCGGTTCCCCAATGTCTAGAGTTGGTCATACCAATTACAATATATCGATCATACCATCTCAGGTGATTACTTAAGATCGGTTTCACTAATAAAAGTCATACCAATACAAAAATTAGGCATTGTGAATAGTTTTACCAAGATACATAAACAAGTTATGAGCGTTTATACTAAACACACATATTGGTAATCCAAAGATTTGCAATGAATAACAATACAAATAAGCCTAGCGATTTCCCTTTCGATTCACAAAACAAGTTTATGAATTGTACTTCTTTTAAACGAATGTAAAACATTGTTTCCTAGGATGAAATATTCACCCATACCTATACATAATCACAATAGCATTCATATGATTATGTCGACGTCTTATATACGAAGTTCAAAAGATAGACGTTATACTTCGTATTGTAATTCCTTAATACTATGTCTAACTAGAGTATAATCATTCACAGCTTTGCAGTTATGTTTTCAATATGCACGACTTGAAAGATACGCTAGGAATGAAACAGTTCAAGTCAAATATTACTAACCTCAAGAGGAAGGATGATGTCGTCGTTGTAGCTCTTTACTTCTTCACATTCTTCAAGTCTTCACGTAATACTTGTAAGTCTCATATCCTAGTAACTTTCTAGCTAACCTATACGAAGTTGACTCTAGTAAATAATCAAGTGACTCTTTAAATGATTTTTGATTCACTAAAATATGACAACCAAACTTGACATACCAACGCTTGGTGGGTTCAACCGAGCAATGCTCTAACAATCTCCCCCTTTGTCAATTTTAGTGAAAAAACTCTTACATCATATGGATAAACAAATTACAAGAATTCATTACACATACGCTTGATTCCAAGTTTAAATAGCACAATAACTTGTATACATTCAATCCATAAATGTCGTTGTTGACATTATAATAACAAATCTAATACTCCCCCTAAAGGTAAGATAGGTAGATTTTAAATCCGCACGTCTTTGTTATTCCCTTTGTAGTTAAGATAACTACAAGTATCAATATGATATGTTACTCCCCCTTTGTCTATGCTTTACTCTTTCGTTAGATATAACGTTTAAGCACCATTGTCCTTTCCTTAGTGATACCAAATCACTTGTTTACTCCATATATTTCTCCCCCTTTTTGTCACAAAATGACAAAGGTATGAGCAAATAAAGGACAAACCGAAAGGATCTTATAAATCTTTAAAAAAAAACTTGCAAAACCTATAAGAGTTAAGCACGAGGGTTCCACACACCATTTTAGATAACCAATATCAAAACCGAAACTATAAAGTAATTTTGTTTTGATATGTTACCAAGGAAACAATTGCCCGAAGCAATTTTTCCTAATAGTTTAGCAAATAAAAAATTGACTAAGCACCTTAGTTCTTTTGCTAAACCGATTGTACAAATACAATCGCTTGTTCGATAAGACCAAAATAAAGATCAGAATTAACTCTATTTTTCTCATCAGGTTCTAATTATTCAAATAATAACTTAGACCTTTCACTTTTAAACAAGACAAGTACTAGGTTAGTTGATAGACGCATTTATGTGTCTATTTTCATCTCTATTGTGTATAATGTTAGTACCCATTTTTGTACTTATTTTGGTATTTTATCTCTTTGTAGGTGTTTTTTTGGAGAAATAAGCTTTTGCGGCGAAATTGGCTCGAAAAGTTGATAAATGAAACCCAAGGGACGAGTGTTATGCGGACTCCAGCAACGGATAAGGGGCGACCATTGGATAAGGGGTAACCTTTCCCCTTCACGTTCAAATTCTGAATTTGGGCGGGAAACCAAAAACGTGAAGGTTGTTTTCTGGCAGTTTTGGTGGTAGTGATTTGGAGGAGTTTAAGGTCGATTAAACCTATGATTTTCATAGGGTAGACTCCTTATGGGTCTAGGAATCTAACATGTGTGTTTAAATCGATTAAACTGGGCTCAATCGACGGGTTTTGATCTCAACAGCAAAATATGGAAAGTCACGTGTGTGACCGATTTTAGGAAATTTTAGAGAGATTAAAGGCAATATTTTCTTCCCAAATCTTAATATATATCTAAGGAAGAGTTTAGAATCAAAAGGAAAGCCCAGATATGCGTGGAAATTCTAAAACAAGAAATTGCCGCAACTTTGCCGTGAAGAGAAAGAAAGAGATTTTGGAAGATTTTGGAGAGATTTAATCGCTCTTTTTGATATAAATAGATTGGTTGGGTCATATAGAAGGTGTCGAGAGTTTGGGGGGATGAGAAGAGCTGAGGAGTGAGAAATCAAGACGAACAGAAAGCTACCTGCTGCTGTTTTCTGCTGGTGCGGAGCTGAAGAACACGAAGAACATAAGACGCACACTGAACAGTCGCGAAGAACACGAAGAACTTCGACCCACATGGAACCGTCGCAGTAGTAGTCTTATATTCAACTACAGAAAGCTGTTATCGTTTTTGACTGTCTTTGCTTAATACTTTCAGCGACCATACCTTCCTTACAACAAGCTTTCTGTAACTATAGCTCGTCCTTTCTAATAAAAACACCTTATTTGATCAATGAAATCAACTTTTGAGCATATTTCTAATATGAGGAGCTAAACCCCAACACTGGGATAACGGAGGAAGCCATTGTTCCATGAAAAGTGGTATATTTCTATTTTAATTATTTTTGCAATCTTTTACATGATTATTTGCATAGAACTAATATTGGAAAATTGATTTTTATTGAGTAGTTGTGAATTGTTTTGATGAAACATGCTAGGTTTTAAAACTTTTGATGTTTCATGCTTGATGTTTACAATTGTTACTTCAAAAATCTATTAGAGGCAATAAATTAGAATCACTTTAAAAGCAAGAATTGCATGAATATTGATTAGATTGTATCACTTAATTGGTCAATGGTGGAATCCAAAGTCTCGGTGTCTTTTTATAATTTGATACAATTTTATTTGAGTTATATAATTTAATTTAAGTCTAAAAAAAATCCTTCACAAGTCTTAGAGTTCGAATCATTTTTACTACAACTACAAAACACATCAATTTTTGGCGCCGTTGCCGGGGACTTGTTTTTAGGGTTTTTAGATTTATTTTTATTATTTTTGTTCTTCTTTACGCGTTTGGTATTTTTTGATTCTTTTTCAGATTTGGAGCGGAGCTAAAAGGAAGGAAAAAGTGTTATAAGAGGAAAGCATCGCCAAAGAAGGAAAGAAAAGAGGAGTCCGAAGGAGTGAAGAAGAAGAATTTTTTATATAGTTATTTTATTCTATTTTTTTTTAGATTTTATTAATTTTTATTTTTAGAAATTGTAAATAGGGTTTTATTTTTTATTGTTGTAATCTTTTATTTTTGGACTTTGAACTTTATTTTTGGGACATTATTATTTTTAAAACCCTAAGGAAGGGTTAAAATTAAATATAAACTGTTTGCAGGGAAGGACGACAGTTATGATACTGTCTCAGCCCCTCGGGTTCGCACATTGACACAGGAGTCAGTGGCCCGAGTCGACTACAACGGTTCATCCCCCGTCTGGTACGGGTGGTAAGCTTCTAAACACTCGCGAATCCCCTGTCAGCGGGTTTACTGTCTTCCTTAAGGTGCATATATGCTGAGGAATTGAATACGGACATTTATTTTCCTAGTAAAGGGCAAGGCCTGCCCATATAAGATAAGAGTTCGGATTTCATCACCGTTCTCTTCTTGCCCGCTTTAGGAAAACGATACCAAACGCGATCCCAAGCCTAAAAATTTGATTAGAACGAGACCGATAAGGTAACGAGCTTGTAGGAAAGTCGTTTGAAAGGACTGTATTGGGTATCTTGTTAGCCTAACTCGAAGTTCAGGAAGATTACTGTAAGTCGATTAGAGCCGCCTTGTAACCCAGGGAAGCGTTGCCAAAGAGGTGGGGGTATCAAAGCTCCTCTGAGCTTCCCCTACTTCTCTTCGACTTACTTTATTCGGATTGTTCTAGAGAGGTTTGCTAAAACTATACCTAGTTGCCTCTTGGAAGGATAGAAGCTGGTCTAGAAACAATCTAAGGGAGCCATCATGCTTGTTGTTTGCTAGATTTTATAGGTTTGATTTGGTCGAGTCAGCCTTGTTTGTGATTATGTAGAATTCCCTTGTAATTAAGAATGTCGAACTGGTATGATAGAAGCCAATACAATGAGTATCGACCTGAATTTGAATATGGACATCATCATTTTTATGACTATGGTGGGAATAGTAGTTGGGAACGCCAACCTTTTCAAGGTTATGGTTCATACCATGGTGAGCCCAATTACTATCCACACACACACCGGTCATATGAGCAAGAAAATGAGGATTATTATAGTGCTAGTATCTCGTGGTTAGACGATGAATTGTCTGTTCAATATCTCGTGGATTTTCTGTGTCTTCTTGCGTATATCTCAATCGTGAATTCCGAGACTTATTTATATTATCAGAATAGTGAACACATTGATCCAAGTAAGTGTGACGGTTTCTTGAGTGAAAGAGTGGGAAAGTGAGAGATCGTGGTAAAGTCAGTTCCATGTCGTGTGTATACTTGACCAATCGTGCACCCACTACTTTGCTAACTCCTTCAACTGTTTGCACGACTTACTCACATTTCTCGTCGTGGATGAACACACGTGCCGTAGGCCTCCATACCAAAACCCTAATTGATATCCCCCCATGTAACGTGATTGACGTCTCACGAACGTGGAGTCTGCAAAGCAGACGTGTATTTGATTAGTCAGTCGTTGACTTATTAGAAAGTGAGTCTAAGTTTTGTTGAATTTAGCATGAGTGACGAATGCTCAGTTATTTACGATTGAGACTACAGTTCTTATGTTGATATTGCTCGTCTGAGAAAATATTGTAAATTCGAGCAACTGAGCAAGTATTACTCGATTCGACGAATTGCTGAATATTGATAGTTGGATCAATATTCTAGCAAGAGCAAGTATTGCTCAATTCGATGAATTACTGGTAACGTGACCCAATAAAATATTAATTAAAATATTGGTAGTCTACCAAATATTATATAATTAATCTAGATGTTGATTGCTGGATCAACATAAAATTATTAGTGTTTGAACTTGCTCAGAATTATGATTTGTGGAGCGTTTGTTCAAAACCCTAATTTTTGATCAATTGTTCGTCAATTGATGAATTACTGAAAATAGGTTACTGAGTGAAGGAGGGACCGACCACATGGGATGATGGACAACCATGTGGTGCCCAAGTGCTTGAGTGAGCATGCACCAGAGTCCTTAGTTGACCGGTTGGTGAAATAATGATCAAATGCCAATTTCATCATTTATTAAAATAGTGCTCGTCCGAGCATTATGTAATAAAACCTAATTTATGGAGAAGTGAGGGACCGACCAAGAGGTCATGAAACCGTCCCTTGGTGGTCGAGGGATCAGTTGATGGTCGTTTGAGCAAATTCCAAGTTGGTTGGAAAGAGTTTGGACCCAATATGAGCAATTGAGCAAATTAGGTCAAAATCATGAAGATGTGTGGGACCGGATCCTTAAGAGCCTTAGGGATGGCCTTGGTCGGTCAAGGAAGCATTCCCATGTCACCATAATGCTCGTATCTCAATCATGAGAGTTTCGGTATTTTCTTATGCGAGTTTGAGCAATATTTTGGATTTTCAGAAGAGTTTGATCTTTGACTGAAATCCTTGATATTGCTCGAATGAGCAAGTAGGACTTTGCTCGTTTGATCAATATTTTGAGAATATTAAAATAAGAATAATATTTTAATATTTTCGTGAAAAGCCTAGTCGGTCATGAGACCAATTAACTTTTTAGCTTTTTTCATGTTTTGAGCAAATTTGAGAATATATGAAGAAACCATGATTTTTGCTCAAACGGAGGAGTTTCATGAGATGAGGGAAATAATAATTATGAAAACAAGGGATTGCAAGGTGTGGGACCGGCCACGGCTAGGGAATGGCCGGTCGGCTAGGGAGCCCAGTCCCATGACACCTTTCCCTATTTTTATTATTTTTCATGAAACCGTGAAAATATGGATAAACCGTGAGTTTTGCTCAAACAAGGAAAGTTGCTTGACTGAAGAAGTTTTCATGAGTTCATGAAAATAAATAAAATAAGAAAAATAAAGGAAGAGGGCGTGGGGGACCGGTCATGGCGGCATGACCGGCCGGCCGGTGGGCCCGGTCCCTAGGCGCCTCTTTTATATATATTTTTATTATTATTTTATCTCTCCTGTTTTGTGTAGGATTCCTCGTTTGTCCATATTTTAGAATGCTCGTTCGTGCATTTGGGTACTCGTTCGTGCATCATTGTTGAGTACACATGCACCATTTTATTGGGGCTTACTCGGAGATAGTCCAGATGCCCGATTATTGGATATTTATTACTAATTCATGAAATTCAGCGGAGAATGACTCAAGAAACGGAGTAATAAATGAATTGTGTATCTATTACTAATCCATGAATTCAGCCAGGGAATTCAAGGAACGGAGTAATGAGATAAGATAGTTATCTATTACTAATCCATGGAATCAGCCGGGGATAGCCATGGAACGGAATAATGAGATATAATAGATTATTTTCTAGGAATTCAGTGGCAAATGTCACAATATAATTAATCTATTGTAGAATCGAGATATGAGATAGTTGAAGCATCATACTCGTTCTGAAAGGTGTATAGTCAGGGAACAACGTGCAGCGTTGGTATCCTGAAGGCGTTTATCCCCCTCAATAAACAATTATGTAGGAGAGCCGCCTGAATCTATACACGGTCTCTCTACATAGTCAGGGAATAGCGAGTGTCGCCGACGTCCTGAAGGCGTTATGCCCTCTCACCAAACAATTATGTAGGAGGACCGCCCAATCATTCTTCTATGTAGAGGTCACGATGAAATGCGCAACATCGAACGCTCAGCTAGTAGTAGGCCTTTCGAGAAACATATTCATCATGGCTCTGAGAGGAACTCGATCAGAGATCGTGAAACAGTTCACGGATCGTAAAATATGAATCGTCACATGCGTTCCTGAAGCCGGGTCAGAAACATGCAGTATCATGATTTTATGATTTTGACCTTTGTCAAAAATCCACCATCAATAATGTCTCAAGAGACTTGTATGCAACCCCTTCCTGTTTTTGAAGTTCTTCAATTAGAACCTTGAGTTCAGCAAGAACACTTCTTGTATGATCAATTCTTTCCTTGAGCCAATCTTGATGTTGAACTGTCATTATGACATTGGTTCTCAGTTCTTCAAAACCTTGGATATAGTGAATCATACTATCAGAACGAATCCACTTGGTTTCGGTTGGATCTTGAAAGTTGTAAGCCAACGAACATGACTCATCTTGAGATCCATTTGAACTATCTGAATCATAATCAGACATGATTTTTTTATATGTTTTTCTTCTTCCTTTCTGTATTGATTCCTTGAAAATCTTTAACCTTTTGAGCTTCCTCCTTATTAGCCTTTGTGACACTGCGAGTTATTGGAGGCATGCTCGGTTATTTAAATAGGGATTGATCAGGGTTTAAGAATACAAGCAAGAGATAGTTTCTCTGTAAGAAGAGACAACTCTTGGACCGAAAATATCAGGAAATTCCGAAAGTATTAAAAGAATATATTCAGTTTCCTTCGTCCGAACTCCTCATGCTGGAAGGTTTATTAAAAATCGAAGATTCTAAATAAAACCTATTTTTGGAAGATCATGTTAAACATGAACAATTTTGTAGACAGACATGGATTTGCAGTCATCCATAAAGTGTCATAGATTTTTCTGATAAATAAACACATACAAGAAATGTGCTCTCGTTTTATTGTGCTTTTCTCATCCATAATTAAGAGAACGAAAGAGGATGAGAGTGCACAATTTCGATACAACTAAGTTGTATCGGAGTAAGCTTTTTCTAGCTTACAACGAGTATCAGAAACATAGTTCATGTTTCTCTTTGGGAATTTCTGCCCAAAATATTTTCTCCCAAGAAGATGATCCTTCCTTGATCCATAAACATGATCATTAGGAGACGCTGTACTGACGTGAGAATTTTCAAAGATGGATAAATCTCTCTTAATTCTATTAATGATATTTTCATATGATATTTTCATTCTAAGGATTTCCTTATGATGCACATCAGCAAGATTATCTGGAGAAAAAAAATCAGAAATTCCTGATTGTTTCTTTTGGCAGAGATTTTCTCTTTCCTTTTCTTCTGGAATCGTTCTTCATCAAAACAAGGATTGTTTCGATATGGGTGAGGAAGAACCTTTTTCCAGAAGTGATTATCAACTCTTTCTTCTGATTCTTTTGAGTTGACTTTGTCGGGTTGTGGTGTATTCTGTCTTTGTACTGAGGAATGATCTTTCAGTTTTTTAAGACAAGAAACTTCTTTCAATAATTTTATCACCATATTTTTGAGAAGTATAAGTTTCCTGTCAAGTGACTGAAAGTTGTATTCCTTAAGATCACGTTTGCGGAATCGGTTCAAAGTTTCCTTTGGACAGGATTTCGTCTGATCATCGGTAGATGTAGAAGCTGGTTTCTCATCCTCTTATGACTTGATATAGTTAGGTAAACTACCATCATCATGATCTGTTTCGGATGTGATCAAACAAGTTTTGTTATCACAATCTTTCAAAGTCGAGCAAGGACCTTTGGTTTCTTTATCAGAAGAAATTATAACAGAATCATTAGTCAGAGTCATAGGATGTGTCTCTTTATCTTGAGTAAGAGTTTTACCAAGAGCTTCTAATTTGACAGTGAGATCCATATTCTTTTTGGATAGACTATCTAGTTGAATGTCTTTATCTCTGATCTCACGTTTAAGAAGATTTGACTCTGTCTTTAATATTAGCATTCTTGTAGACAGAGATTTAATGGGCTTTAGGAGTTTTATCAACTCTTTATCAGCATCTTCTTTTCCATCAGTGATCGACTCAGATGTACTCTTGATTTTCGTAACTCCTGGATCATGAGTTAACGAAGTGGTAACATCCTCAACTTTTGAGTATTCACACTCTTGCATAACGTTAACTGAATCAGTCATCGATTAAATTCTTATAGGTTGGATCGCACCAAACACAGATTGTTAGATCTTTTCGTGTTTGTCTGCTCTGATACCAATTGAAAAGACGAGGGTACCAAAATATACCTCAATCTAAAACTTTTCCACCTATAAGTCCTTTCTCCAAAAGTGATTGTATATGGACTGAGTCGAGATAATACAACAAATCGGTTCACACTTTGTGTGATCGTCTATGGATACGAGATCGAGACAATACAACAACAAGATAACTTGTGTGATTGACTATGGATACAAGATCGAGACAATACAACAACAAAGTATGATTACTTGATAATAGATTCGGACTTAACCAAACACTATAAGATTGCTATCAAGTAATTAGGAATTAACGTTTGTGTATTTTACTTCTAATTATAATAAAACAATTATAATTTCGGAAATACAAAAGTAAAAGACACGGAAAAATTTTGCTAACGAGGAAACCGAAAATGCAGAAAAACCCCGGGACCTTGTCCAGAATTGAATACTCTCATAATTAAGCCGCTATACAAAATCTAAACCAACTTCGTATAGTTGAGACCAAGCAACTAAACCTATAGTTCACCTAGTTCCCTCAGTATCCCTGCGCCTCCAACTTGTAATAAGTCACGCACTTGGAACAATTCCTTTGGTTCGTATTCCAAACAGTAAAGGAACAACAAATCTGTTCGGTAACAATTCTTTTCAAACAACGTGATATGAGTTTGACAAAAGGATCTTCCGTTTATCCCAGTAAACTCCTTTGTCGGGTTCTTAGATCAATCTCTTCAACAACTACAAAAGTAATTGTTTATACTATGCAATCAATACTCTAAATCACAAAGAAATGTATTGATCCCGATTTACTCAACTAATCAATCAAGGTTATCACAAAGATAAACCGATTATAGTTGGATCCCTCCAGCCGTTCAAGTTTTGTGCACACCAAAGATTATGATATCAAATAAGAAATCTTCTTTGTCTTCAAATCTTCTTAGATCTTCAATAAACACCTGCACACAAACAACTTGAATCTCTTGTGATCAATCACACATAGAACGGAGTCTGTTAACGATGGATTACCATAAGACGTCTTTAGATCTACAAACAGTTCTAAAGATCCCCGTCGATACTTCGATCTAGTTTTAGTGAATCTTATATCAGAAGAGAAGATTCTCAAGCATAAACAAACTAGGTGAAATCAAAGTTCAACAACCGTTAGTCAATCAAATTAATCGAAAACTAATAATAAACTTCAATTATCTAGTTTCCCACTAACGGTACTCGTAGAGCTTCTCAATCCCAAATAAGTATTTAAAACGAGCGGTCGTAAGAGATTTCGCCTAATTAGGGTACTTTCCTCTTCGAATATACGGCTCCACCAGTAACAACACAACTAGGTAGTTTTGCTGGCTCTGAGGATTAGTTTGCTCGAAATGCAAACTTCAGTATTTATAGACCAAGGAAGTTTGGACACCAAGGAATTTCCAAAACCGAATATTCTCAAAGATATGCAATAAAGTCCAAATACGGTTTTCATAATTCCCTGAAATGCTCTGTCCAAATATTGACCGAAATCTCAGTAGAAAATCTCCAATTAGTATATGCACATTACCAATTTTTATTTTCTAAAGATATGCATTTAATTGCTGGAAATTAAAATCATATAAAACTAAAAACCTTAATTAAAAGATTCTCAATTTATTTCAATCCGGGATTTTCCTTTAGTTATTAAGGAATACCTTTGAACAATTAAAGATAAGAATTACTGCACATGTTCAAAGTATGTAAACATCTTTACTTTGTAAATCCTTTTTCATATTTACAATCTTGGAACCGATTTTCCATACTTCCAAACGAGTTTAGAATTGGTTCATCTGACTTCCAAGAACAATGTGATTGATTATCCAATCAAATCACCATTAATAGGTTTCACGGTTCTACCAAAACACAAAGCTTCGGTTCTACCTCCATGTGGGTACTAGGATCAGTCACACCAGATTTCCAAATATTTGTTGGCTAGGTACTAGGATCGGTTACCACATATTTATGGTATTTTACTTGTGATCGGTTGCACTAGTCATAGGATCGGTTACCAATTCCAAAGACTTGTTCTACCTCTTACAAGGATCGATTCCACATACTTGTGATCGGTTGCACCTCTTACTAGGATCGGTTCCCCAATGTCCAGAGTTGGTCATACCAATTACAATATATCGATCATACCATCTCAGGTGATTACTTAAGATCGGTTTCATTAATAAAAGTCATACCAATACAAAAGTCAGGCATTGTGAATAGTTTTACCAAGATACATAAACAAGTTATGATGAAATGTGCAGCATCGAATGCTCATCTAGTGGGAGGCATTTCGAGAAACATATTCATCATGGCTCTGAGAGGAACTCGATCAGAGATCGTGAAACGGTTCACGGGTCATAGAATATGAATCGTCACATGCGTTCCTAAAGCCGGGTCAGAAACATGCAGTATCATTATTTTATGATTTTTACCTTTGTCGAAAATCCACCATCAACATTAAGTCCCCTGCTTAGTAAAGGACAGTCATGTTCCGTAGTAAGCATTAGATGGTGATTTTCTAGCCGACGAGATAAGCGGTTGAACTCGGTCGTACAAAGGTATTTTCAGAATCCTCGATTTTCTCCAATGGTGTCATGTACTAGCAAATGCTTATGTAAGGACCCTGATAGTATGATAGAGCATCATCCCGTGAGCACGGAGAGATGAAGCACTGCTGATTTGGAAGATCGGATGTCCGGTTTTGGTCGGTTTAATGTTTACGGGTCCGGCCCAAAAAAGAAATCCTTGTTTTAGGAACAGACGTTTGTTCGTTCGTTAGTTTAAGAAACAAACAAAATATACTTGAGTCTAATGATAAAATTTTTGTCTATGCGCTTTCACGGAAGCCAAAATTTTATTTTTTAAATATGTGAGATTTCACAAAAGGGAATAAACTCTCGTTTCAAAGGTGGATGCTCGTACGAGAGAAAAGTTTTGTTTTTTTTTAATAGACGTGCGTCTGTTAGTAATAAATTTTTTGTCTATGAGCTTTCATGAATTTTTGAAAATATACTCTTATTTCAAAGACGTATGCTCGCGTGAGGGAGCAAAAATATATATATATTTTTTCAAATTCACGTGAGTTTCACGTTAAAATATATTTTTGTAAAATCAATGTTTTGATTTTGAACAACTGTTGAAAGTAGACAATTATTCATGGTGAAATAATGTCTGTATGTGAGTTTTCACAATTGTAGAATGGACGCCTATCCAATTTTTGAAAAACTAGTGAATGTTCACATAGTGAAAATTTATGTGAAATCAAATTTTGATTTTCAGCAATTGCTAGAAGTAAACAATTTTTGATAAAATATTGTTTGTATGGATTTTGTGATCTGATAGTGTATGCAAAAAAACTAATGAGTGTTCACTCGGTGGGAGTCGCTCACACGGTGAAAATTTTGGGGATTGCTCACATGAAAATCAAGTTATGATTTTGAATAAAAAATTTGCTCATGTTTGCAGGTTCGAGGAGACGAGCAAATTTTGAAGTATTAACTCTTGTATCACAATCACTACTGTTAGTGGAATCGTAAACAGGTAAGAGTTGAAAGTTACCATTTTTGTAGATGTTGTTGTGAGCACCTTTATTCCATGATTCATTGTTTTGTTGAATCCTGCGCTTTGTATGAACGATGTGCTGAATTAAAAATGTTATGCATCTGTCACAGCCATTTTGCAAGAATGACTGACTCCCATGATGACACTTCCAAAGATGGTGTTTCCAGAGATGACATCTCTATGGATGCAACTTTAAGAAATGGTACTTCTGGGACCTCTGAGTGATGGTGAGAGATCCTTCATATTGAGTTGTACTCCTGGTTATTTCATTAACTCTATCACAAGATGATCGTGTAGTGAGATCCTGGATCAATGTAGACTTCACGGCGATGGAATAAAGTCTTCGGGGCGGAGAACCCAGAAGTAAGGACTACAGGATGTTAGTAAATGACGTGCAGTCCCCAGCCGTCAGATTTGTGAAGATTCGAGTTTTTTTTTTAAAATTAATAAAAATATACAATAATATTACAATTGGTGCAAGAGGTACTGGGACTAAGGATTTAATTTCTAGAGTGAAAATAACCAAGACACTAGATTCCACTATTGCACATGAATAAATGATGATAAAAATTCCAAAACTCTAATTATTTTTAAAATCTCTTTTTCTTAATTCACAAATTATCAAGCATATTCTCAAACATTAATTGTATCCCTTAAGCATAGATTATCTAACCAAAGCATAACCTATCTAATTGAATCACAACTAATTAGGAAAAATTATGCAAATAATTAAAATTATGCAAAGCAGTAATTTGAGTGAATTATAAATTGCAAAATTAGAGAAAAGTAAAATAATTACCAATTATTCATGCAACAATAACTTCCTCCATGCCTTGGTTACGCGAGAATTAGCTCATCATTGTCATGGAAATATGCTCAAAATTCATCTTTATTAATGCTCAAAAATGGTTCACAAATGATGAAATAGGAGAAAATTGACAAAAACCGGGTTTGTAACACTTCTGTTTGTTACAAACCGAGCTGTTACAGAGAACGATAAAAATGAAGTGTTGTTAACACTGTCGCATTACGACCCTCACCCTAGTGTCGCTATCACTGTTGAAGAACGACGGTTACGTTGCGTCTTATGTTCTTCGTGTTCATCAGCAGCAGCAGCAGCAGAAACTGAATTCTGCAACTTGTGATTTCTTCTTCTCTGGATCTCCTAAGCTCCCCAAACTCTCCACACCCCCTCTAAGTCTCCCAGGGACTCTATTTATACCAAAAACAGGCGTTGAATCTCCTCCATTAATTCCGAAATATTCACAATATCTTTTATTCATGATACGGGAATAATCAAGATTTTCATTCTCTGTTTAGCTCCTCCACGCGTTTTTAGAAGTCCAATCTCCTTATTTGTATCCATTACGGTCGAACACACTCCAAACTCGTGCATTACAGGCATCGAACTCACTGTAATTCATGTTATCCCGTGAAAATGTGTGTAACTCTGTTTTGCTCCATGCGATGATTACAGCCAATTTTAATCCAAACAGACACCCATAACAGCTTTCTATGGTCATATCACGTCTACCCATTAAGTTTCAGGGATTGAATCTCACTAAATCACGTCCAAATATCCGATTGAAATTCTGCTGTTAAAGAAAATATTTTCCCGCCAAAATTCATTTTTTGAATTTAAGAAGAACATGTCCTCCCCCTAATCTTGCACGGGTGTCCCTTTAGCACTTGTCTTATGGGTTGCAAATAGTAATTTTTGGGCGTAGATAGTAATTTTTCCGGGGTTCCTCCGACACATTTCTGGGGTGCTTCCGGTGCATTTCTGGGGTGCCTTTAGTACTCTATCCTGGGGTGTAAAACACCACTTTTCGAGCCAATTTCGCCGCAAGAGCTTATTTCTCTAAAAATACCTACAAAGACATAAAACACCATAATAAGTACAAAAATGGGTACTAATAATATATACAATAGAGATGAAAATAGACACATAAATGCGTCTATCAGGGCCGAAATAGGAGAAACAGTAAACTTCCAGGAGACTTCCAGAAATTTTTCAGCTGGAATGTGGTCCAATGTTTTAGCCACATCTCTTTGGTAGTTTATCCAATTGCTGTGAATTTTGTATGTGTTGTAGAGGACATCCATACGAAGAGAATGACATATGAATCAACCTTATATTCTTTACCAATTGCTACCAGATCGTCTCTTTGTACAGGGAAGTGTAAAATCACTTCAGACAGTCTTGCTGTAGAACGTCTCTTTTGTGTCTTTAGACCATTTGCTTGTGTCTTGAACGCTTGATGAAGGATTTCAATGCAATTTATTAATTTTCAATCTGAACCCATTGATTGATACATGAGCATGGTGCTTGCAGTGCCATCTTGTTTCTGTCAGTCGTAGAAACATCACTTCCGAAACCTGGTCACATGACCATAACTGAGGTTTCTCTCAAGAGGGGATGATGTAATGACCATGGTTGCATGTTCCGGTGGTAAAATTCTTTTATGATGAATGATTAGCACAGGAGAGTCTGGTGCCACGAGTCTTGGACTGTGAAACTGATCGTCATGATCAGTGGACCGTCAGTCCCCAGTATTTTGTTAAGTCTCTCCCTTTCGTTTTCCCTTCTTCTGGCAGGACCTAGATAGAGGACCCAAGTACAAAAGCTTGATGTAAAGACCTAGGTGGTCGAAGTTGGAGGTACCTTGATGAAGGACCTAGTGGAAGGGCCTGGTGGACATCGATCGACTTTGGAAGTTATGAATCCCATCTAAGAATTGCTGCTTGCATGTTGTATGCTCTGGAAGCTGTAGGAACCTCATACGACGTCGGAATTCGATGCTTGACCCCAACTTTTGAAGCTAAGAGACTGAGTTATCACATGAGAAAATAATCACTCAATTTGGAGTTGTAGAGGTCAACCATCGAAGCGTGCACATTTTTAATTTGTAATCCCCTACAAAATTTTCAGATTTCGTAGACCTGACGGTAAAGGCCATATCTTTCCGCTCGTATGTCCGATTGATGCATCCTTTTGGTATGTTGTAGAAGAGACATAGACGAACATCTTTCGTTGAGGAAGCATTGTCCCATTCCTCACCCATTGGTACGTTTTTGTAAACCCATGGCCTGAAATGTGTTGTATCTCCTTTGTAGAGGCGATGAGAACATCTTGTAGAAGACTTTGGCTCGTGTCCGTCTGTCATGAAAGCTTTGGAAAGACGTTCATGTTAACATGTTTTCATGTCTACACATCTTGATATGAATCATTAGGGATTTAAGAAATATGATCCATCGAGTAACGCTTTAGAGAATAGACAGTTGATGAAGCCGGATGTTGCGCCTGAGACTGTTGTTAATGCTGAGATCACGATTGAATTCTCTCAAGAAATTCTTGTTGATGCTGAGACCATGAATGGAGTTCCTCCACATATCCTTGTTGATGTCGATACTATGGTTGGAGTTGTTCTAGAGACTGAAAATGCTAGAACCATGATTATCAACATAGTCTTTGCTTCTCCAACCAGTGAGCCTTTACACTCACGAACTAGTTGGTGGTTTGAGTATCCCTAAGATGAAGGTGTACTGGGAGTACAATCCTAATTCTCCTGATCAGTATAACTTTACTGTGAACTGGCTTCGTCAGTGAGTCGACGTTATTGCGACAGATAGCAGCAGCGGCCTTCATTCTGGATGTGATTGGTGAAGAGAAGAAGTTACTCAGCCGTGCAGGGGCTTCTGATGTAGAGAGGTTCTGTTGATGACGTTTCATGGAATCACATCATGTTTCAATGACTTGTTATGAATCAATCTTTCCAATAAGATCAAGTCCCCAGTGTGTTTGAAGGAATTTGTGTCATCGATGAATGATGTTGCATCTGCTCCAGAAGTCTTATCATGGGATAGTGAAGACTTATCGATTGTAGTTCACTTACACTTTGATCGTGTCGATGGTGAATCAGTGTGTCATCGTTGAGATATTTGTGCTGAAGCCAGAGGCGCCATTATCGAAGGTGTACTCTTTGATTGGGAGTACAATTTGAAGACTTCTCAGATGCTTGAGCATTGAAGCGTCATATCCTTCAAGCTTCGAATGTCTTAGGCTTGATCGTCTCGGCCCTGAGTATCTTTTGTTGATTCAGCATTCCTTTCGCTGCGTAGTGGGATTCAACACTTGTGCATACATCAGAACTTTATGATTTTGTGGCACACATTGACACTCCTCCAAGGCTATGGAGAAATGCCCAAATTGTTCCTTGCCATGCTTGAACATCATCTCAGTAATGAATGTCTCAGTGAGATGCTCGATTCGGAGAAATGTCAGATTCAACCACTTGGTAAAATATTGCTGAAGTGAGATTACCCACTTATAGCTTCTTGCAATAGCAGAGATGCTAGCAGAATTGAGTCCCCATGCTAGAATAGCATGTGAGGAAATAAATGACATAAACATTGGAGGAATGAGACTTGCCTGAGTGCAGGACCTTTTAATGAATGTCTATACATCTTTTGCAGGTTCTTGTTTCAACCTCGTCAAAGTTCAAAATTCCTCCAAGTGCTCTGATGATGGAACGTCCGCCAAATCTTCTGGATCATAACTTTCTTCGTTGGAGAGATGTGCAAACAAAGACGTTTTGTCATTAGTCATCTTCTCGGCATGAATCCACGTCCGTCCGAGAATCATGTCGTATCCGGGATCTTCCCAGATTATGTGAAACTTGGTTTCCGTCCAGGTTGAGCCAACTTTCATTTTGAGAGTGATGAAATCGTATGCATCTCTGAGCGTTCCTTCATGGTCTCTGATTGAGATGGGAGCATGAGTAGCTTCTTGTCGAGTGATGCATGCGACTCTGAGGGATTTCAGTGAACAATGTTGATAGCGGTGCCAGCATCGACCAACGTTCTCCCAAATTTGTTTCCTTTGATATGGATTGCGGTAAGTATCCCCAGTCGTACATCTCTTTGTCTGTGGATGAAGGTTCAAGGAGTATTTCCAGGATGGACAGATGTCTGACACAATGTAATTCGGTGTTGTGAACATGTCTTTCCTTTGTGTCTTAGACAGATAGAGCAATTTCACAGATATGCTCGATCAACGATTGAACTGCTTCTTTGACTGGTTATTCAGAGAGTGTAAAGGTTATGACTGGGAGAGGATTCTTGTGTACTCCTTCAGTCCCCAGTTGAAGCTATTATGGATCAACCTTGTTTTTGAAGATGTGCTTCAAAATATTGCAGTTACTTGTTGGATGATTGATGAATCTATAAAGGTGACAGTACCTGAGATTCTCCATTTTTTCTTCAGCTCTCTCCTGATGAACAACAATTTGATTGCATCATCTTGAACCCAGACTTTCAGTAACACGATCACTTCTTCAATGGGAAGAGGGAAGTTTAAGTCCTTGTTTGATCATTTCCCGGTTCGTTGATGTCGGGTCGAGGTTTGTCCATTTTAGGATTGGTTATCTTTTCTTTGCACCTTCAGAGGATCCTAGGATGTTGGAGAAGCTCTATAATGCTGCTGCCATTCGTCTTTCCTTTTGCTTCCTTCAGAAACATTCATGGAAGGTTGGAGATTGTACTGCTTGTTGATCAGGTTGCACTGCCTCGAGTTTCTTGCGGTTCCTCGACTTTTGCAGTTCTTGTTCATTCCAGTAAGGCTGGAGCAGTAGTTGCTGATCGCTTGGTTGCTTCATGAAGTTCTGAGAAAGTCTGGAATCGCAGATTCTCCAGTAAAGCTCTGTAAATCGGGATCATTCCGTTGATGCACAAGTCCACCAGTTATTGTTCAGTGACATTAGGGTCATGGCAATCCAAAGCTTGGACTCTAAACCTCTTCACATAGTCGTTCGGATGTTCATTGTTCTTCTGAGCCATTCTTCCTAAGTCAGAGAGAGTAATCTGTTCTGAGACGAAGAAGTATTTCCTGTAGAGGGCATTAACCATTTATCCCCAACTAGCGATGCTCCCAGGTGCAATGTTGTTGTACCATGTGTATGCTAGGCCTATCAGAGATTTCGAGAATTCCTTCATACGGACGACATAGTTGTGTTCGTGCTCACCTAGTGCCTCCAGGAGTCGAGAGACATGTTCTCGAGCATTCCCCATTCCGTTGTACAGCGTAAACGTTGGAGAGGTGTAGCCCTTTGGGAGAGTAATTGTTTGCGTAGCAGCAGGATACGGAGGTTGATGACGGTGAACAAATGGTGTTTTGTCTTTTCCTCGGTCCTCCATGAAGCGTTCCAGGTCCTCACGAGTGATGAAGCCTGCAGGTTCCTTTGTTGGTGGGTTGTCTGCATCCTTGTGGACTTCATCATCATCATTTACTACATGGATCGGAGTCACTTCAGGATCAGCAGCTGGAGACATTTCTTTGGCTTTTCCCTTCTCCTGAGTTTTCTCTGACATCTTGTCAGCGAGAGTCTTGAGATAATTGCATAACTCCTTCTGAGTGTTAGCCATGTCAATCTGATTTTTGGCAAGAGTTTCTTGCACCTTCATGAGATCACCTATGGTAGGTGGATTTCTTATGATTTCTTCAGGAGACCTGCCGAATAGAGGATTGTCTCCAATGTTGGTTTGCGGAGGAGTGGTATCGCCAGTGCCGTTGTTGGAAACATGAGTAGTTTCTGGAGTACCACCATTTTTGCTAGTGCTAGCGTTGTTTGGGTTAGGATTTGTTACTGAACCTAACCTAAGATCAACCATTTTGTGAGAATTTTTGAGATTGCAACCGAGAGATTAATCTGTAGATGGGGAAAAACGATTTTTTGGTTTTTAGGGAAGTGACGAGAAGACCGATCGGACGAGACTCCTCAACCGAGCAAACTGCCTAACCTCACATAGATGCACTGCACGAGAGTGCTTTGAGTTCGAGATATCAATCTGTAGGACTCCGGCCTAAACCAAGTCAATGGTCGTTCCAGAGTCAATTCGGTCACAAAAAGAGAGATGGGTTGATCTGTAGGAGGGAAGATGAGAATTATGGGATCAATGATGATCAAGGATTGTGGATGTGTTGAAGGTTTCTGCAAGTTTGTGTAAATAAGTTTGAATGATTGAGAGAGTGTTGCTCACACAATGATTCTTGGTTAGACGATAAATTGTCTGTTCAATATCTCATTTATTTTTTGTGTCTTCTTGCGTATATCTCAATTATGAATTTTGAGACTTATTTATATTGTCAGAATAGTGAACACATTGATCCCAGTAAGTGTGACGGTTTCTTGAGTGAAAGAGTGGGAAAGTGAGAGATCGTGGTAAAGTCAGTTTCATGTCGTGTGTAGACTTGACCGATCGTGCACCCACTACTTTGCCAACTCCTTCAACCGTTTGCACGACTTACTCACATTTCTCGTCGTGGATGAACACACTTGCCTTAGGACGCCAGACCAAAACCATAATTGATATCCCCCCATGTGACGTGATTGATGTCTCACGAACGTGGAGTCTGCAAAGCAGACGTGTATTTGATTAGTCAGTCGTTGACTTATTAGACAGTGAGTCTAAGTTTATTTGAATTGATCATGAGTGACGAATGCTCAGTGATTTATGATTGAGACTATATTTCTTATGTTGATATTGCTCGTCTGAGAAAATATTATAAATTCGATGAATTACTGGTAACGTGACCCAATAAAATATTAATTAAAATATTGGTACTCTACCAAATATTATATAATTAATCTGGATGTTGATTGCTGGATCAACATAAAATTATTAGTGTTTGAACTTGCTCAGAATTATGATTTGTGGAGCGTTTGTTCGAAACCCTAATTTTTGATCAATTGTTCGTCAATTGATGGATTACTGAAAATAAGTTACTGAGTGAAGGAGGTACCGACCACATGGAATGAGGGACGACCATATGGTGCCTAAGTGCTTGAGTGATCATGCACTAGAGTCCTTAGTTGACCGGTTGGTGAAAGAATGATCAAATGCCAGTTTCATCATTTATTAAAACCTAATTTATGGAGAAGTGAGGGACCGACCAAGAGGGCATGAAACCGGCCCTTGGTGGTCGTGGGACCAGTTGATGGTCGTTTGAGCAAATTCCAAGTTGGTTGGAAAGAGTTTGGACCCAATATGAGCAATTGAGCAAATTAGGTCAAAATCATGAAGATGTGTGGGACCGACTCCTTGAGAGCCTTAGGGACGGACTTGGTCGGTCATGGAAGCATGCCCGTGTCACCATAATGCCCGTATCTCAATCCTGAGAGTTTCGGTATTTTCTAATGGGCGTTTGAGCAATATTTCTGATTTTCAGAAGAGTTTGATCTTTGACTGAAATCCTTGATTTTGCTCGAATGAGCAAGTAGGACTTTGCTCGTTTGATCAATATTTTGAGAATATTAAAATAAGAATATTATTTTAATATTTTCGTGAAAAGCCTAGTCGGTCATGAGACCAATTGACTTTTTGGCTTTTTTCATGGTTTGAGCAATATTTGAGAAAATATGAAGAAACCATGATTTTTGCTCAAACGGAGGATTTTCATGAGATGAGGAAAATAATAATTATGAAAACAAGGGATTGCAAGGTGTGGGACCGTCCACGGCTAGGGCATGGCCGGCCGGCTAGGGAGCCCGGTCCCGCGACACCTTTCCCTATTTTTATTATTTTTCATGAAACCGTGAAAATATGGATAAACCGTGAGTTTTGCTCAAACAAGGAAAGTTGCTTGAATGAAGGAGTTTTCATGAGTTCATGAAAATAAATAAAATAAGAAAAATAAAGGAAGAGGGCGTGGGGGACCGGTCATGGCGGCATGACCGGCCGGCCGGTGGGCCCAGTCCCTAGGCGCCTCTTTTATATATATTTTTATTATTATTTTCTCTCTCCTGTTTTGTGTAGGATTCCTCGTTTGTCCATATTTTAGAATGCTCGTTCGTGCATTTGGGTGCTCATTCGTGCATCATTGTTGAGTACACATGCACCATTTTATTGGGGCTTACTCGGTCGGTGATAGTCCAGATGCCCGATTATTGGATATTTATTACTAATTCATGAAATTCAGCGGAGAACGACTCATGAAACGAAGTAATAAATGAATTGTGTATCTATTACTAATCCATGAATTCAGCCGGGGAATTCAAGGAACGGAGTAATGAGATAAGATGGTTATCTATTACTAATCCATGGAATCAGACGGGGATAGCCATGGAACGGAGTAATGAGATATAATAGATTATTTTCTAGGAATTCAGTGGCAAATGTCACAGTACAATTAATCTATTGTAGAATCGAGATATGAGATAGTTGAAGCATCATACTCGTTCTGAAAGGTGTATAGTCGGGGAACAACGTGCAGCGTTGGTGTTCTGAAGGCGTTTAGCCCCCTCAACAAACAATTATGTAGGAGAGACGCCTGAATCTATACACGGTCTCTCTACATAGTCAGGGAACAACGAGTGTCGCCGACGTCCTGAAGGCGTTATGCCCTCTCAACAAACAATTATGTAGGAGGACCGCCCAATCATTTTTCTATGTAGAGGTCACGATAAAATGCGCAGCATCGAACGCTCAGCTAGTGGGAGGCCTTTCGAGAAACATATTCATCATGGCTCTGAGAGGAACTCGATCAGAGATCGTGAAACGGTTCACGGATCATAAAATATGAATCGTCACATGCGTTCCTGAAGCCGGGTAAGAAACATGTAGTATCATGATTTTACGATTTTTACCTTTGTCGAAAATCCACCATCAACAATGTCTCAAGAGACTTGTCTGCAACCACTTCCTGTTTTTGAAGTTCTTCAATTAGAACCTTGAGTTTAGCAAGAACACTTCTTGTATGATCAATTCTTTCTTTGAGCCAATCTTGATGTTGAACTGTCATTATGAGATTGGTTCTCAGTTCTTCAAAACCTTGGATATAGTGAATCATACTATCAGAACGAATCCACTTGGTTTCGGTTGGATCTTGAAAGTTATAAGCCAACAGAGATGACTCATCTTTAGATCCATTCGAACTATCTGAATCATAATCAGACATGATTTTTTATATGTTTTTATTCTTCCTTTCTGTATTGATTCCTTGACAATCTTTAAACTTTTGAGCTTCCTCCTTATTAGCCTTTGTGACACTACGAGTTATTAGAGGCATGCTCAGTTATTTAAATAGGGATTGATCAGGGTTTAAGAATACAAGCAAGAGATAGTTTCTCTTTAAGAAGAGAACTCTTGGACCGAAAATATCAGGAAATTCCGAAAGTATTAAAAGAATATATTCAGTTTCCTTTGTCCGAACTCCTCATGCTAGAAGGTTTATTAAAAATCGAAGATTCTAAATAAAACCTATTTTTGGAATATCATGTTAAACATGAACAATTTTTTAGAAAGACATGGATTTGCAGTCATCCATAAAGTGTCATAGATTTTTCTGATAAACAAACACACACAAGAAATGTGCTCTCGTTTTATTGTGCTTTTCTCATCCATAATTAAGAGAACGAAAGAGGATGAGAGTGCACAATTTCGATACAACTAAGTTGTATCGGAGTAAGCTTTTTCTAGCTTACAACGAGTATCAGAAACATAGTTCATGTTTCTCTTTGGGAATTTCTGCCCAAAATATTTTCTCCCAAGAAGATGATCCTTCCTTGATCCAAAAACATGATCATTAGGAGACGCTTGACTGACGTGAGAATTTTCAGAGATGGATAAATCTCTCTTAATTCTATTAATGATATTTTCATATGATTTTCTCATTCTAAGGATTTATTTATGATGCACATCAGCAAGATTATCTGAAATTCATGATTGTTTCTTTTGGCAAAGATTTTCTCTTTCCCTTTCTTATGGAATCATTCTTCATCAAAATAAGGATTGTTTCGATATGGGTGAGGAGGAACCTTTTTCCAGAAGTGATTATCAACTCTTTCTTCTGATTCTTTTGAGTTGACTTTGTCGGGTTGTGGTGTATTCTTTCTTTGTACTGAGGAATGATCTTTCAATTTTTTAAGACAAGAAACTTCTTTCAATACTTTTATCACCATATTTTTGAGAAGTATAAGTTTCCTGTCAAGTGACTGAAAGTTGTATTCCTTAAGATCACGTTTGCGGAATCGGTTCAAAGTTTCCTTTGGACAGGATTTCGTCTGATCATCGGTAGATGTAGAAGCTGGTTTCTCATCCTCTTATGACTTGATATAGTTAGGTAAACTACCATCATCATGATCTGTTTCGGATGTGATCAAACAAGTTTTGTTATCACAATCTCTCAAAGTCGAGCAAGGACCTTTGGTTTCTTTATCAGAAGAAATTATAACAGAATCATTAGTCAAAGTCATAGGATGTGTCTCTTTATCTTGAGTAAGAGTTTTACCAAGAGCTTCTAATTTGACAGTGAGATCCATATTCTTTTTGGCTAGACTATCTAGTTGAATGTCTTTATCTCTGATCTCACGTTTAAGAAGATTTGACTCTGTCTTTAATATTAGCATTCTTGTAGACAGAGATTTAATGGGCTTTAGGAGTTTTATCAACTCTTTATCAGCATCTTATTTCCATCAGTGATAGACTCAGATATACTCTTGATTTTCGTAACCAATTGAAAAGACGAGGGTACCCAAATATACCTCAATCTAAAACTTTTCCACCTATAAGTCCTTTCTCCGAAAGTGATTGTATATGGACTGAGTCGAGACAATACAACTAATCGGTTCACACTTTGTGTGATCGTCTATGGATACGAGATCGAGACAATACAACAACAAGATAACTTGTGTGATTGACTATGGATACAAGATCGAGACAATACAATAACGAAGTATGATTACTTGATAATATATTCGGACTTAACCAAACACTATAAGATTGCTATCAACTAATTAGGAATTAACGTTTGTGTATTTTACTTCTAATTATAATAAAACAATTATAATTGCGGAAATATAAAAGTAAAAGACACGGTAAGATTTTGTTAACGAGGAAACCGTTAATGCAGAAAAACCCCGGGAACTTGTCCAGAATTGAATACTCTCAGAATTAAGCCGCTATACAAAATCTAAACCAACTTCGTATAGTTGAGACCAAGTAACTAAACCAATAGTTCACCTAGTTCCCTCAGTATCCCTGCGCCTCCAACTTGTGATAAGTCACGCACTTGGAACAATTCCTTTGGTTCGTATTCCAAACAGTAAAGGAACAACAAATCTGTTCGGTAACAACTCTTTTCAAACAACGTGATATGAGTTTGACAAAAGGCTCTTCCATTTATCCCAATAAACTCCTTTGTCGGGTTCTTAGATCAATCTCTTCAACAACTAACAAAGTAATTGTTTAGACTATGCAATCAATACTCTTAATCACAAAGAAATGAATTGATCCCGATCTACTCAACTAATCAATCAAGGTGATCACAAAGATAAACCGATTATAGTTGGATCCCTCCAGCCGATCAAGTTTTATGCACACCAAATATTATGATATCAAATAGGAAATCTTCTTTGTCTTCAAATCTTCTTAGATCTTTAATAAACACCTACACACAAACAACTTGAATCTCTTGTGATCAATCACACATAGAACGGAGTCTGTTAACGATGGATTACCATAAGACGTCTTTAGATCTGCAAACAGTTCTAAAGATCCCCGTCGATACTTCGATCTAGTTTGAGCGAATCTTATATCAGAAGAGAAGATTCTCAAGCATAAACAAACCAGGTGCAATCAAAGTTCAACAACCGTTAGTCAATCAAATTAATCGAAAACTAATAATAAACTGCAATTATCTAGTTTCCCACCAACGGTACTCGTAGATCTTCTCAATCCCAAAGAAGTCTTTAAAACGAGCGGTCGTAAGAGATTTCACCTAATTAGGGTACTTTCCTCTTCGAATATACGGCTCCACCAGTAACAACACAACTAGGTAGTTTTTCTGGCTCTGAGGATTAGTTTTCTCGAATTGCATACTTCAGTATTTATAGACCAAGGAAGTTTGGACACCAAGGAATTTCCAAAACCGAATATTCTCAAAGATATGCAATAAAGTCTTAATACGGTTTTCATAATTCCCGGAAATGCTCTGTCCAAATATTGACCGAAATCTCTGTAGAAAATCTCCAATTAGTAAATGCACATTACCAATTTTTATTTTCTAAAGATATGCATTTAATTGCTGGAAATTAAAAGCATATAAAACTAAAAACCTTAATTAAAAGATTCTCAATTTATTTCGATCCGGGATTTTCCTTTAGTTATTAAGGAATACCTTTGAACAATAAAAGATAAGAATTACTGCACATGTTCAAAGTATATCGACATCTTTACTTTGTAAATCCATTTTCATATTTACAATCTTTGAACCGATTTGCCATACTTCCAAACGAGTTTAGAATTGGTTCACCTGACTTCCAAGAACTATGTGATTGATTTTCCTATCAAATCATCATTAATAGGTTTCACGGTTCTACCAAAACACAAAGCTTCGGTTCTACCTCCATGTGGGTACTAGGATCAGTCACACCAGCTTTCCAAAAATTGGTAGGCTAGGTACTAGGATCGGTTACCACATATTTATGGTATTTTACTTGTGATCGGTTGCACAAGTCATAGGATCGGTTACCAATTCTTAAGACTTGTTGTACCTCTTACAAGGATCGATTCCACATACTTGTGATCGGTTGCACCTCTTACTAGGATCGATTCCCCAATGTCTTGAGTTGGTCATACCAATTAAAATATATCGATCATACCATCTCAGGTGATTACTTAAGATCGGCTTCATTAATAAAAGTCATACCAATACAATAGTCAGGCATTGTGAATAGTTTTACCAAGATACATAAACAAGTTATGAGTGGTTATACTAAACACACATATTGGTAATCCAAAGATTTGCAATGAATAACAATACCAATAAGCCTAACGATTTCCCTTTCGATTCACAAAATAAGTTTATGAATTGTACTTCCTTTAAACGAATGTAAAACATTGTTTCCTAGGATGAAATCTTCACCCATACCCATACATAATCACAATAGCATTCATACGATTATGTCGATGTCTTATATACGAAGTTCAACAGATAGACGTTATACTTCGTATTGTAATTCCTTAATACTATGTCTAACTAGAGTATAATCATTCACAGCTTCGCAGTTATGTTTTCAATATGCATGACTTGAAAGATACGTTAGCAATGAAATAGTTCAAGTCAAATATTACTAACCTTGAGAGGAAGGATGATGTCGTCGTTGTATCTCTTTACTTCTTCACATTCTTCAAGTCTTCACGTAATACTTGTAAGTCTCATATCCTAGTAACTTTCTAGCTAACCTATACGAAGTTGACTCTAGTAAATAATCAAGCGACTCTTTAAATGAGTTTTGATTCACAAAAATATGACAACCAAACTTGACATACCAACGCTTGGTGGGTTCAACCGAGCAATGCTCTAACACAATCTTTGCAAACCGTGGCTTAATGTTCATGAATTGATTCTTGTATAAGTACTTTGTAAGATTACGAATCAATCCGATTATGATTCAATTTGTTCATGTATATTTCTGTGAGATTGTGAAAAATTAAATAACTCTATGAAACACAATTAGATTCATTTGATTATCTTTCATGATTGATTGATCATCATATTTGATCTAGATGTGTTAGATGAATGTGGTTAAGACATAAGTGTTCATATGGCTAACTTCCGTTAACTGTTATTGAGCCAACTCAATATACACGTTTAGGAACAGTTACCCATATCTAAATGAAAGTATATTTCATTTGTGTGTAACAAGCTAAGACCATCTAACGGTGGAGATTAATTGTTTTATTTCTAAGCAGACTTAGCTTGAATCTTCAATCAGGATTTTATCTAACGGTGGATATTGAATGCTTTCTCACTAAGCTATCTTAGGTTTGATTGTAAGCAACCCTGATTAGAAAGACTATATAGGGGAGAACTCTAGCAACTGGAAACCTAATCCTGGCACTTTCCTGTGTCCTAGTTGCAACTAGAGTCGATTCTCCTTTAACCTAAGTTTTTCCGAAACCATATTAGATTAACGACTTGAAGACTTTATTTGGGATTCGTGAAGCCAGATCCAACTATTTTCTTTGTAGTTGCGTATTCTAATCTTACTTGTTCTATCATATTGAGTACTATCTTCTCTAAGATTTTCTCGAGATTTATCTCTGATAGGTAAGATATAAAAAATTAATCACAAGGTTCTTCGTCTCAGACTTTGTGGTTCCACAGTAACTTCTTCTACTACCATATAGTTAAGTTATTGTGAGGTGACTGATATTTATAGGATGGTCTTTGGGAGTATAAGACCGGATTATCAATTGGTTCATGTTCACCTTGATTTATCAAAAGACGTAACAATACTTCGTAGGTACTTCTATGGGAGACAGATTTATCTATCATGAATAGACTTATCTGTGGGAGACAAAAAAAATTTATAAGTCTTCGACTTTGGGTCGTAGCAACTCTTAGTTGTGGGTGAGATCATCTACGGGAATCAAGTGCGCAGAATCCGGTGTGGTTCTAGAGGTGTAAGGAACGCGACTATACCTTAATAGGTGTGAGACTTGGTTAGGGCTCAACTACATTCCAGTCTGAAGTTAACTTGTAGTAGGCTAGTGTTTGTAGCGGCTTAATGCAGTGTGGTGTTCAATCTGGACTAGGTCCCGGGGGTTTTCTGCATTTGCGGTTTCCTCGTTAACAAAATTTATGGTGTGTGTGTTATTTCTTTTCAGCATTATATTTGTTTATATAATTGAAATATCACAGGTTGTGCGTAGTTCAATCAATTGGTAAATCCGACCTTGGTTGTTGGATATAAATTGATTAACACTTGGGCATTGGTCTTTGATACAGTCCAAGTATTTCTCACATCAATCAGGCTCATTTCTATCTGTTTGATTTGCTTATTGATTTGAGAAAATGAGATATAACTCTTTGATATCTTTCTTGGTTGAGCTCGCTTTATAAGATGATACTCTCGGAATAATATTGGAGTTAGTCCATACAGATTGCCGAACAAATTATTGGGTGTGGCTGTTATACCACCGCCTTTTCAATTCGTATCAGAGAAGGCAAACACGCTAAGAACTCATAAGTCTATGTTTGTAGCAGTCTGACTCTATGGACAGGAGTGCTATCTCTGACATATGCATCACCAAGAATAAAAGTTCTGTTTCTATGAAATCTATTAACGAGAAAGACTTGTCGATCTCGCATATAGATGAACATTTTGTTCCCACGAAATAGACTAGTATTGATAAGTGTTACCCTGATTATCTTACTGAAGAGTCCGACTCTAAAGTGGAAAGGGAAGTAGCCCAAGAGAGTGCAGCGATTCTAAATCTTGTTAGAATCCAGGAAATTCAAATCAATAGGCTAAAACACAAAGTCAATATGATTATTGGTATGGTGAATGATCGTGATTCCCAATTAAGGATTCTTCATGAGGAAAACGCCGTAGTGTGTTCATCTCAAACCTTACCCGAGGCTAAACTCAAGGAGGATAACTTGGAAATCGAACGTCTATTGAGTAAACTCTCTATTAAATGCAAAGGATGTTATGGGGAGTCCACTATACCAATTGCTTCTGAGAAATCTGAGATGTTAAAAAACTTGACTACTTGTAATCATGTTTCTCTAATGAAATCAGTTTCAGAAGCTAAATTGCAAACCCATCCTACTACTAAAGGTGTGTCTGTAACCTCTAAAAAAGCGAGGATCTAACAACCACACCCAATATTTCGTTCGACAATTTGTATGGACCAACTTTAATATAATTCCAAGAGAATCATCTAGACAGTCAGACTCAGTCAAGGAAATATATCCAAGAGTTATATCTTTGTTTCTCAATGTAATCAGCAAATCAAACAGATATGAATCTGCGATCCTGATTATTATGAGAAACAACTTGAACGGTACCATAGACCAATGCTCAAGTGTCAATCAATTTCAATCAACAACCAAAGGTTGGATTTACCAATTGATTGAACTACGCACAACCTGTGATATTTTAATTATATAAACAAATATAATGCAGAAAAGAAATAACACAGACACCAGAAGTTTTGTTAATGAGGAAACAACAAATGCATAAAACCCCCGGACCTAGTCAAGATATGAACACCACACTGTATTAAGCCGCTACATACACCATCCTACTACAAGTTAACTTCGGACTGGAATGTAATTGATCCCTAACCAAGTCTCACACCGATTAAGTTACAGTCGCGTTCCTTACGTCTCTGAATCCCAGCAAGACTCTACGCACTTGATTCCCTTAGATGATCTCACCCACAACTAAGAGTTGCTACGACCTAAAGTCGAAGACTTTATAAACAAATCTGTCTCCCACAGAAAAGTCTATTCTGATAGATAAATCTGTCTCCCACAGATGTACCTATGAAGTTTTTGTTCCGTCTTTTGATAAATCAAGGTGAACAGGAACCAATTGATAATCCAGTCTTATATTCCCGAAGAACAGCCTAGAAATATCAATCACCTCACAATAACTTAACTATATGGTAGTAGAACAAGTTATTGTGGAATCACAAAGAATGAGATGAAGAGCTTTGTGATTATTTTTTATATCTTAACTATCGGAGATAAATCTCGAGCAAATCTTAGAGAAGATAGTACTCAATACGATAGAACAAGTAAGATCAGAACACGCAACTATAGAGAAAATAGTTGGGTCTGGCTTCAGAATCCCAATGAAGTCTTTAAGTCGTTAACCTATAATGGTTTTAGGAAAAACCTAGTGCGCAACTAGTATCACACAGGAGGTGTGGGGATTAGGTTTTCCAGTTGCTAGAGTTCTTGTTAGAGCATAGCTCGGTTGAACCCACCAAGCGTTGGTATGTCAAGTTTGGTTGTCATATTTTAGTGAATCAAAACTCAATTAAAGAGTCGCTTGATTATGTACTAGAGAACAAAAAAAAGGTTAGGTTAGACTATAAAGATTAGGATTATGAGACATACAAGTATTACTCGAAGACTTGAAGAATGTGAAGAAGTAACAAGCTACAACGACGACATCATCCTTCCTCTTGAGGTTAGTAATATTTTGACTTGAACTCTTTCAATCTTAACTTCTTTAGTGATCATGGCGTCCCATTGGTTGTCTAAGATTGGATCTAAGCCGGTCAAATCATCTAGCAAAGTTGGATGGTTGAGATGATTTGCGGCAGTTGTTGATTATCCTTAACTTATTTAAAAATATCATGAGTAGCGTGGCCAACCTACTTTGAGTAACTTCCAGGAGCCACTTGGGTAGGTTGAGGACAAGTCGATCAGTCCTCATGGAAGAGGGGTGGCTGGCGATCACGATGGCACCTTATTGATCACCCAGAATTAGATCTAGGCCGTTCGATTCGTCTAGCCAAGTTGGACGGTCGAGATCATTTTACGACATCCACGTACTCCCGTTAGTCGAATTCAAGGCTTTTAAATCCGAGTGACCAACCCACTTTGGGTGATCGGTTCGAGGTGCTGCTGGCGGGTTGGGAGCAACATGATTGGCCGAGACTAAAGGCGATTCGCCGGTGATCACGACGACACCTCATTGGTCGCCTAAAATAAAATTTATGCCAGTCGATTAGGATGACGAAGTTGGACGGCCACGATGGATTTAAGACTGCCATGTGCAGTCTTAAACTCGTTGAAAGCACTTTTGAACCGCGCGACTAGCCTACTTTGGCTAGCGATCATGGATGCTGCCTACAGGCCAGGAAGGTTCCGATTGGATGAAATAGAAGTAGGCCCACCGGTGAGTACCGTGGGACTTGTCCAGTCATGTTTGCAAGACCTAGGGTTAGCTAACGGAGTTTACCAAGTCGTATGGCCGTGATCACTTGCGACTGTCTTGGACGGCCAATATCTATTTTTATTAAGGATTGTAAGCACGTCGACCAACCTACTTCCACTTTTAATTAAAAGTGCTGGTTACAGCTTTGGAGCAATCTGATTGGTCAATGGGAAAGAGGGACCGACGGATAGCAACATGGGGCGTGGCCGGTCGGTAAGGAGGGGCGCTAGCTAAGGAAAACCGACCGGCTAAGTTACACGGTCACGCCTCCCTTCGCTACTTTCCGGCTTAGTCGCGGTTTCCTTTCTTTCTTTTTTTCCAACCTTTGGTAGGATTATACTCCTACTAGCTACATGATAGCTTAGTTCCCTAGCTTGCCTAGGTTTGGTCTCGACCAATGGGAATCGAGGAATCGAGTAGGCTCCGTTTTAGGGCGAAAACCTAATTTTTGCAAGATGACACAAAATTAGATCAAAATTGATTTTTGTGAGCCAACACAAGATTAATCAATTTTTAGTGAATTTTGTACATCGGCACAAAATTATTAATTTTTGGCTACTCTTGTAAGTAGCACGTCCGTTCTAGGTGGCATGACTTGCAGTGCATTTTATGTGCATCTTAATCTGAACATTAAGGAAATTCATGCTTTTCAGCTGGGAATGAACATAAATTTAACATCAGTATTTAAGAGTTCAGCTAGGAACACGGCGTAAGATAGACGCTCAGTAAACCCTGCATTAATAAATAATGCAAGCAGGAGCTCGAAAAAATCCACAGAGTATTTGTGATTTTGCAATCAACATTATTCTAATTAAATTTTGTATGTAAATATATTGAATTACTCGGTACACATTGTAAGCAGAGTGGCGTAGGCGCTCATCGGCTTTAAATATCTCTTACTTCTTTGCAGAACAAGAGTACATAAATTAGGGTTTTATGGTTTTAGCCCTGAACTAAAAACCACCATCAACATTAAGTCCCCTGCTTAGCACGTAACAATGATATTGTTGCGGAGTAAGCACTAGATGGTGACAGATAAATTCATGAGAAGAGTAGACAGACGTTACCAGAAGAGAGGCTGGCTCGACCTTTGAGCAGGACGTGTTTAATAAAGCATCGAGGCAAGTAGCGATCGTCCTTAAAGCATGTGCCGATTGGTTCCATGTAGATAAGCAAATATTTGGTTGATATCTCGAATCGCATCCCAAACATACATACACGGTGGATAGAGAGCTCTTTCTTTTCCCAGATCTTGTAGACTCGCTGGATATAAAAGGAAACATTTGGGTCCTTTCTCTCATGTCGACCATCACAAAGTTGTATTTTCTTGTTTTTTCCATTGGCAGGAAAGTACTTCATCTTCCTTTGTAGTTTTTTTTTTTTTTAAGAATGGGCGTAAGCCCTAGTTCGAATTCTCACCGCGTAACAGATGTTCACAGTAATTGATGGGTTTTGATAAATAAAAAATTAGATCATCCACTGCGTTAGTTGTTGACATAACTGTGATCCCATACTCTCTACAGCATATGATGGGAACCCCTGGCGATGATTATTCCTCCGACTCTCCATAAAAGAATTTTGAAGTCGACAAACCAAAGATGACCGTATTTGAAGAGGTATTGGCTAAAATAGATCATCCATTTCATGAAGCTGGACAAGCCATATAGGGTATGTCTCTCACACATATGAGCATCGTTCGAGAACGCGTTCAAGCTTTCTTGGCTTCGGTTAGCATGGAGGAAAAGTGGAGACATGATGAAGCATCTCAGTCAACGAGTGCCAGGGCTGAAGGATTTGTGGCTCGTAAAAAGCGACGGATAGTTGAGCATGTGCATCTTCTGGGTGAACATGAACTTTTGGATAAACATGAATACCCTATTCATAACAGCGTCATAATTCTCGACTCTGATGCGGACGAACCCTATCGCGGGGAAAACCCTCCAGAGGCTATTGAAACAGTTTCTGAAAAGGATGTTGATACAACTTCCGAAGAGGATGCTGGAGCAGCTTGCGAAGAGGAGATTGAAGCGGTTTCCAAAGAGGATTGCGATGAAGAGGGCGTTAATCTTGGTGTTAATGCTGATAATTAGATTTTCTACTTTGTGATTTCCTTTTTAGTAGTTCGTAGATGCCTCTTTGATATCTCAGTAGCCCTGCTTTTGTAGTTACTTAAAATCTGAGAGAGGTTAGAAGTGGGATTCTAGGGTTTCTGAAAGTAAGTTACGGGAGGTTGAGCACGAACAGTCCTCGCCTAAACCACGCACAGTGGACGTTCAAAGGCTGCTTCAGTCACGGGTAAGAGATTTAGGGCTGGTCTTAGGGAGGGAAGCAGGTGAAGAGACAGATCAGAGAATTCTAGGGTTTGAAGAAGAATTACTCTGAGAGGTTATGAGAAAGATCTTGTAGCTTGGAAAAATAGATGACATATTTATAAATGAATTCTCTAATCTCAAGTTGTGAAGATAAGGACTGTTTTTCGTGTCGTGCGGAGCAATTCTCCCGTCTCTTCAAGAATAGGGATAAACTAGGTTGAGTTTATCTCATTATTCCACCTCCTTTACTCTCTTTTGCGGTGAGAAATAAGCAGGGTATTTCTCACACGTGCCATAGACCGCAAGACCAAACCCTTAATTGTTATCCCCCCATTTGTGTGAAGCTGAGTCAGCCTTTGTGATGACGTATTGAGAGAGAGAAATATTCTCTTTAGCCGAGTTGGCCGAGATAGAGAGATATTATCCTATTTTTAAGAATGACTAGGATGAGTCACGTGAAAAGGCATGGGATGCCTAAGAATTCGTATGGAGAGGAGACTCGATTCCTACATGAGGCTCGTGCTTACCATGGGGAATATTCAGCCTTATCTGAGATTTTGCAGAGAGATTTGAATCTCTCCGAGATTTTGCAGAGAGATATGAATATCTCCGAGATTTTGCAGACGGATCAAAATCTCTACGAAGATTTTCTTAATGAATCTGAATCTCTATGTGGTCAGCTGGGACTCGTCCCGGAGAGAGAGAAAAGGCTTTGTACGCCCGATTAATGCCTCTGCGAGACTTTGGCTCACTTGTCTTTGACCAGCGTATCTTGCAGAGATGTGCTAGGAATCAACTGTGTGTCCATATGATGATCCAACAAGACCAGTGTATCTCGAAAGGATATTCTATGAGTCTGTCGAAAGGGCCCAGAGGTAGAATAACTAGCATATCTCGCGGGGATGTCCTAGGAGTTATTCAGAAACCTCAGTAAGTCGAGTCGGAGCCTAGAGCAGACATGACCAGTGTATCTCGTGATGATGTACTAGGAATCAGTCCTTGATCTCATATAGAGTGAGTCGTGCTTACAGGAGATATGTATATCTCCGCTTTGGGTCATAAGTCCGTCGGGGACGTATTTACGCATCTACAGAGCCTACATGACCAGAAGCATCTCGTCGAGGATGTATACTAGGAATCATGGCATCACAATCAGCTACATCTCGCGAAGACATGCTGGAATTGTGGTTGTTCTGGTTCATAAGTCTACTGGAGACGTTTTACGCTCTACAGAACCTACGTGACCAGCAGTATCTTGTCGAAGATGTGCGCTAGGAATCACGGCATCACGACCAGCAGTGTCTCGCAAGACGTATACTAGAAATCGTGGCTAAGGATGCCTTGAGGGCCAATGGCTTAATCTCTTACGTGAGAGTTGAATTCTGTCTATAAGGTTGAAATGACATTTTTGCCCCTTATCCAAATTTCACCATCTACATTAAGTCCCCTACTCAGAGTAGAACCTTGATTGTTCTATGATGATTATATAGATGGTAACAAATCATTCGTATGCAATTATAATTAGTTCGTCCTTTTAGACTTGCAGAATTCCCGAATTGATGTTTAGCCTTCGATTGTTATGAATCTGATCTTGGAATCGATTCTGGACCTTGGAATTTCCTGGTTTTTGTGTTGGACGTTAATGAAATGATAATGAAGTCTTGATGAGAAAAAATTTCCATCGAATGGAATTTGTTAATTAGGGTTTACTTGGCCAAAACCCTAATTTTCTCTCTTTGTGCATCCTTGAGCTTATGAGTTTGTATAGGCGAGTATATGGAGAAGAGAGAATTTTTAAACGGTTTCCTGGATGGCCTTGATGTTGGTGAGGGTCCGTGAGAAAAGATATGCATTTACTTTTGAAGTTACGGAGTCCCTATCCCATGTAAATTCTGAATTCAGGCTTGTATGATACCTAAACCCTAATTTCTCTTTTGTTCGCGCCTGACTCCTTCAGACACTCTGGAGAGGCTTGTAAGGTGTGCATATATCTTGTGGGGTCGGCACCTTGTGTGATGAGAGCTTGTTTAATTCCTTGTGCCAATCAGACTCCTCTTTATTAGAGAAAGTACATACCTTTGAAACTAAGGGTATTTTCATCCAAAACCACCATGAGCTTGATTTTTCTTTGGAATGAGAGAAACATGGAGCCTCCCTAGGCATAGTCACGTCTTGAAAGATGGATTGGCGCGTCTCTGGTCCTGGTTTTTGAAATCATGAATCCGAATTCCCTGTTTTGAGCCAGATTCCCTTTATTTTCTCTGAAATTCTGCCTTCCTGGATTCCGTTTTGATTCCATTCTTCTTCGAAAACTTAGAGAACTCAATATTCACGTATATGAGGCCTTTTGAATGATTATATGAGAGCTTGGTCGGTCTCTAGCTGTATTAAGGCTTTCTTCTTTGAAAATACTCAAAATTGCAATATAAGGGTATTTTGGCCAAAATCCCTTATGAGCTCGTTTTTTTGTTGAAGAGTAATTAACTAAAAGGTATTGAGAGATTCCTATCGAACCTTCCAAGAGATGGGAGAGGCTCGGTCTCCTCTCTTTTAGAATAAATCCTTTTTTTCACCAAATTCTTAAAATTAGGGTTATTTTCGTCAAAACACTAATTCTCTTCGACTTTGATCCCTCTGAAAATTTCTGAGAGAATAAATCACGTCCCACTGGCCTAGGAGGAGAGCATCCTCACGCATGAAAAGGGCATGTCCACGGTTTGGAGGAATTTTTAGAAGAAAGAAAACCCTCAGTTTCCTTATTTGATCCAAATTCCTCTAATTTCCTCTTTTAACTCCAAATCTTTTTCTTTTTGCTTCAAGGCTTCCCTTTTGAAATCAAATTGAAAATAGAAGTATTTTGGACGTGTTATAGGTTTAGAAACCGGTCCAGTATGTTCCATGAATTTTATTCACAGTAGAATTCCTTGTTTAAGTTAAATTCCTTTGCCTTCTCTTAAAACTCCTTTCCTTGCTTGGCTTGAACTCTAGTTGGACGCATTGGAGGCTGAGGTAACTTAAAAAATGTGTGTATGGGTCTAGTTCCATGATTGGATAAGAACTTGATCACTTCTCTTAGCCAAATCCCCTTTTCTTCAAAATAGCCAAAATATTGAACTAGGGGCACTTCTGTGTTTACTTCTGCCTTTTTTCTTGATAAGTCTGCGTTCAAGGAGGTGGATAAACTTTGGAATGAATTGTGATTTACTTGGGTAAGGATAGAAACAAGTAGAACACGTCCTGGACTCTTTTTGGAAGTTGGTTTCCTTGTTCAAGTGAGATTCATCCTTTTATTTGAAGTAGGATTTATATTGCACTCCGAAGGAAATTCGCGTGCTAACTTTTAATGCTTGGTGTACTTGAATTGAGTTCTTAATAATGGCGTGCGGAGTGATAGCATCTTTCTTTTGCATAGATGGTAAACTTGTTCTTATTTCAAAACGATACTAATCTTCAAACTGATGACATAGAAGTTAACAGAAGTACTTATCATCTTGAGTTTGCTGATGTAGATACCCATCCTTCGTTCTCCATAGAGTCATTTTCGGTAATTATTGATATTTGTCCCTCCTTGATCATATATTCATATTCCTTCGACCATTGAATGAATAAAAGTAGTCGTATTTGTCAAGGATTCACTTTGTTTAGGTGTTCGTCAAAAAAAAAAAACTTCAGATTTGAGACACTTAGGGAGAATTGCTGTAAACTATTCATACGGACTCTGATTTGAGTCCCCGTCCCCATATTTAAAAGAAAATAAAATATTATTTATAATGCAAAAAGAATGACTTGATTCCGAGTTCGTTTGGACAATCAAATCCGTGTATACTTTTGACTTCAAAAATCCCGTATAAATTTCAGGAGTTTTTCAGATTGCACTTACTTCGGTGTTGGGACCACATATCCTAGCTCATTTGTCCTTTTTAAGCTCCCTTTTGGTATGTTGTTGGGAATGCATAGAGGAGCAAATTTGTTTCGGAAAGTACCCCGAAATTCCTTATAAATTGTCATCAGTTTTCAAGTCTTCGCGCTGCAATGTTCATCAATCTGAATTACCAAAGGAATCCTTGTTTCAGTTGGATTCTTAAAACGTTCTCTTGCTTCAAGCACAACCCCTTGTATTATTATGAATTCACTACTCTTCCCTAACTTGGTTTAGGTCATGAATTTTGTATTCTTAGGCCAGAGACACGTCTGTGGTATTGATTATTCATTTTTACTCTTTGGTTTCCAGAAAACATATTTTGCTTGATCCCTTGTTAAAGTGTGGACCAAACCAAATCCATGAGTATATCATGAGATGTGAGATGGATTTCTTGATAAGTACAGGACTCTAGGCATGAGGGTATGCTTTAAGGGATTAGGAGAAGACAAGGCTTGAAGGGATTGTAGGAGGACAAGGTTTTAGGGGGGAAGGCCGGTCTGTGTTGTTGCTCCCTTTATTTTAACTTATGTAATTTGAACTTTGCAGCCTTATCTGATCTTCTCTTTGTTTGTAGTGTACTCTTCACGGTGAGAATGAGTTAGATCTTGGTAGAATGTAGATGAGGCGGGCTTCAACAATTTTAAAGGGATTTCAGAAAGAGATTCGGGTGCAGAGACAACTGACCGGCATGAGGATAATTTCACAAAACCCATGTCTTGACTTCGGATGAGACACTTACCGATGGATTATATCATTAGAATGATAACTTTGAACGGTCTTGCTTCTGATGATTTTGTAAACCTGGGAAACTTGGTGACAACCTGTGAGAATCTTTGCTTTCAATGTTAGGTGGTTGCGAGAGTGGCTCAATTCTGTAAGAATCCGTCGGGGTGAGTTGAGTTCAGGTCCTTGTATTTTAGAGAGTTTCTTAATTTGTGCAAACCCTAGCTGCCTTTGTTGCAAATGCGAGTAGGTGAAAACCCTAAGTAAAATTCGTAATAGGAAGTCCTTCCTCACACGATCTTCACTCCAGAGGTTGTAGAAACTTCGTTTGACGCACGATTTCAGTGGTTGACCCCAACTATTGAACAGAAAAGACATTCCTTTCATATATTATAGATAAAAATTAAGATCTGGAGATTATTTTCAGGTGATAAATGCATGTGAAGTTGAACTCGGAAATATATGGTTTTACAGCAACTATTCCTTCAAGTGTTTTGATGATATCTCTTGGACCACACTTCGAAACATCATTCCCTTTTAATACGTGGTAGGAGAGACATAGACAGATATTTTTCATCAAGGGCGTGTTGTCGAATTCTCTACCCATTTGTCTCAGTTCGTCGAGTTGTGTGACTAAAGTATGAGTCGCGTCTGAGTAGAGTGGAGACTATAGACTCATCTTCAAACCGATTGTGAACCCTAGTTTGCTCCTGCATGCGTTTATTATTGAGGGATAATTTGAATGCTTCTTCTACTTGATATAGTTCTGGTGCACGCGTATAAAACCCTAAAACGTCTTATCTTCTATCAGGATCCGGGACATGGTTGCAATTGCTGAGTACAGATGCTGACGAAGAAGAATTCGACGAGACCAGAGAGAGATGCGAGATTTCTCGAGATATGTCCCCTTCATGATTTTAAAGGCTGATCTCTAGTCACCTAATCCCAAGTAATAACATGTTGTGTTGTGGGTTTTGGGAGTTGAATGGTCTTGATGTGTCCCGATCTTTTGAGACTCCTGCGCTGATCGTTTCTAAATCTGTTATATGAAAACTAGATGTCTGGTCCACCTCCTATTGGCCATGCAGGTATGTGACGCACGATTATCCATTACTCCCCAATTTGATATAAGACTAGGGATTCCCATTGACTCGGGACGTTTGGAAAATGAAGTAAGACCCTTGTAGCGTATGAGATTGAGTCTTCAAGGCGGGCAAGCGATAATCTGTGGGATGGAGACGTCTTTGGAGAGTCATGTCGAGATACTTCCGCATGTGTCTTTGTGGACAAGATGAAGTTGTTGTTCCGCCTCTACAAGTTGTCTTGACAGGGATTCATGTGAACTTCTGTAGTAAAATTATCCATTGAGATTTATTCTTGTTTTGGGAGGATGCTCAACCGAACTTGAGAGTAGTATATGCCTTCTAGTACAATTAGGGTAATAGATACATTCAGGTCCAACTGCGCAGTCGATTTTTGTTTGTTTATTTATGGAAGAGTTCTCTAGGAATCTGCTAGGTAATTATTCACATGGAGGAGTCATTTTTTGACATGAGGAAATTGTATGTGATCGTCATATCTTGTCCTTCGTTCATCGCGTCTGAGCCTGACTCATGGAATAACCTGTCAATTGGATTTTCTCGAAAAAAGAGACTTTGACCGAGGGAACTGCTAGTATGCGCCTAAATGAGTAATGTGTATCCTGAAGCTATGGTCTCGGATCCTTCTCTTGTTTTACTTAAGTGATGGTAGCTGGTTGTAGCTGTATGTCGAGTAACGGACTTTTATCTGAATTGTTGGCACTTCAGATTTGTTTTCCCTTGGTAGGTCCAGGTGCGAAGATATTCTTCTTCTCCTTCTTAGGTGAACTGAGGTCCCATCGGAAAATGATACTGGATAATCGTTGGTGTAGCCGAGATGGAGGCTCATCGAGACTTAGTCGTACAATCGCTAGGACTCCTTTTCTTTCTGACAGGACAGGTGTTGAGATAGCATATCGACCGACGGCTTTGAATCTTCAGATAAGTATGAGCGTTGGCCAAGCAATGCCTTGGAATCTAGTCTTATCTTATACTTTGTCGCGTTCTGGTCATGATCCTCTGAAACACGAAAATGACAAGATGCATCTCGGCTGGCGATTTATGACCTTATGTGGCTCTGCAAAGCTTCTGTCTAGGTCACGAATTTTTTTGAACCTTTCCAAGTTTTTGCTAAGTTTATCCTGTAAACGACGAAAAGAAAAATCCGACAAAAAAAAAACTAGGTCAATCTGATACCGAATGAAAGAGTTATAAGTAAAATAGTAAAGTGAAGTAAAACTTCCCGAGTCCCCTGTGATCAGGTTGAGGGTCCTTGACCCAAACGAATTTTGGAGCAAATATTCATCAGAATCTCTAAGTTTAGGGTGTCATATGGTCCTTGAGAGTGATGAGGTCAGCTGGATGGTTGCTCATTTGCTCTGTCGCTTTCGTAATGAGCTTTATCTTCTCCGGTGAGGTCGATTGTAGACAAGATCCCGTCAGTGCTATTCTCAGCAGTTTTAGTATTCCTTTTTTAGGAAACGTGTACTCGATCTAGATTTGTTGAATCTATCCCTACTGGTAACTCTAAATGCGTTTTCAGATAAGTCTGGATGTCGATCTGAGATTTTGCAAGATTCTGTTGAGTCTCCTGGAGTTCTCCTTGGTCCTTATCCAACGTTTTCAAGGATTAGAAGTAGATTTTTATGAAAATAGGTTACTAGGGCGTTTTGTTATCCAGGAAGAGATCCATGTGATCCAGGACGCACTAACCTATTCACTAAGGTCAAACTCGAAAGAGAGAGAAAATGCTTGTAAGGATAACTCTCTCGGCTAAGTCTGTAATGGATTTACAGAGACTGAATCAATAGAACGTTTTTGTGTTTGGATTGTTGGAATTGTCTTCCTTCCTAAAAGATCTTGATTGATATCTGTAACTGAGTGAACAACCTCCCACTGTGGTCACCAAAAATGTAGTTACTTAAAATCTGAGAGAGGTTAGAAGTGGGATTCTAGGGTTTCTGAAAGTGAGTTACGGGAGGTTGAGCACGAACAGTCCTCGCCTAAACCACTCACAGTGGACGTTCAAAGGCTGCTTCAGTCACGGGGAAGAGATTTAGGGCTGGACTTAGGGAGGGAAGCAGATGAAGAGACAGATCAGAGAATTCTAGGTTTTGAAGAAGAATTACTCTGAGAGGTTATGAGAAAGTTCTCGTAGCTTGGAAAAATAGATGACATATTTATAGATGAATTCTCTAATCTCAAGTTGGTGAAGATAAGGACTGCTTTTCGTGTCGTGCGGAGCAATTCTCCCGTCTCTTCAGGAATAGGGATAAACTAGGTTGAGTTTATCTAGTTATTCCACCTCCTTTACTCTCTTTTGCGGTGAGAAATAAGCAGGGTATTTCTCACACGTGCCATAGACCGCAAGACCAAAACCTTAATTGTTATCCCCCCCCCCCCATTTGTGTGAAGCTGAGTCATCCTTTGTGATGACGTATTGAGAGAGAGAAATATTCTCTTTAGCTGAGTTGGCTGAGATAGAGAGATATTCTCCTATTTGTAAGAATGACTAGGATGAGTCACGTGAAAAGGCATGGGATGCCTCAGAATTCGTATCGAGGGGAGACTCGATTCCTACATGAAACTCGTGCCTACCATGGGGAATATTCAGCCTTATCTGAGATTTCCAGAGAGATTTGAATCCCTCTGAGATTTTGCAGAGAGATTTGAATTTCTCAGAGATTTTGCAGAGAGATTTGAATCTCTCAGATATTTTGCGGAGAGATATGAATCTCTCAGAGATTTTGCAGACGGATCAAAATATCTACGAAGATTTTCTTAACGGATCCGAATCTCTCTGTGGTCAGCTAGGACTCATCCCGTAGAGAGAGAAAAGGCTTTGTACGCCCGATTAATTCCTTTGCGAGACTTTGGCTCACTTGTCTTTGACCAGCATATCTTGCAGAGATGTGCAACTATGTGTCCATATGATGAGCAAACAAGACCAGTGTATCTCGAAATGATATTCTTGGAGTCTGTCGAAAGGGCCCAGAGGTAAAATAACCAGCGTATCTCGCGGGGTGTCCTAGGAGTTATTTGTAAACCTCAGTAAGTCGAGTCAGAGCCTAGAGCAGACATGACCAGTGTAACTTGCGATGATGTACTAGGAATCAGTTTTTGATCTCAAATAGGGTGAGTTGTGCTTACAGGAGATATGTATATCTCCGCTCTGGGTCATAAGTCTGTCGGGGACGTATTTACGCATCTACAGAGCCTACATGACAAGGAACATCTCGTCAAGGATGTATACTAGGAATCATGGCATCACAATCAGCTCCATCTCGCGAAGACATGCTGGAATTGTGGCTGTTCTGGTTCATAAGTCTACTGGGGACGTTTTACGCTCTACAAAACCTACGTGACCAGCAGTATCTCGTCGAGGATGTGCGCTAGGAATCACGGCATCACGACCAGCAGTGTCTCGTGGGGACGTATACTAGAAATCGTGGCTAAGGATGCCTTGAGGGCCAAGGGCTTAATCTCTCCCGTGAGAGTTGAATTCTGTCTATAGGGTTGAATTGACACTTTTTCCCCTTATCCAAATTTCACCATCTACAGCTTCATACATGAATTGGTTCTTGTATAGTACTTTGTACAACTACAAACCAAACCGAATATGTTTCAAATTGTCCATGGATATTTTTATGGGATAGTTAACATTTGAACAACTCTCTTGAAACACATTTAGATTCATTTGATTATCTATCATGATTGATTGATCATCATATTTGATCTAGAAGTGTTAGATGAATATGGCTAAACTATAAGTGTTCATATGTCTAACTTCGGTTAACTATTATTGAGCCAGCGGTTATACACGTTTAGGTACGGTTCTTCCATATCTAAATATAGGTATATTTTATTTTTGTGTATCAAGCTAATACCATCTAACGTTGGAGATTGATTACTTAGTTTCTAAGCAGACTTAGCTTGAATCTTAAATAAGGAGTTCTTCTAATGGTGAATATCAATTGCTTTGTTACTAAGCTATCTTAGCTTTGATTGTAAGCAACCGTAATTTGAAAGACTATATAAGGGAGAACTCTAGTATCTGGGAAACCTATTACCGACACTCTCATGTGTCCTAGTTGAAAACTATAGTCGATTCTCCATTAACCTAGGGTTTTCCAAAACAATTATTAAGTTAACGACTTGAAGACTTCATTCTTGATTCGTGAAGCCAGATCAAAATATTTTCTCTGTAGTTGCGTATTCTGATCTTACTTGTTCTATCGTATTGAGTTTTATCTTCTCTAAGATTTACTTGAGATTCATCTCTGATAGGTAAGATATAAAAAGTAATCAAAACACTTTTTCGTCACAGACTCTTGTGATTCCGCAATAACTTCTTCTGTTAATCAGTTAGGTTATTGTGAGGTGACTAATATTTTTAGGATGCTCTTCGAGAGTATAAGACCGGATTATTAGTTGAGTTTCCTGTTCACCTTGATTTATCAAAAGACGGAAACAAAACCAGAATAGGCATTCTATGGGAGAATGATTTGTTTATAAGTCTTCGACTTTGGGTCATAGGAACTCTTAATTATGGGTGAGATCAGCTAAGGAAATCACGTGCGCAGAGTCCTGCTTGGATTCAAGAGGCATAAGGAACACGACTGTACCTTCATCGGTGTGAGACTTGGTTAGGGCTCAACTACATTCCAGTCCGAAGTTAACTTGTAGTAGGCTAGAGTCTGTAGCGGCTTAATACAATGTGGTGTTCAAATATGGACTAGGTCCCGAGGTTTTTCTGCATTTGCGGTTTCCTCGTTAACAAAGTTTCTGGTGTATGTGTTATTTCTTTTCCGCATTATATTTGTTTATATAATTGAAATATCACAGGTTGTGCGTTATTCAATCACAGTTGATAAATCCGACCTTGTTTGTTGGATAGAACTTGATTGACACTGGGACATTGGTATTTGGTACCATCCAAGTTATTCTCATATCAATCAGTCTCACGGATTTCTATCTAGTTGATTTTATTGATTGTATTGAGAAAGAGATAAAGCTATTTGATATCTTTCTTGATTGAGTGTCACTTTTAAGTTGGTGCTCTCGGAATTATATTGGAGTTTAGTCCATATAGATTACCGAACGAAATATTGGGTGTGGTTGTTATACGCCCACCTTTTCAATTGGTATCAAAGCAGGCAAACTCGCTAAGACTTCACAAGTCTGTATTTGAAGCAATTCAATGTGTATGGACCATAAAATCTCTGTTAACGCTTCACCAGTTTTAGATCTACCCAACTCCGAGTGTGTTCTAGAAACCATCGATGAGGTTGAGTGTTTTGTGATGGGTCGGAAAACCGACTTTGTTTATCCGCAAGTGCACGGTGTCGAAAATGTAGACAACAACAAATGTGGTTCGTTCCCAAGAGGAGTGTTTCTAAAATTACTTCTAACTAATACAATAAACTTCCTAATCAATATCAATTCAAGAGGAGATTTTCTGAAATGTATACTAAGAAACAAGCAAATAAATTGGATGCAAACAAAATTATTAAAGTGACGAGCAAGATGAGAAAAGGTTAAGGATCCTGGAATCCTTCATAAGCTAGGTTTACTTATGATTTATCACGAGAGTCTCTATTTTACTCATGTAAAGCGGCAACGCCTGGCTACTTAGACATGGAAGATATGTCGTTCAAATTTATTGATAATCGACAAAGAATTGTTTGATCTCGACCTAAAAGTAGAACTCCTAAACACTATGTATACATGGCATACAAAGTTGAAGAATGTTCATTAATCTATAATCAATCAGGTCTCAATGGGGTTGTCTATAGCTTACCTATGTAGTATACTTGGCATAAAACATGAAAAGATCTATAAAAACAATCACCCAATATGAGATACTCAAACATAAAATTAAGCTTTTGATTTAAAGAAACTCTTGTTCATAAACACAAATAATCTGCCTACAAATTCATCCTTTCACCCTAACAATAGTTTACCAAACCATTGTTTTCTCAAAAGCCATAAAAACTGATAAAGGAAATAACAAGCTAAGCATAGCGAAAGAAAGCTTAAACCTAGTTTCTTCCCTGTAAACGGCATCCCCTCTTGTGTCTGTCTCGATCGAATTATATACCGGTGTTGTAGAGAGCCTAACTGAGACCTAGCAGTAACTTCCCAAGGCCCATACCGAACACCAACACCAGTTACTAAGTCCAAACTCTTCCCCAAGTCCGACAACCCCACATCTAACTCTCTGTCCATCTAGGCACCACCTTCACCTGGTTGATTCCGTTGCGACATTTTCTCAAGCATTAGACCCACGTCTGTAGCACCAGCTTAACTTTCCTCTCCATCTCGGCCAAGCCCAATGCAACTGTGCAGCAGCCTCAGTTCAATCTCCACCAGCAAAACAACCCCAATTTAAATCCGTGAATCATCTTCTAATTGGACTCTAAACCTTCTATTTGATTCACCCATCAGGGACTGTTGAACACCCAACCCTTTCTTCGTCTTCATGTTGCTGCAATTTCTCGTCTCAATCGAGATTTCAAACAACAGCTGCCTTTCAGTTCAGGCCACAGGACCAGCTGCAGTTTCCGTTTACTACCGCAGATACCGGCTTCTTCTTGCTATTCTCGCTAATTTCTTGGCTTGATGCAGTCCCTACACTTCAATAAATCGAACCCCAAAATCTCTGTTGACGCTGTTGTAAGATGCCCCCAAAATTTGTTGATGTTTGAACGGAAGCAAATCAGATCTGGGACTGATTTTTCAGCATACAATTTAGACCAGAAATGACCCTTAGGTTCACTGATTCAAACCCTAATGTTCGTAGCCGTGAATCAACAGCAACAAGTGATGTAGTTTTAAAGTGTGGTAAGAAAGGGATTCGATACTCGACTTTTTAAAGGTTTGGTTCAAGACAAATAAAGAAAAGCTAGAAACTAATAAACTTTTATTTTATTTTATTTTTACTAAGGAGAAAAGAATTTAGGGTTTTGGATTCCACTACTTCCAATGACTGTAAACTCAATAACAATTTCTTTGACAAATACTCCTACTTTACTCAAAACAGTTTCGAACCCAATCTCAAGCTTTGGAAGATATAACGTTACAAGCTCTTTTTATTACTCTCGTCACTATTCTCGGGCCTAATTTTCCTTCGCTTATAAAATATCGATAGATAAACTACCTAAAACAATTAATATGAAGCATATAAAGAAGAGAAATTTTTTAATAATTTTAAAGCACAAAAAATGGAGTAATTGTCAAAGAAAATAACTACTAAAATTTACGCATCGAAAATAACTTCCTCCAAAACCCTAGAAAAGAAATCTAGCTACTCATGAATCGAAGATTGGAGAATACTTGATTAATCATTGTATTAAAAATAATGAAATTCTACTTACAACGATTTTTAGTCGCTAAAGGTATTCAGCCACAAAAGTGTTGCAATAGTTCAGTTGCGGAAGAGCTACTGCAGCTAAAACAATGTACGATATTGTTCTTCTGCGGTTGAATATAAGACTGCTTCTGCAACTGTTTCTGACAGCAGAAGATAACTTTTTGAAACTTGTGATTTTTCGATGCTGCAATATCTATTCTCGCCTAGGCTATCCGTCACCCCTGTCTAACTCCCAACAACCCTTTATATACTCATAGCATTATCAAATCTTCATAATATCTCACCTTCAATTCATTATTCTTTACGGAATATTTTTTTTCTTTTTTTTTACAATATCCTGCGATTTTCTTTCATTCTGTTCCTCTTTCACGTATCTGTTGTACACAGAATTGCTCCAACCTGTTGCCATCTTCTTCCAGTTCATGTTTAATTCCTCCAGCCACACGCAATCTTCCCAAGTTTAGAAAATCATACCCGATAAAACTCTTCATCCCTGTTTAACTTAAAGTACATGGAAAGTTCCTTTTAAATCGAATCCAAGGACCTTACCAGTCCTGTTTAGCTATAAAATACCCGTACAAGTCCAAAACCATGATTGAGTCTCTCCCATACTCCTCAAACTCTCTAACGGACCCGAGAACAAACCATCTCTTTTGTTTTGCATCAATCGGGTTACCCAACCTAACTGGGTCGAACAAATCACCAATATCCTCCATGTTTACTCTTAATAGGTCCATTGCAAACAAATCCATCGATTAAATCTGATTAAATATCGGTCAAAATTTGAACCCTAAATCTGGTTCGTGAAGAAAACGTTCCCGCCAGAATCCGTGAGCTCTGATTCATCTTTTGCCGATTATCTAGCCAATTCTGGTAAAAACAAAGACCATTACCATCCCTGTTTAGTCCTTAGGAACAAACCCATTTAGTTTCATAACTTTAGTCTCATCACAACTCATTCAAATCACGAACCCTAACTTTGCAGCCATTAAAACCTGATTTCACGCCAAAATTTGAAATTCAAACGGAGAAGATGACCTCCCCTTATCCAACAGAGGTGTCCCTTTAGCAATCGAGGGTATATTTAGCAATCTTTGGGGTGCAAATAGCAATTTGTGGGGTATAAGGATTAATTTTGGGCTGTGAATAGCAAAAACTCCTCCGGGTGCCTTTATCAACTCCTTCAAATGCCTTTAGTACTTTTCTCCGGAGGTTCAAACACCACTTTTCGAATTCTTCCACCACCAGCCGTCTCTTACCTCTCAGATCCACTTTTTTCCTTCATTTGTTCTTCATCATTAAAGATGCCATGCTTTTCAGACATTACTTGCATCACTAAAGCCGACATGCTTTTCAGATAGAAATGAAGAAATAAAAGTAAATAATGAGAAATAATTCGCCTCCAATAGCAGTTGCACATGAAATGACACTTTAGCACTTTTAAGCGACGTTTCTTCTTCTTTTGCTTCAAAGTACCTAAAACTCAAAATTAAACATAAGATACATAATTTACAAGAAAACTTAGCAAAGAAAGCATAAACAATAGATAAATATCAAGGTGTTTTAGACACCTATCAACAAGCCAATTACCATGGCAGTAGCATCAATCATTCACCTGGTTCTACTCTCAAAAAGAACTCAAATTCAGTCGATGGCAAGAACAATCAACACCATATCTCGCTGATTTGAGAAGGACTTGAACTCCACCGGCAGAACGGTAAAGAATAGAACAGAAAGAATCATTTTATTGTAGTTGAGAACGTTATTCTCCCCTTCTCGTTGTTTAGATAAGAAATGGAAATGAGATTTAAGAAATGTGGTGGTGAAGCCACGTCCCACTTTCTTTCTTTTAATTCCACTAGTGGTCTTCAGGTATATGGAACTCAACTTGTTTTGTATCTGGACCGTGAGATTACAAGGTGGTGCAGCCAGTTGTTGGCTTGCCAGCCTACAAACTCTCATTAAGACCTGACTCCTTTGGAACTGTAAGTCGCAGGCGCCAATTTAGCTTCCAATCCATTTATTCTCCGGGTGAAAGGATTTGTCTTGTAATTCCTGTAAAAGCTCTAAAATAATATTATTATCTAATTAATGAGACCTAACTAGTATAAATGTGGGTATACAAGTGTCGCACTTTCGTGCTTATCATTTTAATCTAGAGAAAATCATCAAAAACCTTTGTCTAGAGAAACAACAATTGATAAGGAAATTTGATTTACTTCATTGCAAAATTTACATCAAAAACTCTGATCTTCGAGAATGCTCTGAAGAGGTAGTTGATCTCCAGAAGAAGTTAGATGAAAAAATCTGGATCAATACTGATCTTTTTGCAGACATTGCAAAATGTAAGGATTTGAAGTCTGCCAAAGGATCTTCAATGGATTTGAGAAACTCCTTTAATTCTTCTTTGAAGGATTGTCATAAGTCAGGAGATAAACGAGGTTTAGACTTTGTAAAACCTGATATGACTCATGATTTCTCTGATGAGTTTAGAGATGTTGGTTCATGTATGTTTTGTGGTTCTTGTGATCATTTTCAACATACATGCATGCCTTTTAAGAAAAGTTTTAAAGGTTGCTAGTGATCTTCACAAGAAAGCTGAACAACTGCTTACTACTCTAATAAGGTGTACAAAACTAACAAGAAAACCTAAACGGGAAAGTAGTGTTAGTATGGGAGCTAAATCAACATCACCCTTTCAATGGTTCCTTGATAGTGGATGTATCCGGCATATGACAGGTGATCTTTCATGGTTTGTGAATACGAACGATTTTGAAGGAGGACCTGTAACATTCGGAGATGGGAGTTGTTGCTACATCAGCAAAAAGGGGACGATCAAACTACCAGGTATTCCTAAAATCCATGATGTCGTATACATTAAAAGTATGACTGCTAATCTTCTTTTTGTTAGTCAAATTTGTGACAAAGTCCATGAAGTTGTCTTCAGTGTGAATGGATATGACATTGTAGACAATACTGGAAAAGTATTTTTCAGGGAACTCGTGGTAAAAATAACTGTTATCTTTTGGATACTCAGTTTAATAATTGTTGCAATTTGACTAAGGTGGAATCTACACATCTTTGGCATGAACGTTTTGGTCACATCAATTATCACCTTCTAACTAAGATCATAAACAAATAACTTTTTAGAGGTGTTCCCAAAATCAATGCTAAGATTGATGGTGTCTGTGGTATCTATCAAAAAGGTAAACAAACAAGAGTTCCACATAAATCATCTCGAGATATTCTCACTAAAGCTCCACTTTGATTTAATTCATATGGATCTCTTCGGTCATATTCAACAACCTACTGATGCTGGGAAGAAGTACGATTTAGTTATGGTAGATGATTACACTAGATTCACTTGGGTGGCATTTTTGGCCCATAAAAATGAAACCTTAAGTGAGTTCAAGATTATTGTTAATAGAATCCAGAATGAACAGGGTCGCAAACTAAAGAAAATTAGAAACGGTCGTGGAACTGAATTCAAAGGCACCAAAGTTTTTGAATTCTGTGACAAACTAGGGATTATTCAACAATATTCACCACCCATAACTCCACAAGCCAATGGAGTTGCAGAAAGAAAGAATAAGAATATTCAAGAAATGGCAAGGGTAATGCTCCATAACAAAAACTTACCGTTGAAGTTTTGGGGAGAAGCTATTTTTACAGCATGTTATTTGATCAACCGTGTTTACTTACGGTCTAAAACCCTAAATACTCCTTATGAGTTGTGGTACGGTAAGAAGCCCAACTTACACTATCTCAGAGTGTTTGGCAGTAAGTGTTATATTCTGAAAGATCAAGAACATAAAGAGAAATTTGATTCCAAAAGCGATGAAGGTATTTTTCTTGGCTATGCATCTGACAGTCGAGGTTTTCGGGTATACAATCTCAGAGCTCATGTTATGATGGAATCAACAAATGTTATCATTGACGATCTGAGTGATTTCCGTCATGATGAACCTCCTGCTGAATTTCCTCCAATGGAGACAATTGAGAAAGTCAAAGAAATCTCAGAATTAGTAGAAGTTGTTCCAACTGTTGCAGATCCTGACATTTCTAGTGACGAGGAGAAAATCCCTAGTAAGGGTATTCCAGTTGAACGTGCACCACCATGATATCTCTGGGTTCAAAGGGATCATGATACTAACAGTATTATTGGAGGAAAAAAACACACTGCTAAGACGAGAGGACAACTTCAAAATATTTACAACTTTGGATGTTATCTATCGCAAGTGGAACCAAAAAACATTGATGAAGCTCTTAGCGATCCTTTATGGGTGAATGCAATGCATCAAGAATTAAATCAATTACAAAGACAAGATGTATGGGAACTCGTACCTTGTCCCTCTAATGTAAATATTGTTGATACTAAATGGATATTCAAGAACAAGTCGGATGAATTTGGCACTATTGTCAGAAATAAAGCTAGACTTGTCGCTCAAGGATATTCATAGATTGAAGATATTGACTTTGACGAGACTTTTGTTCATATGGCACGCCTTGAGTCTATTATATTACTATTATCTCATGATTGTTTTCTCAAGATTAAGCTATTTCAAGTGGACGTAAAAACCGCATTCTTAAATGGATGTTTAAAGGAAGAGGTTTATGTTAGTCAACCGAAAGGATTTGAAAGTTCAGAATTTCCTAATCATGTCTTTAGGATCAGAAAGGAATTGTATGGATTAAAACAAGCACCTCGTGCCTGGTTCGAAAAACTAACAACTTCTCTTCTTAGGAAAGGTTTTTCGAGGGGTGGAGCTGATAAAACGCTTTTTACCAAATGGAGTGGGAAGGACGTTGTTATTTCTCAAGTCTATGTAGATGATATCATCTATGGATCAAATTCCGAGAAACTTACAAACGATTTTCAAGTCTCTTTTGGAAGGGAATTTGAGATGAGCAACGTTGTTGAATTAAAATTCTTTTTAGGATTACAAATTCAACAACACAAGGATGGAATATACTTATCTCAAGAAAAGTACGCTAGGGATCTTGTTAAAAGGTTCGGTCTTGATAAGTCTACTCCAGAACTTACTCCCATACCCACTACTGGTAAACTGCACAAAGATGAGAAAGGAATCCATGTGGATCAGAAACTTTATCGATCATTCGTTGGGAGTCTTTTATATCTTACAGCTACTAGACTTGACATTGCTTTTAGTGTTGGTTACGGTGCTAGATTTTAGGCTAATCCGAAGGAATCTCATCTTTCTGTTGCAAAACGGGATCATGCGATATGTTCAACATACTATCGATTATGGTTTATCTTATACTTTTGATACTAACACTGATCTTACTGCCTATTCAGATGCTGATTGGGAAGGATGTGTGGAAAACAGAAAAATTATATCAGGGGGATTTTATTATGTGGGATTGAATCTTGTGGCATGTCATAGCAAGAAACAAAACCCACAGTATATTTCAACTTGTGAAGCAGAATATATTGCTGCAGGTTCGTGCTATACTCAACTATTATGGATGAAACAAATGCTTGCTGATTATGGAATTGACATTGGCACAATGAAGATCTTCTGTGATAACTCAAGCGTGATTCGCATTACTTAGAATCCTGTTGAGCACTCAAGAACTAAGCACATTGACATAAGGTACCATTTTATAAGAGATCTCTATGAAAATGGTATTATTACCATGGAATTTGTGCCTTCAGAACAACAATTGGCTGATATTCTCACCGAACCTCTAGACAATGCAACGTTTTAATACTTATGACAGTTTATTGTTGTTGTTTTGGTTCATTAAATTTCTAGCTTTTTTTCCCTGGATTTATCTATATCTTTTGGGAAATGAAAGCTTGAAGTTCCAGTGAATTGTTGTCTCAATTCTGTATTTGTTTCTAGTAGTTATATTGTTTTTCTGTTATATTTTTAGATCGGAGTAGTATCAAAATGATCAAAGAAATACTTATTTTCTCGTAAAAGTAAGGTCGCTCATGTTGTTCTCTTGTGAATAACATCAAATGGGGGAGAGTTCTTAAATGAACTTGTGCTTAATTGCCATATCTTTGTAGGGAGAGCAGTTGTGAAATTTGAAGGGGTTAACTTGTATCTTAATAAACTCCTTGATGAATACACTAAGTTTCGACTATGTGAAATCATCGAAACAAAGTTGATATGTTTCCTTTTAGTCATGAATTATATTTTGAGAATTCATTATGATCACATAGTTTTCGTACCTTTGCCAATTTATATTGACAAAAAGGGGGAGAATTATGTGGTAGTTCACACTATATACATATGGTTTACGGATAATTATGTATGGGGAGTAGTTTTTATTATAAGATGGAAGTATTGACTAAGGGGGAGTGATACATATCACCTGTAATGCAATTGGACTTTGATTCTATATAATAATACTATGGCACTGAATAACAATAAGAAAACATATACATTGTTACATATTGTTATTGTTATGGATCTTCAACAACAATGATGCTGAGTTGAACACATTCAGAATCGATGGAGAACTTGAAGTAACGAAGAATTCAAGGAAGTTGAAGAGCCAAGGAAATCAAGCATGATGGATCAGAAGCTATAAAGTTTATTTATTTTGTAATCCATATGTATTGATAGTTTTGTCACTAAAATTGAAAAGGGGGGAGATTGTTAGAGCACTGCTCGGTCGAACTCGCAAGCGTTGCTATCTCAAGCTTGTTTGTCAAGTTTAGTTGATCAAAACTATATACTTGTTTCTAATCTGCTTATATCTATGTCTCGTATTATGATAGAAATATATAGTTGAGTTTTAGACTTCACGGCGTTCACCAATTTAAGAAGAAGATCTACTGAAGAGCTTGGAGGAACTTCATCAACAAAAGGTATGTGCGTACTAAAATTTATCTATCACTCAGAAATCTATTCAATTCTATCTTCTAAAGAGACTAAGTCGTTTAGCTATATAGACTTTTACATTATACACAATTGAAATTTCGAGCTGAGTTTAGCTCGTTTATATATTTCTCGAAATACGTGTTTTAAGCTTTTAGCTTTAGCTAAAATTCATCATCTACTTGACGAGTTTAGTTGGAAATAATTATTTGTTGGAAACTAAATATTATGTCAAGATGATCATGTGAAAATTACCTTGAACATCTTACATGATCTGTGTGAGACAATCATTTGATGTTAACTTGTGAAGTTTCGTATTGATCGATTAATCACTGGAAAATTACTTGAATCTAGTGGTATATGTAAGATTACCATTGTTGTCTTCTAAGGATGTTTCAATGATTAAATGAGAGTTTGGAACTACTACCAATGCCTGGATATAACACAGGTTGTATACTTTGTATACTAACTATGTTTGCAAACGGGTTTACCTGTGAAAAGGTCCGGAACTGTGGTTCGCGTACTCTATTTGCGAATGGCACGACTAAGCCAAAGTCCGGAACTGTGGTTCGCGTACTCTGTTTGCGAACATAGTGGTAAAGCTCTAAAATCGGTAAGTATGAAATCCATACTCATGAACTCAAGTTCGTTTGCGAACTAAAGTCCCTGGAACTTTAATGAAATAAGGTATGCGAACTTGTTTTGCAAACCATGGCATTATGTTCATGAATTGGTTCTTGTATAGTGCATTGTACAACTACAAACCAAACCGAATCTGTTTCAAATTGTTCATGGATATTTCTATGAGATAGTAAACATTTGAACAACTCTCTTGAAACACATTTAGATTCATTTGATTATTTATCATGATTGATTGATCATCATATTTGATCTAGAAGTGTTAGATGAATATGGCTAAACTATAAGTGTTCATATGGCTAACTTCGGTTAACTATTATTGAGCCAACGGTTATACACGTTTGGGTACGGTTCATCCATATATAAATGTAGATATATTTCATTTGTGTGTATCAAGCTAATACCATCTAACAGAGGAGATTGATTGCTTAGTTTCTAAGAAGATTTAGCTTGAATCTTAAATCAGGAGTTCATCTAACAATGAATATCAATTGCTTTGTTACTAAGATATCTTAGCTTTGATTGTAAGCAACCCTGATTTGAAATACTATATAAGGGAGAACTCTAGTATCTGGGAAACCTATTCCCGACACTCTCGTGTGTCCTACTTGAAAACTAGAGTCGATTCTCCATTAACCTAGGGTTTTCCAAAACCATTATTAGGTTAATGACTTGAAAACTTCATTTGGGATTCGTGAAGCCAGATCCAACTATTTTCTCTGTAGTTGCGTATTATGATCTTACTTGTTCTATCGTATTGAGTTTTATCTTCTCTGTTAGAGCACTGCTCGGTCGAACTCGCAAGCGTTGCTATCTCAGCATGTTTTTCAAGTTTAATTGTCAAAACTATAAGTCTTGATTTCTAGTCTACTTATAGCTATGTCTCGGATTAGGATAGAATGTGTAGTTGAGATTTAGACTTCACGACGTTCATCGATTGAAGACGAAGATCTACTAAGGGGAGCTTGGAGGAACTTCATCAACAAAAGGTAGGTGGAGACGTGGATTCATCTATCACTCAGAAGTCTATTCTATTCTATCTCTTATTGAGACTAAGTCGTATAGCTATATAGACTTTACATTATACACATTTGATATTTCAAAATAAGTTTAACTCGCTTATATCTTTCTCGAAATATGTGTTGGAAAGCTTTTTGCTTTAACTACGTTCATCATTATTCTTGACAAAAGTCAAAAGATGATCATGTGAAAATCGTCAGGTAACATCTTATATGATTTGTGTGAGACAGTCATTTGATGTACACTCAGAATGTTTCGTTTTGATCATTCGATCACTTGAAAATTGCTTATAAGCTAATAGTGTGTGTAAGACAGCTATTGTCGTCTTCTAAGAATGTTTCAATGATTGAAATGGGAGTTTAGAAAAATTAATCATTGTCTGGATATAGCACAATATGCATACCCGTATGCAAACTGCCGTAAGAATGATTCAGGTCCGGAAACCAAGTATGCATACCCGTATGCGAAGGGTTTTAACTGTTAAAGTCCGGGAACTAAATTTGCATACCCGTTTTCACCTGAGTTCGGTCTGGAACGACAATATGCGTACCCATTTGCGAACTGTCGGATGTGACCAAAGTCCGGAACTTAAGTTTGCGTACCCGTTTACAAACTTATGTGGTTAAGTTCTAATATCGGTTAACTATGACTTCATACTCATGAACAAATACATTTATATATTAAGGAATGCAATCTTTGCAAACTGTAGCTAAAATGTTTATGAACTGATTCTTTTGAATCAATCCGATTTTGCTTCAATTGTATCTTATATACTTCTATGAGAATATAAACAATTGAACAACTCTATGAGTAACACAATTAGATTCATTTGAGTATCATTTGATCTAGAAGTGTCAAGATGAACATGGTTAACACAAAAGTGTTCATATGGCTAACTTCGGTTAACTGTTATTGAGCCAATTCAATATACACGTTTAGGTACGGTTACCCATATCTAAATGAAGGTATATTTCATTTGTGTGTAACAAGCTAAGACCATCTAACGGTAGAAACTTAGTTTGAATTTTAAATCAGGTTTTTCATCTAACGGTGAATATTGATTGCTTTGTCTCAAAGTTATCAAACCCTGATTTGAAGACTATATAAGGGAGAACTCTAGCAACTGGGAAACCTAATCCCCACACCTCATGTGTGATACTAGTTACGACTAGAGTCGATTCTTCTTTAACCTAGGTTTTTCCTAAAACCATTATAGGTTAACGACTTCAAGACTTCATTGGGATTCTGAAGCCAGACCCAACTATTTTCTCTGTAGTTGCGTGTTCTGATCTTACTTGTTCTATCATATTGAGTATTATATTCTTTAAGATTTGCTCGAGATTTATCTCCGATAGGTAAGACATAAAAAGTAATCACAAAGCTCTTCGTCTCATTCTTTGTGATTCCATAATAACTTGTTCTACCACCATATAGTTAAGTTATTATGAGGTGATTGATATTTCTAGGATGTTCTTCGGGAATATAAGATCGGATTATCAATTGGTTCTTGTTCACCTTGATTTATCAAATGACGGAATAAAAACTTCGTAGGTATTCTGTAAGAGACAAATTTATCTATCAGAATAGACTTTTCTGTGGGAGACAGATTTTTTTATCAGGTCTTCGACTTTGGGTCGTAACAACTCTTAGTTGTGGGTGAGATCAGCTAAGGGAATCAAGTGCGTAGAGTCCTGCTGGGATTCAGAGACGTAAGGAACGCGACTGTACCTTGATCAGTGTGAGGTTGGTTAAGGTTCAACTACATTCCAGACCGAAGTTAACTTGTAGTAGGCTAGAGTCTGTAACGGCTTATAATATAGTATGGTGTTCAATTCTGGACTAGGTCCCGGGGTTTTTATGCATTTGCGGTTTCCTCGTTAACAAAACTTATGGTGTCTGTGTTATTTCTTTTTCGCATTATATTTGTTTACATAATGGAAATATCATAGGTTGTGCGTAGTTCAATCAATTGGTAAATCCAACCTTTGGTTATTGATTGAAATTGATTGACACTTGAATATTTGTCTTTGGTACCGTTCAAGTTTTTTCTCATAATAATCAGGCTCGCGAATTCCTATCGGTTTGATTTGCTGATTACATTGAGAAAAAAAGATATAACTCTTGGATATATTTTCCTTGATTGAGTCTGAATGTCTAGTTGATTCTCTTGGAATTATATTGGAGTTAGTCCATACAAATTACCTAAACGAAATATTGGTTGTGGTTGTTAGACACCCGCTTTTTCATTCTCAAAGATTTATCTGAGATTCATCTCCGATAGGAAAGATATAAAAAGTAATCACAACAGTTCTTCGTCTCATACTCTTCTGATTCTGCAATAACTTCATATGTCAATCAGTTAGGTTATTCTGAGGTGACTAATATTTTTAGGCTGCTCTTCGGGAGTATAAGACCGGATTATTAATTGAGTTTCCTGTTCACCTTGATTTATCTAAAGACGGAAACAAAACCAGAATAGACATATCTGTGGGAGACAGATTTGTTTATAAGTCTTCGAATTTGGGTCGTAGAAACTCTTAGTTGTGGATGAGATCAGCTAAGGAAATCACATGCGCTGAGTCCTGTTGGGATTCAAGAGGCGTAAGGAACGCGACTGTACCTTAATCTGTGTGAGACTTGGTTAGGGCTCAACGACATTCCAGTCCGAAGTTAACAGATAGTAGGCTAGAGTCTGTAGCGGCTTAATACATTGTGGTGTTCAAATATGGACTAGGTCCCGGGGTTTTTCTGCATTTGCGGTTTCCTCGTTAACAAATTTTATGGTGTCCGTGTTATTTCTTTTCCGCATTATATTTGTTTATATAATTGAACTATCACAGGTTATGCGTGGTTCAATTACAATTGATAAATCTGACCTTGTTTTTTGGATAGAACTTGATTGACACTCGGACATTGGTCTTTGGTACCATCCGAGTTATTCTCATATCAATCAGTCTCACGGATTTCTATCTAGTTGATTTACTGACTGTATTGAGAAAGAGATAAAGCTCTTTGATATCTTTCTTGATTGAGTCTCTCTTTTAAGTTGGTGCTCTCAGAATTATATTGGAGTTTAGTCCATACAGATTTCCGAACGAAATATTGGGTGTGGTTGTTATACCCCCCACATTTTCAGTTAGAAGATTTGATGATGGTCTTTTCTTTGGGTAAAATACGGTTTAGTACAAATTGGGTCCAATATGGACTGGTTATTAGGTACCGATAGTCATTTATTTATTTAAAATATGGAAAGTACATCGATAACCTTCGTAATTTATGATTTAGTCTGAATATTTACAATTTAATTTAAAGTGATGCACGATGATGTCAACAATTCTAAATAACTAAAAGCAACTTTAAGACAATTTATCTTTCGAAATGATCGTCAAATTTCACAAACTTTATACATTTGGAAGCTCTTTGCGAGATCTACACTAAGAGTACCCATATGACTATAAAAAAAATGTTTTTTAAAATTTAAATTTTTGAGTTATCTTATCTCATGTATACAAAAAAGTGCATATACACAAAATTTTAATTTACGTATTTACACCTTTATAAGCTTATGCACTCATTTTTTTAGCATATGAAACAATTTGTACATGCGATTGTTTACATAAACATAAGCTTATGCAATCATTTATTCCATATGTGCACCAGTTTGCTTCAATCAAAAACACTCGTAAAAATATCCCCAACAAATTATTTTGAACCTATATTATTAAAAAAAAATGAATTTTATAAATAAAATTAAACAAGAAATTCTCCTTAGTTGTTTCTATGTAGTTACTGGAAAATCCATCTGGGTTTATCGTCGCTAGTGTCTTGTTCTTTTCGACAGCTACAAAAATAAAGAACGAGATCAAAATAAAATCCTAGATTGAAGCTTTAAGACTAATTTTGAGTTCAGATCTAGATGGAGATGAAGAAAATAATAAATAAAAGTAGAGAGAAAATGAAAGACTTACCATCCGAGTAGAGAGATGGAGATGACGAAGATAAAAAAAAAATATAACAGAAAAAATCACTATGTATCGATCATCTTCCAGAATGAAAATAAATGGAAGATGTCTCTGTCTTTTCGCGATAGATATCATCTATGATTTTTCGTCATCAAAGAGTAAATAACTGAATTAGGTAGGTTATTTTTCCATGAAAAGAATTCGATATGGATTGAATCGTTTAAAAAAGGAGTGACATGTTCTAAATTTGATAAATTAAGACCACCTACCTAGGCTTTAAGGGACAAGATTAGAGAGTCAAAATCCCTATGAAAACGGGACTAAATGTGAATTTCTACCTTTTATTTCCTTTCATTTTTACTTATTGTAGGACCGAAGGGAGTCCTTCTATATGTTAACTATTGAGCTAAAATGTATTTGGACGTCACTTTTTTTTCATCGATTCAATTCAATTGGAATCAATCATTTTTTAATAAAATTGATTTGAGATTTAGAGACCTACAACCCCCAATTGTTATGAGACACCATCAATCTGATTAAAACTCGAATTGATCATCGATTATTTCGAAAAGAAAACCTTCAGAAAAACGTAGTGTAACGTAACTTTTGCAATTTTGTAAAATTCGATTAAATCGGACCAAAATTAATCATCTTTTTTCCAGAATCGGTTTGATAATCAATGATTTAGGATCTCTAATTATATCTAAACTCCATCAGATCGAATGAATTCGATCATAACAAATATCAAAAATGATGGTGCAAAAACAACTATGGTGACAATAACAATTAGGAAAGGATATATGCGTTCCTTTCTAGCAAAAATAGAGGATCACAGAAATTTCGGCCCGCCTCTACTGATGCGCATGCATAATAATTTTGTTTGAAGGGTTTTTTTTTAGTCTTCCAACTTATTTAATCATCTATTATTCCCCGCCAAAGAAACTGCCTATCCCCCAGTGTCTCTAAACTCTTTTTTTTAAAATGACGCTTTGTTCTTCACTCTCTCTTCTTTCCATCTTCATCTTCTTTCTGCAACCAAGAAGTGTTCAATCTTCTCAAAAAGATCATCCAAAACACATTAATAATGGTAGAATCTCTTTGCGTCTCTAATTTCAAGTCTAGTACCACCTTCAGACCCTTATTCTCCTTCTATTCTTGCGTCACCCAAACCTTTTCAAGATCAGGCTTTTATAGCCTTACAAAAGCTATATACAAATAACTGACTAGCAATTACAGATTTGCTTTACAACATAGTTGGCCAACCGCTCCAACTTGCCTAACTCATTTCATAAAGCCATAGAGGCAGTTCCTAGCCTTAGAAAGCATAAAGCAAACACCAACTCCGTGTAACCAAATCTTAACGTTAAGACCATGTGCCCCGCACATGTCTCCAACCTTGCTGCGCTATGATAGCTTGTCCTAGCCAAGCTATTATTGTTGTGCATCGCCCCCCTAATGAAACAAGTAGGCTTATGCCAGTCTTGCTTGCAGCTCTGCATGCCTCATGCACTCAGGCTATGTGCCAAATTCTACTGGCACCTATTGATGCTAATCCCGCATTTTTGGCATGTCCAAACCATGTTTGGACCATATCTTGGCCTTACTTGCAACTCTGAATGCATCCCGCATTTCTTGCCTAGGCCAAGTTGCAAATAATGAGCCATCTTTGTGCATTATTACTAGGCTGCTTGACTGTCCGGTCATAGACCTATCCACGGCTCATAAAAAAAATTATAGGTACATTAATTATATATCCTTATTTTTGACACCCAACAAATATATCCTTTCCCAAAATAAATATATCCCTACTCCTTTTAGAAGCCAAAAATCTGAATTACTAGATTACTAAAGTACCACCATATATATTTCACATTACAACGCTCTCCGACAGATTATTTTCATTTACGTTCTTTCACTTTCTCTTTCTTCTCTCACTCAAAAACCAGATCTGGAAAATAGCGAAACTGAAAAATTAAAGAATTAAATCACGATTTTTAGAGATTAGTTGTAGTTTAAAGAAGATCAAAATCGTCGCGGAAATCATAAAATTAGGTTTAAATCAATTTTAATCGATTTATTGTGTTCTTCATAATTTGATGATTGAAAAACAAGATTCAAAAGGTAAAAAAACGAATTTCCTCTTCTCTTTACTGTGTATTTAATAATCGATTTGATTATTTTGTTTCAAAACAAGTTTGATTTTGATTTCTTACAAATCCATTTTGAAATCAGTTTCTGTTTCTAAAACATTGATGCATGTTAATTTCTTGAACAGATTTAGTGTAACTAATACGGATGCAAGTTTTGAATTGTTTAGATTTGTTACAAGTTTTGTTTGATTTCATTAAATTATTTGATTCATTTATTTTGATTTTTGCTGTCAAATCAATTTTCTTTTATTGTTATCATATCCGTGCTAATTTTTTGATGGTTTACTGTTACATGTGATCGAAACAAAATTGAACTGCATTGTTGGAGGAAATGTCAACTTATATAGGTAAAACTCAACTTTATAATGTTAAGTTCACAAAATTATGATGGTTTGAATAATGAATGAATGGTTATGGTTGTAGTTGATGAATGATTTATAGTGTTTTTTTGTTGAAAACTCAACTGTGGTTGATGAATGATTGTGTTAGTTCATACTAATGATTTATAACGTTTATAGTGATTATTTCGCGGTGAACCTGAATCTCCAAGTTTGAGTATTCGTTCATGAATTCACGACTTTAATTTCAATTATGAATGAATGAATGAATTGATGACAAATAGAAAGTATATTGATACAAATAGAAAAAGCATGCAGCAAATTTCGAGAGAACTGGTGTTAACAACTAAAGTTGACCCCAATCCGTGGGATCAACAATAGAAGTTGATACCACAAAACTGAAATCCAGGAACATGTTTTCCCAGAAACTGGTATCAACACCAGAGATGATACCAATAACAGGGATCAACAACCTAGGTTGATATAAATTTTTTTCCTGATATTACAAATCTGCATTTTGTAAATGAAAAGATGACGTGCTCTCTTTAGTAAATGCTAACTATTTTTGTTATTTTAAGTAGATTGAAAAAACAAAAACAAAAAAGATAGAAGAAAGAAACCAACAAAATGAAAACGGGAAGAAGATAATTGAGGAAGAAAAAGAAGAGGAACCGCATAAAGCTCTCAAAGGTAAAATTCTTGTATTTGAAAAGAAATTTGGTTATGCATTTTGGCTTGTTCTTGTATTTTCAATTGACAATATTGTTTTTTAGTTAGTTGTTGAAGGTTCGGGCCAAATCGAGTTTCGAATCTTCATTTATTGTTAAAAATCAACATCTTCTGGCTAGTCCTTATTATTGTTATATGATCCATCGTGAGTTTAGTTTTGGAGCAAAACTATGATATGATTGTGGGACAATAAGTCGTAGGGCATCTGGTTGAGAATTGTAGAGCATGTTTCTATAATTTAGGTTAACTTGAGTATCACGATTTCTGATCAGTAGAAGTAAACCATGAATCTGATGATTCTAGTTTCATACATGTCTTAGCATGTTTAATTTATAAAAAGATGTGTCGAATTGGGTTAGGACTATCAAGGATTATCCAAATTGTGGAGAACGCATTTTGAGTAGGAATTATATTGAAGCTTCTATTTTGCTGGCTCATTATAGACATTTCGATCTTAGGATGTCTATCTTTAGAGTCTCTTGGCCAACATGATCTTTTTTCTGGCACATACGTCGAGTATATTTGTATTGGATTAAAAAATACTTTATCTCAAAATATGAATCAGTTAATTAAGTGCATCAATCTTTCATTGACTCATGTTTGAATATCCAATATAATGTTTTAAGTATCTTGCAGATACTTCCGGTTCAGGGGAACTTCTATTCCAGAGATTATTATAGCCAGAAGACAGTGCTCATCAGTGAATTCTCGAGCTTGGTAAATTTTGTGGTAATATGTACATCATCGGAAGTTTGTAAATTTATAGGCTGGGTCACTTTTGAGTTTTTATGAAATTAATGTGGTTGTACAAGATATTGTCTATTGTTGTAAATGAAATATTGCTACATGATGCCTGTAGGTATACAACTTATGGAAAATAGCTTAAATATACAAACAAATTCATGTGATTTTTTTGACGTAGTCAACAAGCCAAGTTGATTCCAAAATCTGGAAATCTGAAAACATATTGGCTCCAAATTATGGCTTCAACAATCCAAGTTAACATCTAAAATTGGTGTCAACAACCATAGTTGACACCAATAACTCGTGTCAACAACGGAAGTTGATCCCACAAACCGATGCCAACAGTCAAAGTTGGCACCAAGTCTGGAACTCAAGAACATCATGTTTAAAGAGTATCGTGTCAACAACCAAAGTTGATAGTAAATATCCCGTGTCAACAACGTAAGTTGATCCCAAAATTAAAAATTCAAAAAATGTTCAGATTAGCATGGTGTCAACAACCAAAGTTGATCCCAAAATCCGGGGTCTAACAACCGAAGTTGATCCCCAAAATTAGAAATTCAGAAAATTTTCATATTATGTGGGGTCAATAACCAAAGTTGATTCTAAAAATCTAGTGTCAACAACCAAAGTCGACCCCAAAATCTAGTGTCAACAACCAAAGTTGATCCTAAAAATTGATGTACTAAAAATAGTGAACCTGACATGAATTGAACACGCATCTTCTGACTGGAGTCAGTTGTGATACCATTACACCACAAGTTCGAATTAATGTGCATTATAATACATGTATTACTGTGAACATACCTACTTATTGTGACATACAAGTTTATATCTTAGTGACATGCTAGTTTCTGTATATGAAGAAAAACAAGAAAGATGTACAAAAAATGAACAGTGGGTCTATAGACAAAATGAACAGAAAAAATCATAAGAAAAATGATAAGCAACATGAAAAGAACGAATAAAAAGCAAGTTGATAAGCAAGATAAACATATAAGAAAACATAAGCAAACTAATGTTCCCACAAAGGTTTGCTAAATATCGTGAACTTAGCAACGCAATCAAAAATTCATACACAGAAAAATGTAAAAGAGAGAAAACTGACTAGTATTCCCTTAGGTCCAAGGATTAGTAAAGATTACACATATCATATCTACTAACATGTTGCACCTAGAGATCGAAATGTCATTATGAACAACATCACATATAGTTTGACTTGTACAAGAATGAAACAGAAATCTCCGTATAAATGAATTTTGTGCAATGGAAAAATGACTGCCAAGTATGCCAAATACAGTAAGCAATAATACTACAGTGCTTCCATGGAAAATCGTATGTGAATTATTTAATGAGGATATAAAACTCAACGATAGAAATAAATCAATTTATGCATTTCAAGGTACTTAATTGGTCATGCTTAATGTGTCATAACTATGGATTCTCTTTAAGCTGGAAGACGGAACTTGGCGAACATTTCGGACACAATATAACTACAGTAGTAAAATCTAATTAGAGGTACTTACGATGTATAATAAAACTACAACTAACTCAGATCGTGTCAAATTTCAGATAATATTTCTATTGATTGTAGATATTCCAGTAATTACCATATGATCAGTATTTTCTATTGAACTCCATGTTAAAATATTGAATATAGTCCAAGTACTTGACTTCATACCACACATATTCACTTAAATTTTTTAATCTCAAGCTCAACAAACTTGTTCATACAACAAGCTCTAACCTAAACCCTATTTAAATTGTATATCAATATGTAAACAGAAGAAAACTTAACGAATTAGTTTTATACAGTCAACAAAAATGACAAGAATTTAAATTCTTATCCACCAAAAACAATGTAGGATCAAAACCCCCAACTAGTCCACAATTGGCTCAATAGAAAAACATTACTACTAAAATGATTAAGAGAATAACTAAAACAAATTACCTGCAAAAGTTCTAGTAGCAAAATCAACACCGATAAACGATTTAGGCTCAAAACAAAACTAATTTCTCGTAAATTTTGAAAAAAATATTATATTTTACAACACCAGAATCATTAATCAACACGATCTTGAATGAATGATCGAAAACTACCAAAAAAACGAACCCTAAAAATTGAAATTCTCGATTGATAAATCTGAGTTCTAGGGTTATCGATTGGTTCATGAATCTGTTTGCAGCGGTGGAGGTGATGGCGTAGGAGGTGATCCTGAATTTATTTGTAGCGACAAGGTGATAACACAGGAGGTGGTGGTGGTGGTGGTGGTGGCTGTCGTTGGAGAGGGAGAGAAAGAGAGAACTTTGATCTCAGAAAAATGATGAAAACGATTGATTTAGTCTACTGTATAGGAAGGGTAAAAATGGAAAGAATAAAAAACATTAATGGGTCTTAATGGGCTTTTAGATGGAAAGGGGTACATTTATTATAGGGCTGAGCAGAAAAACCGAAACCGCGGATTTCACCCGTTTCCGTCCGCAAAATTGCGGGTGAAACCCAATCCGCAAGAGTTATGGTCCGGACACGGGTGCATTCTCAAATCCGGACGCGGTGCGGTTACGGTTGCGGTTGGGTTTTGAAAACCGCGTATTACCCGCACCGTAGGGCAGTTAGGGGATTTAATAAAATTATTAAGGATAATATGGGAAGTGTGAGTTTTATATATAAGCATCTTTATCTTTCTGAAACCTAATAGCCTTTTTTCTTCCGAGAGGAAGAGACCTAGCATCAGTTTTTATTCTCTGAGCAGCATCAGTAGATTCAGTACCCAAGAAGTCATGACGACCTTCGATTCTTCTTCAATCATCACCTCCTTCTGATCTAAAGTCTCTCTTTCTACCGGATCTGTAACTGTAAATAGTTATTCTCTCATTTTCATTTCTTGTGACTTTCAATGATTATTCTATTACATCGAGAGCATTAGGAGTTTTCAAAGAAGGAATGTCATATTGGTGATGTTGATTTCGTTTTAATTAGTTTGGAATTTTCTTAGATGTCAAAATAATTTTGAGTATGTAATACTGGTGATGTTTGATTTAGGGTTTTTTTAGATTTGTTTTTTTCTTCCAGTTTAGGGATTTTTGGTGATTTGGTCGGTGTATCATCCCTTCTTATGGTACTCTGAAGATTTTGGGTGATTTAGGAAATCTTGCAGATGCGGCAGAAATCTTACAACTTAGTACTGATTATCTATAACTTACAACTGTTTACTGATTATCTGTAACTCCTCATTTTATAGATGCGACAGATATCTTGCAGGAAATTCCAGACATATCTATTATGGATTGAATGAACTAGCACTCAAATCCAAGGACTCTTTTTTGGCATCAGATGGCTTGGCACTAGACTTGTTGTTGCATTTGAATTAGTACTCTTTTGTGTTAACTGTTAACTATCTTCTGTCTATTGGCTTGGCACCAGACTTGTTGTTGCATTTGAGATAGTACTCTTTTGTGTGAAGAGTCGTCTGTATTAAAATTTTAGTTTCTATACTTGTTTTTTTTTTGACTAAATCAGTGGTTAATCCGCATCCGACCCGTACAACCCGCTGATCCGCAGAGGTCAAATCCGCGGGTGATTGGGCCGGTCACGGTTGCATTTTCCAAATCCGCAACTTTGACGGTTTGGTTGCGGATGACCCCTAATATAAATGGGAATTTTTGAAACCCATCAAAACATGGAGCCGCTACGATGTAGTCGGGCCATATCAAACAAGTATGTGACCCCTCTTATTTTTCTGACACATATTTGAAACATTCTGTCTTATGTTGTAAGGCCTTGAGCCCATGTATGTGCGGCCCATATAGGTGTAACCAGGGTTTACCACATAGCCTATATATAGAGGCTTAAACCTATGTAACATGTAACTTATCTCTAATGAATAAAAGTTCTCCTTCTTATGTTGTTCCATATTCTGTTTCTACTTCAACACGTTATCAAGCACGACTCTACCACTTTGTACAAATTTTTTTTTATTAGTTTTATCGCTCGAGATCAATCCTGGATTCCTTTAAGAAGATATTAGCGTGGTTCTGATCATGATTAATTTTTATTATAGATGTGTTACCAGGTATTCTCGTTTCACAGAAGAATCTCGTTTTCATAGTATTTTCTAGGGTTCCACGAATATATGATTGTCAAGCATAGAGATTTCACCGTTCGATTTTCACAAAATTTTGTTATGTTTAACCCAATTAGGTATTACATATCATACAAAAATTTCAATCAAATCTGAATATGATGCAATCTCTAAAACTTGCTTTTACTAAAACTGTGTATGTTTAGAAAAACCCTAGTTTATAACATCGTTGTAAAACCTAATATTTAAGAATTGGAACCGTTGGATTATGTTGTATTTTCAATATGTGTTATATATTGTTCTTTTTGAGATACTTTAAAAAATTTATAAAGATCCAACCATGGAAAATACTCAAAAGTACTTTATATTTCCAACTGTGTCCACATAAACGCTAATTGAAACAGTCATACGGCGTCATGGATATATTTTTATCTAGCCGTTGGATTTATTTGAAATTTTATTATGTTTCTAGAAACATTATGATGAAGCTAATGTAAAAATTTCATAATCATCGGAGATGTTTAAAATTGTTTTATGATCACTAAAGTTGGATGATGAAATTTCCAATTTTAGGGTTAACAATATGTTTTGGGCTCATATGTTAATAATTTCAAGATTATTATCAATGAGCTTGAATACTTCATATATAATGGACTTTATATGCTTATATTCGTTAACCATGACCTTGTCAACCCAATGATTCGGGCCTTTACCAAATAGTTGACCAGACTTTGATTAAACCAACTCGACTCGAATTTGACTTTTTGGACTCAGAAGTACTTGAGCACCATTATAGGGTATTTGATGTGGAAGTTTGTGTACACAAGTATAATACTTCCATCATAAAAAATAAATAAATATATTCTACCTATAACGATGCACCGTTTAAACATGAAGCTGAATTTTTTACGTTTCTTAGGCGACATATTAACTTTTCAGATTATGTAATGCTCTGAATGAAGTTTTTGAAACATTCACGAACTTTTTCCCCCCGAAAATTTGAATGTTCAGTGGGATGCATTCCACTTGCTACACTACAAAGATAGGTTACAAATTAGCACCTCAACTTTTGTGGAAAGAAATTCACAAAATGTGACATGAGTCAAAAAAATCTTTCCATTTTTATCTTTTCAACTTCATCCATTATACTAAAGTAACAGTAGATGCTGAAATATGTTAACAAGAGATTCACGGTCTTTCGTAAGATATTCAACCCAATGCAAGTGGTTAGGATGCATGTGAGATTCTCTTGAGTAACAATGTATACCTGTTGGGATAAAGAAATTTGTCAACTTAAGGTAACTGTGGCAAGGATAATTATGGAAAGAACCTCAAAGAACAGAGGGTAGAAGTGCTAAATCATACCAACATTTGTATACTAGAACATGTGAAAGAATACACATAAATTATGGTAAAATATATAAGCCTTTTTCTAAACTAGGACCAGAGATGTAATTCTGGCTCAAGTAATAACGATACAGAGTAAATGTAACTACCTTACATGAAACAGAGATGTAATTCTGACTCATTTAAACAGGAGTTGGAAACTTGGTATAAATATTTTACTGAGAATGGTAAAAACAATGAAATGCAGGTATCTTATAGTAGCAACCAACTACAAGATATATAGAGAGTTTAAAGGACAACAAACTAACTATATGTTAAAACAAGGTCATGCCCCTGCTTGTCAACTTCAGTGGCAATAAGAAGTTTGCCCAGTTAATAAGAATTAAATTCATTGTCTGCACTTATGGAATGAAAAGTATATCATTTCCATGAGACATAAATACTCTAAAGCATTTGAGTTATAAGGATCATTTGTACATTATGAATTATCTTCATGAACTGTAGCACTCTAAAGTAAAGGAGATAAATTTTCTTTTGTTACATAATAAGGCTACACCACTTGTTACACGACGCTCTTAAGGAAATATATTAAACTGATTGTTGAATTATTTCCTTATGTAATACCATGCGATGATTGGATCACTACATGCAAGCGAAGAAATGCTCAATCTTTGTTGCCTAATTGGTATAAAGATTAAAAGTTACATGAGCTCTGTAAGAACCAAGAGCTAATCACACTTTGATAAGTTTCTACGAAGTCTACGCAAACGGTTATTGTATGAAAACTAACTTTGAGAATGGGAATGCATCTACAAATTACCTCCAATGAATGTGAAAGGAATCACATTTTAGAGAAAATAATGAGCCAATTAGTCTAGTGAACTGTAAATCACTAATATTTGGATAATTGAATCCATATCTTCACCGACAATGTAATGTTGGGAATTGACTCATTCAGGTTTTGACATAACAATAAAGACACTTTGGTTGTGATATGATGTTCTGTTTTGAAAGAACTCAAATGGACATCCTTTTATTTGAGTGAACAAGAAAATGGGAATTACAAAGATTGAAAGAATGCAAAGTGACGGCATCTCTCATAATCAACTCTATCTAAAGTACTAGAAACCCCACCTCCCCTCCCATTATGCTTTTAAAGTAATAAAGCATGTAACTCATTTTACAAAGTCATTTTTTAGTAAAAAGGATTGAGACCATCCTAAGATGCAAATGGTAAACAACCCATTTTTTCAAAAGAAACAAGGTGATATTTGTGAACATATCCATACAGAATGCAGACCATTCAAGTGATTTATAGCTCTGGTGGATGATTCGAAGTGTTGGACTAGTTATAATTCCCAATTAATGTTGCGTTTGGAAAACTACTAGCACATATTATACATGTAAGGACTCACCACCCCTTGTAAATGCTAGAGAGTATACATCATAAGGAATTGATGGTTATTGTATGATAGGATCAATGTAGAGTATCATATACCCCATGGTCTCGCAAAGGTTATCATCAAAGGTTACAGATGGTGCCTAAGGCATGGTTATGCGTACAAACCTACCTTTAATTGCTTGGGGAATATGCAATATTATATGCATCTTCACTTATTCGTTTTTAGACCCACGATTGGTCAACCATTCTTTGCGTACCAGTTGGTAACTAGATATAAGCCTGACATTTTGTGTTCTTACGCATTTTTGGTTGCACTATATATGTGCCCTTACGACTCCACATCGTACTATGATGGGTCATCAAAATGATTAAGTGACTATGTTGGACAAGAATTTCCAATAAGTATCCGCATTTTAAAACTTTTGGCAGGATATCTCTTGCCGCTAGATTTGCGGGTTATCACTTTAATGAGACAGTCTTCCCATCGTTAGGGGGAGATAAGAAAACGTATTTTCTAAAGGAACGACAGGAATTGTCGTGGTGTGTTCCCACTGTGTCTCATATTGATTCTTGTACTCCACAAATGTAAATGTGAAGTGACAAAGAATAATTGATTTTCAGAATGTATACTGATGTCGCTAAAGTGATGAGATCACACATACCAGTTGCAAACCTACCTGCAAGTTTACAAATCCTCAATAAGGGATATACACCGTAGACTAAGGTGTTGCAACTACACTTAGTGGAAGTGTGGTTGAGGTCGTGGCTCCATAAAGGAAGTTTGAGAGACCACTTGGTTCGATCAATCCTCACCCAGAAAGGAATTAGGTGAGTAAGGCACAACTTATTTATATCATCAAAAATCATCTCATAAGATTGTCTCTTAATATGTCCATGAATCAACTGGAGGACGCTCCGAAGTTTAATGATTCCAGAGAACAATGACATCCCAAGTGGATTATGAGAATGCGCATGAGTCAATGGAAAGATCACGCGAGCATATTGATGATTAATTTCATATACACTTGCTTAAGGAAATAGAGCAAGATGAGATCGAACCAAGCTCCTTGTTGCTTAATGTCAACGAAGAGCATACTTGGCCTATACAATCCAGGTAGAACTTGGTTCTTTGACAAATATACAGGTATTTGGTGTGGTAGTGCTCACCAACCAAGTGTAAAGCCTGTGGACATACATGATTATTTGTCACAAAGCGCAGTGAGAATAATGAAGTCGTAAAGTATAAAGACTCGCCTTGTGGGACGAGGTATCTCACAAAGCCCTGGAATTGTTTACTATGTTGTAACGAACGTTATAGCGTTCTGTTACTTAGTTGGCTTGGTAGTTTCAAAATGACTTGAAATGCAGCATTTTTATGTAGTTATTACGTATCACTATAAGGATTAAGGGATAAAGATGTTTACAAAAGTGCATAACAGTCGTTTTGTTACCCAAATCAAAATACTCTAAACCACGGAGTACGTTTCAAATTATAGTGGAACGCTCACTTAAGGATTAAAATAATATGGCGGATTTGGTATACCCGTCTAAGTGACTATTTGATTGGGAAGGGATAAATAATTAAGGTATTTCCTCTGCGTACTCATATAGAAAATTCCTGATTTGGAATTGTAGCTATCTAAGTCGATGGTATAGACATGGTATGCACTCTTAATGAAATAAGAGATTATACAAGCTACTTGAAATTCGAATTTGAGATAAAAATATGGGAAAAGTTCGGTCTGACACCGAGCTTGTGGTATATTATTCCACCAGTTTGCATATGTCCATAGTTGTCAGGAAATTTAACAAGGACATGTATCTTGCTAGCACTCCCATAATTAGTTGAGGTACAAATGTAAGTAAATGACCATTTCGTCTAAAGGAAGATGGCGAAGATGTGTTGGGAGATGAAATTCCCCTATCTAAGTGCAATAGACACATTTTTGTACTTAGCATAATGTACTCGACCAAATATTTCATCCTCAGTGAACTTGTTAATTAGCTAGATATATCTTAGCGCCGACACAATGTCTTTGGAATGGTATAATGAATGTAACCATATAATTAAAAGGAACCATTGTCATGAGTTTGTTTTATCCCTACAAAGACATAAAGAGGACTGCTAATGGAAGTGCAATCCTAAAGTTGTTGATTATAAATGAATAATAATCTCTTCTCCCATGAAAGTAATCAGGGGGAGACATGATTGAATTATTTACTTAGTCATTTCTATATTCACTTTTGGAAAGTATATGACTAAAGGAACTGTCTGGAAACTCCTCCGAATGGAATCAGGGGGAGATGCCGACATCAGGGGGAGGATCTAAGGATATGATGTCGACATATTTAACTCCAAAATGTGAAGCTATGTTGTACTCTTTTTCCCTTCGATCGAGATTAGTTTTTTCCCACAGGGATTTTGTTACTCGGCAAGGTTTTTTGCGAGGCAACCATAACTACACCAACTATATGATAAGATGAAGACCTGCAGATTGCATTGATATAATTGCTTGAAAATATCAGAATCAAAGAGATGTAACTCGATAGTTTGTCAAGTGAAATCACTGCCAGAACCAGCACAATAAGGCAAGGAGGCACAAGTCAACTAGTAGTATTGATACTACTATTGCGTATCAATACTAGGTGTTCATCAATATTATGTATGGCTAATCAGCAAAGGCATACTTTCGGACTTATCGGGTTGTACTCTTTTCCCTTCCTCAAGGTTTTATCCCACCGGGTTTTCCCTTGTCAAGGTTTTAACGAGGCAACATATGCGAGTTCAACTATATATCTAATTTTCGTAATATTGTACTCTTTTTCCTTAGTTCAGGATTTTTCCCTCTGGGTTTTCCTAGCGAGGTTTTAATGAGGAAATAGACTTAGATACGATGGTCATCGAGGAGAGAACTACATTTGAAGAACTACGTCTGAAGCACTATATGTAAAGCACTACATATGAAGCATTGATATTGGACCGCACAAGTGGGAGTGTTGTAGGGCCTTGAGCCCATGTATGTGCGGCCCATATAGGTGTAACCGGGGTTTACCTCATAGCCTATATATAGAGGCTTAACCTATGTAACATATAACTTATCTCTAATGAATAAAAGTTCTCCTTCTTCTGTTGTTTCATATTCTGTTTCTACTTCAACATTTTATGTTTTCTAGGGAGATTTAGAGGGAGCAAATTTTTGGAGATAAGTAGTTTTATGTTTGTTTTTTTTTTAAGAAAAAGTAGGATACTTTTTTAATACATGTTGAAAAGGGAAAAGGGGTCACTAGCCGGGGCGATCAAAACAAAGGGTATTTATTAAATTTCCACAAAAATTATTTGGTCATCCCCACGAGGAATTTGCCTTACGACGGCATAAAGCCTCGCCGAAGGGGGGTTTTATTCTTCTCCAACTCATTTAATCATTCCCCGCCAAAGGAACTGCCTCTCGCTCGGTCTCTCTAAACTCTTTCTAAGAAAATGTCGCTTTGTTCTTCACTCTCTCTTCTTTTCATCTTCATCTTCTTTCTGCAACCAAGAAGTGCTCAATCTTCTCAAAAAGATCATCCAAAACACATTAACAATGGTAGAATCTCTCTTGGTTCTCCAATTTCAAGTCTAGTACCACCTTCAGACCCTAATTCTCCTTCTATTCTTGCTTCATCCGATTCTCCAAGTTCGACTCCATCACCATCACCATCACAAAACCCTAATTCTCCTCCAGTTCCGGCTTTGTTTGTTTTTGGAGATTCTTCTGTTGATTGCGGAACCAATAATTTCTTGGGGACATTTGCTCGTGCTGATTTGGTTCCTTATGGCAGAGACTTCGATACTCATACTCCAACTGGAAGGTTTTGTAATGGAAGAATCGTCGTCGATTATCTTGGTAACACCCATTATTTTCTTTTCAAATCTCCCCTTTTTACTTTATAAAGAATTTTCTGAGCCCATTTAGGATTTTCCCAATTTTGTTTCTTGCTGTAAAAATTTGCTGTGATTTGCTAGAACGTGCATTGATTCTGTTTTTTCCTTTTGGATTTCTTCTTGATCAGTTTTAGTTTCCTAATTATCTATATTTCACTGATTTTCTTGCAAGAATCGATGTCTGATACGATTTTATCAGCTTTTCCCTTTTCTTTAACAAAACCTCAAGAACTAAAAAAGAATCCGTTTATGATCGCGTTTTTGTTCAAATACTTGACTTGATCTAAACTGGTTTTCATGAATCAGCGTTACGACTAGGACTACCGTTTGTACCTGCATTTCTAGGGCAAGATGGATCAGTTGAAGATATGATACATGGAGTAAATTATGCTTCTGCAAGTGCTGGCATTATTTTCTCAAGCGGATCTGAACTGGTAAAATTGAATTTCATTCTTGTCTCTCTTTTTCAAATTGACAGTTTAGATTGATGTTTTTTCAAACATTACTGTCTTTGATATTCTTCAATATGAGGGTTTTTCAGAAGCTTAAACTTCATTTGATTCATATCAGGGTCAGCACATTTCATTGACCCAGCAAATTCAACAAGCAATGGATACCTTGCAGCAGTTCATATTAGCCCTAGGAGAGGAACAAGCAAATGCAATCATCTCAAAGTCGATCTTTTACCTCTCAATTGGAAGCAATGATTTTATACATTATTATCTGCGGAATGTCTCTAGAGTTCAATCTCTGTATTTTCCATGGGGTTTCAACCAGCTCTTAGTTTCAATTGTAAAACAGGAGTTGAAGGTACTAACCTCAAACTTCTAAAGTTCAATTTTGATATACCGCTGTTCTTTAGAAACTTCACTGATTTGGAGGCTATCGATGGTAAATGCAGAACTTGTACAACGCTAACGTAAGAAAAATTGTGGTGATGGGTTTGGCTCCTCTTGGTTGCGCTCCTCATTACTTATGGCAGTACAACAGTAAAAATGGAGAATGTGTGGAGGAAATAAATGACTTGGTAATGGAGTTCAATTTTGGCATGAGATATATGGTCAAAGAACTAAGGCAGGAACTCACTGATGCAGATATAACCTTTTGTGGTGCTTTCGAAGCTTCCATGGATATGACGCATAACCACCAACGTTATGGTGAGATGTCAGGACCTGATACTTGTCATTTTCTTCTATTTGGTTATAAGAGATTTACAATAAATACTTTACACTAACTCTAATATGCAACTTTGGTTTTGAATGTAGGTTTTCAAGTAACAACTGAAGCTTGTTGTGGGTTAGGTCCCTATAAAGGATGGATAATGTGCCTTGCACCGGAAATGGCTTGTGATGATGCGTCAACTCATCTCTGGTGGGATCAATTTCATCCAACTGACGCTGTAAATGAAATCCTGGCTGCTAATATCTGGTCCGACAAACACATGAAAATGTGTTTTCCCATGAATTTGCAGGACATGATCTGACTGGGAGAGCTTCACAACCAGACAGCTTCGGAAAGCCTCAAAAATAAATGGTGTGGAGAAGAGGTCACAAATAATTCAATTATATTTCTACTAATTGTGGATTTCACAGTTTCTCTCTTAATCTGTCTGTCCAACCAACTTGTATGCACAACAGGTGTATAATTGTGCAGTTTTAGAATTTTGGTATCAGCTTATAAGTTCAGTTGTAACTAGCACTGACAATGAACTAGAGTTTGTTTCTGTTAATACACATGTTATAGGTCGAAATAACCAGTGGATGAAACTACAAGTAAAACCTGGAATTTGTATAAATTGAAAGAGGTAGAGTAACAGAACTAAATCATATATATGCCCCTTCATGTCTTACGTACAATTTGTTTTGAGATTCTTCTTTTGTAAGGGTTAAACACCTTATCTACAATCAATAACGTCAATCGAAATCACTTTGATCACCTTCGCAGAGTTGTAGTGTTTCTTCATTTGACTTTTAGTACATTCGTCGTTTCTACTTAGGATAACGGTTTAATACCATGACTTTATGTGCCTAGGCTACGTCCCATATCTGAATCTTCGACTTCAGAGTTCAGCACAAAACTGGGAAATGCCAAGGTTATGTCCCTGTAAAATGTAGCATGAAAATCAGAAAACTGCCTGACACCAAATTGCTGAAAAGTAAAATGTATCAAATGACGTCAGAATATCAGAAATTCGAATTTTGACTCACTTTAAATATGGAAGAGTCATATTCTTTATTAGAGATGGATTTTTTGCCACAAAGTCTTTCCATTCATTTGGATCAATTTTCCCATCCCCATTTGAATCCGCATCAACAAAAGTCTGCAGGGTTAATTAAAAAACAAAACAGATGAATAGTTATAGCTGAAACACATACGGTGTAGTCTCCAGAGATTTAGAATGCACAGCACCTTATGAACAATTTGTTCAACAACATCATCTGAAAGGACAAGATCTGATTCATTCAACAGAGCCAAAACCATCTCCTTTAACTGACAAAGAAGAAAGAGCGGTGGATTATAAGCTGAGAGGACAAAAATGAAGTATATAAAATGGAAATCGGAAATTTTCAAGTTTACAGTATTGCCATACTGCATTGGATAATGAACTAAATGTTGTGTTTCACAATAAAATGTAAGGTCAGTAAGTTGTTTATGGTTACCTCTTCACGCTCAATGAAGCCGGTCTGCCTTAGATCATACAATCTAAATGCAACTGTAAATAAGATCCTTCCGAGATTAGTAGGCTGTAAATTGATTTGAAATTATTTCCGTAGTAACTGACGATCTTTAAAAACTTATTGTTCATACACGAAATTGATTTTGATAATTTATCACTTACATGCAATTTTGTCTACTGCGGGAGTATTAGGGTGAAAGATGCTTAATGATCTAACAAATTCTCCAAATTCGATAACCCCATTTCGCTTAACATCAAATGAATCAAATACCTGCCAACACGAGTCGAAAATTTTCTTACAAAAGGAGCAAAAACTTTAAATAAAAAAAAAAAAAAAAAAAATACACACCCTATCCGCAAAGAGATTCTTTCTATTGCTATTTCTAAAGAGAGCAAGCTGGAATTCTTCCTGATACATGAGATTGAATACGAAGTTAGCACTTCATAAATAGATAGAATAGCGGACTTGCACATACTCAATGATAACAAGAGTATAAATTTCAGAAATGAAAGAAAATATTCATTACCTTGTGAATAAGCCCATCATCGATAATGGAACTACTTAGTTTTTTAAAAAGCTCAAACAAAGCCTCTACCTCACTCACGGTAACTGCAAGGGAACACATCAATTATGGTTAAATTATGGTTGATCTATGGTGGTGATGTTCTCTCTATGAAGATCGATTGCTTCTGATATATCAATATTTGTGTATATAGAAATGCAACAACTTTCCCATTCTTGTTAGACCCAGAGACCTAAGCAGAATGAGACAAATTAGATACCAACAAAATGCACACTTACAGGGTGTTTCAGAAGAGAGAGTGCTGGGGTCTTCGTACCCAGGGACAGATCTAGCTCTCTTTGACGAATGACCACAGCCCATAAAAGCAAGAATAACAATAACAAAAAGGAGGATATTCGAAGAATTCCAGTCTCCTTTAATTTTGATTTTTCCAGACAAGATCTCCACTAATTTTGATGCTCAACTAACTATTAGAATCTGCACCTATCAAACTTCATGGAGATAATGGCTCTGTGGCTAAGTCATTAAACACATCATGTAACGAAAAATCCAATTAAAAATCCTAGAATTCAAAAGACACATTAATACAATGCAAAGTGGATGTTTTGATGAACAAGCCTCCAATGTAAAAGGTAGAGCATAATTCAGATCAGAATCAGGCATTTCTTTTAACAAGATATCTAAATAACCCGTTTCATTTCCTTATAAGCTAAATCCAAAACATAAAATCAAAAGCAAAATCAGTATCTAACCTTAACTAGATTTTTAAAATAAAATTCAGATCAGAATCTGACATTTCTTTAAACCATCTTCTTCAATTCTTATTCAATTCAACAGAATTTGAAGAAGAAGAAAAAACAATACACACATATCACATATGTACATACGAAAATAGAAGAATCCTTGAGCTTCATTTAATCAACCAATGCAGTTTGATGTTACTAATTCCTTAAATAATAATTCCATCCTTTGGAAATTCCAAAAAACAATCCATTCATACTCTTTTATCGTCACCAAGGAGGCATTAAGAACAAACAAGACTTTATAAGGTAAAGAGTACAGCATCAAAGAAATTCTTTGTAATAAACAAAACCCAATAATTGAAAAAATGTACGAAATGAAAACTACCCCAAAACACCAAACCAGGAAACAGCCAAAAAAAAAATGAAAAATCTATCAGTTATCCGGAAATGCTATCAATCTTTGGGGAAAACAAACAACTCAACTTACTTGTAAACCTCCTTGTTAGGTTTCTCTTCCCCTTAATACTCTTTCTCAATCTCTCCTAGAATTTTCAGCTCTACGTCTTCAACTCTCTATAAATTTGTTATCTGTACACTGTTTGCATAGACTTTGAAGCAGTTCTTTTCTTTTTCTTAATTTTTGAAATTGTCTCTTTCCCTAGTTTTGGTTTATTTTTCTCCGAAATAGAACACATCTTTACATGTGAATCACGAATACCTCACCTCCGTATTATTTAATGCAAAACTGCATCGACGAGGCTATTACTCATCTTTCCACGTTGTTATTTATCTAGGAAGGAAATTAGGGGTGTAAATAATACCCCAAAATACTCGGCCTGCCTGAACCCGCCTGAACCTGCCTGTACCCGAAGTAGTCCAAAGCCTGTTATTGTCCGTCGGGCCACCTGGCCTGGCCTGAATTAATTTATTGGGCGAACTCGGGCTTTGCAATTAATTAAGTTGCCCGGCCTGGTTCCCGTCCTGAAAGCTTTCTATATGCCATCAATTATTTACTATCCTCTCAAAAAGACTTACAAGTTACCATTTTATAATTGTCAATTATGTATCTAGAAAAATAAAATATATAGTTGTTTTTACTTATAATTAACCTTTTCAAACATTAATGCTAATATATTTTCTTATATAGAAAGTTTATTGTACTCTAATTAATTAATTATTATGGGCTAAAATAAGAAGTTTGTCATTGTAATTTAAATATAAAATAATACTATCACTTAGGATATGCAATGTTAGAAAGAAAAGGATGTTGTATTAAAAATAAATAAATTTAATACAATCCATTCGAAAATTTAAACTTAAAAAAAAAAAAAAAAAAAATAGTGGCCTGTCCGGCCCGATCTGGCCTGCCCGTATAAAAAGCGAGCTTCGAACGGACTTTGGGTAGCAAATTATCTACCTTTACCCGGCCCGAATTTTTTTATGGGCTCACAAATATTAAGCCTGGCCTGCCCGGCCTGTCTTAGTTTTTGGGCTGGGCGACCTGGCCTACCCGGATTTACACCCCTAAAGGAAATTATTCTGAGGGCTGAATATAGACAAAAAAAAAAGGGTCATGAAATAGTACTCTCTAAATTTTTTATCCTCCTAATTTTGTCCTTATCCACTATTAGTTAAGGCTAATAAAATTAATTTTGTTCATGTTAAATTCTTTTAGCTCCAGGGTTCATACTCATGTCCTCGTGGAGTTAAATAAAATAGCTGATTTTCTAGCTAAAAAAGCTATAAGTAATAGTATGCCGTGCGGTTAAAGATGGTTGTCATAAATAGGCCGTTTCAGTTGGGTGGAATTTAAATTCTTTCTGAAGAATAAGGTATTTTTGGAGGAATATCTTCGACTAGTTCAAATTTTTGATCGCAGATAGAATATTTCTGGTTTTTCAAATTTTGAAACTCCCGCGAATCAAGGAGTCAAATCGGTACGGGTGGTGGACTCAAACTCAGCTGGTTCATCACGCTCAAATGATTTGGGCTTGTCAAACGGGCCTACTACGGTCTATGGGTTACCTGGTAACTCAAATTTTGTTGAGAAATCTCTCATGACTGAGAATAATGTTGGCGTGATTTTCAGACCATTCTGCTGGTAATTCTCCGATCTCTGATTTGAGTAAGAGTCGTCATGCGGTTAATGGATGGGTAGGGGATGTTCCCATTAATATTGGTAACCCAACTTCAATCTCGGAGACTACAGTTGTTGTTCCTAGAGAGTGGGAAGGGTTGATGGTGTTCCCTACTTTTCTACGGTTAGTAATAGATGTAGAGTAGACGGTGTTATGAATGTTAGATGTGAAGGGGAAGTTCCAATCATGAGTAACAACTCCATTTCGTCCTCTATTCCTAGGGAGCTTTCATGTTTAAGAGTTGGAGGGGTAGGTGATGTGCCCACCTTAGTTACTGAACTGCAAACTAAGAATGGAGAGGAGTCTGGTGCTTTAGTGGCTATTCAGGGTATAGGTGGATGTGGTGTTGGGATATCCACCGATCTTGAAAGACTGGGTTTTACACCAACCCATGATGTTTTGATGGAAAATTAGTTTGTTCAAAGTTGTTGAAGACCAAGTGGTAATCAAGCTAGGTGATATTCAACAAGCTAAAGTTGATATCAGTGAGGTTATCCTTTCTACATCTAAACTGGTCATTGAGCTGTATTATACCTATGGTGGTATGCGTAGAGCGTATGAGATTCATTCTAAAAACCTTATTCAAGCTATCCTTAAAAGTACAAGGAGAGATATGATTATATTTAAGCAGTGAAGGAAGTTCAAGATAGTAGGAGTAGTGACAGTTTTGTTGGAAGTGATGCTAAGTCAAGGTGATGAGGAGGTGGAGGATGAACTTTCTTCAACGAGGACTAAAATTGTGAATTAGAACATCACGAGCTAGAATTCTTATCATAAACAGGTGGCAATGAAGGATTTGATACAAGCTCATAGGTGCCTAGCTTGTACCATTCAGGAAACTAAAATTGCTCAAATGTCTTTTTGGTTTGTAAGACACATGTGGTACAGTTCTGATTTTGATTGTAGATTTTTGCCTTCTCCAGGATCGGCTGGTAACAGTGGGGGGCTTTTAACATTTTTGATAACTCTAAAGTGGAACTGTTGGATGAGAGACAAGGTTTGAACTCTATCTCTGTTTTGCTGAAATGTAGAGCATCTAGATTTTCTTTCATCCTTTCAAATATTTACTGTCCTTGCGACTATGCACTGGGAGAGGATTTGTGGGAGGACCTAAGAAATGTAAGACAATGGAAGGATGCAACTTGGTGTATTGTTGGTGATATGAATGCAACAAGAAGTAATATGGAAAGAAACAGAGGTGGTGGGAATAAAAGGAATATGCAGTTTCTTAATGACTTCATCTTTGACTTGGAATTGGTTGATCTGCCATTAAATTGAGGGGCTTTTACATGGATTGATAAGCATACTATTCCTTTATAGGTTAGATAGGTGTGTTAGAGCATAGCTCGGTTGAACTTACCAAGCGTTGGTATGTCAAGTTTGGTTGTCATATTTTAAGTATCAAAACTCATCTAGAGTCGCTTGATTAAATACTAGAGTCAACTTCGTTTAGGTTGGACTAGAAAGTCTAGGAATGTTGAGACGTACAAGTATTACTCCGAATACCTGAAGAATGTGAAGAAGTAACGACTACAACGACGACATCATCCTTCCACTTAAGGTTAGTAATATTGACTTGATCTTGTTTCCATTCCTAACGTATCTTGGAAGTCGTGCTATATTGAAAACATAACATGTGAAGCTGTATATATCGTATATAATACTCTAGTGATGATACTTGGTCATAACAGTATGATCAAAGTATCAAGGAAAACATATTACGAAGTATAAACGCTTATCTTTTGGAATTTCGTAAATACGACATCGACATAATCTATTGTATATAGTTATTTGATTACGTGTGCATTATATAGGTATGATTTCATCCTAGAAAACTATGTATCTTTACATTAGTTTAAGTAGATGTATGAACTTGTTTTCATAATCGAAAGGGAAATCATGATTGGTCTTGTTATTCATTGAATATCTTTTGGATGACCAATGGAAGATGACTATGGTATAACCTATCTTGACTTTGTTGATACTTGAGGTATAACCGGTCATAACCTATATAATATAGCTAGTTGTAATCAGTCATGAGCTACCTTTGTAAAGCAAGGTGTAACTGATCACAAGCAAACTCGGGAAGCAAGGTGTAGCCGGTCACAACTTACTTTGTGGAGCAAGGTGTAACTGATAGACGCATTTATGTGTCTATTTTCATCTCTATTGTGTATATTGTTAGTACCCATTTTTGTACTTATTTTGGTATTTTATCTCTTTTTAGGTGTTTTTGGAGAAATAAGCTTCTGCGGCGAAATTGGCTCGAAAAGTTGTTAAAGGCATCTGGGAGGACATTTGCTATTCGGACTCTCACTTTGGATAAGGGGTAACCCATTTCCAAGCAGCTACTAAACACAGACCGTGACTGGATAGGGGGAGTCCACTTCTTCACGGGTTAAAAACAAAAAAAATGGCGGGAAAGTTTGTTTTCACGGAACAGATTTTAGGGTTGAAATTTGGACGACTTTTAAGGAGATTCAAGGGCTGATTTTCGTTGGGTTAACCCTGTTACGGATAGACAGGCTTGGTATGTGGGTTTGGATTGATTGAATTGGGTTAAATAACCCGGTAGAATCGAAACAGAGGTGATGGAAGTTTCGGATCTATGATGAACTATTTTTGGAATTTTAGGGAGACTAAATGCAAGATTTTCTACCCAAAGATTGGTATCTATCTAAGGAAGAGTTTAGAATCAAAAGGAAAGCTCAGAAACGCGTAGAAATTCTAAAACAAGAAATTGCCGTAACTTTGCCGTGAAGAGAAAGGAAGAGATTTTGGAAGATTTTGGAGAGATTTAATCGCTCTTTTTGATATAAATAGATTGGTTGGGTCATATAGAAGGGGTGTCGAAAGTTAGGGGAAGTTTAGAACACCACAGAGCCGAGAAATCAAAGGTGAAGGAAATCGGGTTCTGCTGATGTTGTTGTTGCTGCTGCTGCTGAAGAACACGAAGAACATTGACCCACACAGAACAGTCGCAAAGAAGTATCGTTCTTCAACAGCAGAACCAATTTATCGTTTATAAACAGCACTTCAATTGTAACGGTGACTTTTGTAACGACCATTAAGTGTTGCAGATTCGCTGTATTATTATTTCTCTTCAATAAAAACACCTTTTGAGCCATGATTTATTCTTTTGAGCGTGTTTTAACCATGAAGAGCTAAACCCCAACACTGGGATGACGGAGGAAGACGAATATCATACTTGGGGTAATTTTATTAATTCTTTTTAAGACTGTTGCATTAATTTTAATTGAAATTATGATTTGAATTAATTGGTTGTCATTTAATTTGATGATGTATGCTTAGGATTTACAATCAATGTTTTGAGAATCTACCTTGGCAAAAATAGAGTCCATGTTTTTCTTGATCTAAAATTGTCAAAGAATTAATAATTGAACCTTATGTTTTGAATTCGGTAGAATCCTGAGTCCCAGTAACTCTCGCACCCTTTGTAATATTTTTGTATATATTGTCAAAGATTATCTTCATACACGTTTCCCTGAATCTAGTGATGTCCATAAGGAAGTTCAGTTGTTAGAAACCCATCCTATGGTTGATGTGGTTTACCCAGGCTATGATACCCCGGTCGACTTTGTTTTCCCACCAAATATTTTCTTCCAAATGTGGGAACATATAGATTTCAAATGTGTCACCTATTAGGTTCTGAGACTAAGCCTAAGTACTTTAGGTTAATAAAATTGACACATTTGCTTAAGAATGACCACTACTCTCACTGTGGTCAATTATGTAAGTCAAACCTGATTGACTTAGAGGATCCTCAATTATTTAGGTTATTATTATGTGCTTCTAAGTTCTTATTTGAGTTTCTACAGACTCTAGGACCTAATAATTTGGATCTCACTTATGAGGAAATGCATCCAATGAAAATATTTTATTTAGACCCTTTCATAGATCCTGAACCTGAACCACAATTAGATATAGATATTCTAATCAGGAAACTAGATAAGGGAATGCTATTCTTGTTCACTTTCTTGGTTTATTGCAATTTCCTTTGGTCAACTCAATTTAGTTTTGAAGACCCGCAGTTATTCCGACTGTTACTTTATGATTCGAGTGACTAATTCTTTCCTAGTCTGGCTGAAGACTTTAAACTTAGCACTTCTTGGGAGGTAACCCATGGTTCATGCGACACGGTAATATCTTTCCTTAACTCTTTTTCTTCAAATGGTAACAGTTTCTCCTTGTTCATGCTTTTAATTTTATCTTTAGAACATTGAGGACAATGTTAGATTTAAGTTTGGGGGTATGGGAGAAACTTTTTAGTTGCAATAAATAAACTCCAGAGCCTAGAAATTTATGCCTATTAAGGATGGCACTAACCAATCTAAGTGGATGGAAGCATTTTGGTTTTAGGAGTTGAGGGACCAATCTGACTAGATGGAAACATCTATAAGAGTCTATTCATAAAAGCACAGAGCTCAGGTGTTAGAAATAACATGATAGTTTCACCGTATCTCGGAATCATCTTATTACTTCTGTTTTTGTTTTTGCAAATTTTTATGTTGATGTCTGCTGGGTTGAAATAGAGTGATTGAGTTACTAAAAAAAGAAAAGAAAAAAGAGACCAGACCAATTAGACCAATCGGAATAAATATTAACACTTGGATAGCAATATGTGTGTGTTCTCCCTGTCTCCGTCGCCTAAACAAGCGTGGAACGCATGATCCACGGGAATTACCATGTAATCTGCTGACAAGAAGCATGCGCTTGGATCCAAAAGATCTAATCATGTCGTTAAAAAAATAAATAAATAATAATAATAATAATAAATAAATAAATAAATAAATAAAGGTTTATTATAAAGTCGACCACTGGTTCCCTTGTATATGCCAGCTGAGTTGATGTAGATTTAGGATTGTCGACCACTGGTTCCCTTGTATATGCCAGTTGTGTTGATATTAGTCCAGACAAGTATCTCAATCCACTAGGTCATAGGTTCATCTTGGCATTGAAGTCCATTCGCAACCATCTATTTCTATATCCATCTTCTTAATCTATTCATGTGATTTGTTTGATTCCGGATATTGATGTCCATAGTGCGACTATCTGAGTAGAGCTCTGTCACTTATATATGAATTTTAGTATGCTTGAGTGCAAACTCGTATACAACAATTGGAATTTCGCATCAGGGTACTTCCTCCCGTAATCAATAAGTATGCCAACCAAGGAGGTTCTTTAGTGCATTCCAAGGTTCTGCGTAGATAGCTAGGGTCTGGAGTAAAGGTTTTGTGGGTATATCTCTAGTAAACCCTCCCGAGACTATAACTCGGCCACTAGGGCCACCTAGGGGTAAAGGCTTGTTGCACATGCTAAGTGCAATCGACGATGCCTGCGACAGTGAGTTAGGATTTTATTTTCTGTTTTTGATTTGCTCGGGACTAGCAAATAATAAGTTTGGGGGTATTTGATAGACGCATTTATGTGTCTATTTTCATCTCTATTGTGTATATTGTTAGTACCCATTTTTGTACTTATTTTGGTATTTTATCTCTTTTTAGGTGTTTTTGGAGAAATAAGCTTTTGTGGCGAAATTGGCTCGAAAAGTTGTTAAAGGCATCTGGGAGGACATTTGCTATTCAGACTCTCACTTTGGATAAGGGGTAACCCATTTCCAAGCAGCTACTAAACATAGACCGGGACTGGATAGGGGGACTCCTCTTCTTCACGGGTTAAAAACAAAAAAATTGGCGGGAAAGTTTGTTTTCACGGAACAGATTTTAAGGTTGAAATCTGGACGACTTTTAAGGAGATTCAAGGGCTGATTTTCGTTGGGTTAACCCTGTTAAGGATAGACAGGCTTGGTATGTGGGTTTGGATTGATTGAATTGGGTTAAATAACCCGGTAGAATCGAAACAGAGGTGATAGAAGTTTCGGGTCTGTGATGAACTATTTTTGGAATTTTAGGGAGACTAAAGGCAAGATTTTCTTCCCAAAGATTGGTATCTATCTAAGGAAGAGTTTATAATTAAAAGGAAAGCTCAGAAACGCGTAGAAATTCTAAAACAAGAAATTGCCGTAACTTTGCCGTGAAGAGAAAGGAAGAGATTTTGGAAGATTTTGGAGAGATTTAATCGCTCTTTTTGATATAAATAGATTGGTTGGGTCATATAGAAGGGGTGTCGAAAGTTAGGGGAAGTTTAGAACACCACAGAGCCGAGAAATCAAAAGTGAAGGAAACCGGGTTCTGCTGCTGCTGAAGAACACGAAGAACATTGACCCACACGGAACAGTCGCAAAGAAGTATCGTTCTTCAACAGCAGAACCGATTTATCGTTTATAAACAACACTTCAATTGTAACGGTGACTTCTGTAACGACCATTAAGTGTTGCAGATTCGCTGTATTATTATTTCTCTTCAATAAAAACACCTTTTGAGCCATGATTTATTCTTTTGAGCGTGTTTTAACCATGAAGAGCTAAACCCCAACACTGGGATGACGGAGGAAGACGAATATCATACTTGGGGTAATTTTATTAATTCTTTTTAAGACTTTTGCATTAATTATAATTGAAATTATGATTTGAATTAATTGGTTGTCATTTAATTTGATGATGTATGCTTAGCTTAGGTGTTTTGATACATCATGCTTAGGATTTACAATCAATGTTTTGAGAATCTACCTTGGCAAAAATAGAGTCCATGTTTTTCTTGAGCTAAAATTGTCAAAGAATTAATAATTGAACCTTATGTTTTGAATTCGGTGGAATCCTGAGTCCCAGTAACTCTCGCACCCTTTGTAATATTTTTGTATATATTTTTATTAAATTTAAAAACTCGAATCTTCACAAGTCTTAGAGTTCGAATCCTATTTACCATTACTACAACATCTTTGAAAATCACATCAGTAACTGATTACAACCTGAATTGGGAATCGTGTTATAACCGGTCACAACATACTTTGGAGTGATGGTTTAGTCGGTTCCATGTACAAAACCAATATCAATGGTTCACACATTTCTTTATGGTGTGTGTGAATTAGGGTTTTGGGTTTGTCAAGATGAAAAGCTTCCAGATGTCGATATATTTGAGCATGTACATTAATCTTATCATTTATTGTTCAAAGATATTCCTTGATACTCAAGGTGATCCCTGGTCCGAAAAAAGTGAGAAGTATTTAATTATGATTTTCATCATATATGTTTTAATTACCATCAATTAAAGCATATCCTATGGAAAATATTATTAGTTAATGTGCTAGACTAGTAGTAAAAGTTTTCTATGAGAGTTTTCAGAAATATTGGTTATATTAATTGGTAATAGGAAAACCGAATTGAGGTACTTTAATGCATATCTTGAGAATATTTTCGGTTTTGGAATTTCCTTGTTGTCCAAACAACCTCGGTCTATAAATACTTGAGTTTTCATTTCTTACAAACTATCCTAAGAGCCAGGATAACTTCATTTCTTGTTGTTTCTGGTGGAGCCGTCTATTTGGAGAGGAAAGTACCCTAATTAGGGGAAATCTCTTACGACCGCTCGTTTAAAGACTTATGTGGGATCAAGAAGCTCTACGAGTACTTTTCATGGGAAACTAGATAATTGCAGTGTTATTAGTTTTCGATTATTGATTTGATTGACTAACGGTTGTTGAAACTTTGATTGCACCTAGTTTATTTATTGTTGAGAACCTTCTCTACTGATATAAGGCTCACTCAAACTAGATCAAAGTATTAACGGTATCTTTAAAACCATCTTCGGATCTAAAGACATCTTGTGATAATCCATTGTTAACAGACTCTGTTCTGTGCGTGATTGATCACAATAGGTTTCAAGTGTTGTTGTGTAGGTTATTGAAGGCAATAGAATATTTAAATACGAAGAAGAATTCTTATTAGTTTTCGTATCTTGTGGATTTAGTGCACAAACCTTGATCGGCTGGGATCCAACTAGAATCGGTTAATCTTTGATAGACTTGAATGATTAGTTGTGTCTGATCGGCATCACTTTATAGTTTCTCTTCGAGATCTATATTGATTGGTTGCGAATATATAAATTGATTATTTTGGTAATCAACATTTAGATTGATCTAACCAGACAAAGGAGTTTATTAGATTAAACAGAATAGCCTTTGTCAACAACTCAATAATATCTTCCAACAAGATTGATTAGAGTGGTTACCAAACATATTCTTCCTTTGATAATTGGAATACGATCCAAAGGACTTGCCATTCACGTGCGTGACTCTAGAAGTCGAAGGCGCAAGGATACTGACGAAACTAAGTAGCAAGGGGTAGTCTGCTTGGTCTCAACTATACGAAGTTGGTATTAGATTTTGTATAGCGGCTTAATTCTGAGAGTATTCAAAACTGGACAAGTTCCGGGTTTTTTTTCTGCATTTGCAGTTTCCTCGTTAACAAAATCTTGCTGTGTCATTTACTTTATTATTCCGCAATTATATTTGATTTATATAATTTAAATTAAATTGCACTTGTACATTAATTCCGTAACACTTGATATTGATCCTATAGAGTTTCGGTTATTACCGAACCTATTATCAAGTGCACACTTTGTTGTCGGATCGTCTCGATCTTGTATCCATAGTCAATCACACAAGTGACCTTTTTGTTGTATTGTCTCGATCTCGTATCCATAGACGATCACACAAAATGTGAACCGAATTTGTTGTATTGTCTCGACTTTGTCCATATACGATCACATTCGGAATAGGAATTATAGGTTGATAAATAAAAGATTGTGGTGTATTTGGGTACCCTCGTCTTTTCAAGGTGCTTATTTGATAATTCTTTTGACATGCATTTCAGTAGAGATATTCAAACGGCTTTGGTGAGGACATGTTTAGATCATAACCCTTTACTGATTCAACTTGTTCCAGAGGTGATGATTGGATCGTCCTTTAAGATTGAGCATCATTGCCTTAAGAAATAAGATTTTGTAACTAATATTGAAATATGATGGAAAGAGTTATAACTTAAGGGTACTCCTAGTTATGTCGTGTTCAGAAAGTTACAAAACTTGAAGTTTTTCTTGAAGCAGTGGAGAAAAGTTACATTTGATGATTTGAAGAAGAAGGGAGAGAGTATATCTTCTAATATTAAGAGACTCAATCTGCAGGAGGAGATGAGGGCTCTTTCTGAGGTAGAGTTCTTGGAGAGAGCTAATGATGAAAAGAAGATGAATGTTATTAACGTTGATAGGGCCAGAATGGATTATCAAAGGGCTAAAGTTCAAGGTTTTGTAGAAGGTGATAAAAACACAGGATTTTTTTATAGAATGGTAAATGCAAAGAACAGGAGATGCAGTATTACAAAGTTGGAGGTGGATGGGGTAGATATTTTTAATCAGGATATGATAAAACCTGATCTGCACGTATATTATTCAGGTCTTTTCACTTCTACTCATTCAGTTATGCCAAGTTTTGATAACTTAAATTTTACTCAGATTGACTCTACTCGGAATACTTGGCTTGAGATACCTTTTGATGAGGAGGAGGTGCATAATTTCATTAAGAACTTTGGATCTAACAAAGCTCCAGGTCCGGATGAGTATACAATGGAGTTTTATAAACTTTGTTGGCATATCGTAAAGGATAATGTGATGCTTGATTTACAGGATTGTTTTGAGAAATGAGTTGTAGACTGGAGGTTAAATGTTTCTTTTGCCAAGCTCATTCCAAAGAAGGAGGATTCTTCTACTGCCAAAGACTTCAAACCAATTAGTTTGATTAGTAGTTTCTATAATATTATTTCTAAAGTATTGGCAGAAGGGTTAAAACTTGTTATGCCTAAGTTAGTGTCACACTCTCAAGGTGCTTTTCTAAAGGAGAAATAGATTTTATATGGTATTTTAATTGCAAATGAATGCACATATAGTGGGTTGGAGCAGAAAAACCTGGTATTCTTTGTAAGGTTAACATGGAAAAATCCTTTGATAATGTGAACTAAAATTCTCTTTTTTTATAAGAAACATGGATTTGGTGATTAGTGGGTTCAGTGATGACTTCATTTGTATGTTACTTCTTCTCAATTCTCGATTTTGATTAATGGTGTTTCTTCAGAAGGATTAAGCCCTCTAAAGGTGTTAGACAGGGAGACCCTTTGTCTCATTTCCTTTTTGACAGGTTGGCATTGATTAAATATGCATTTCGAAGTCTTCCTACTTATTATCTCTCTTTACCTTTTCTTCCTGCTTCTGTGGAGAAAAAACATAATACTATTAATTATGAGGAAGTTCTTGTGGAGTGCGATTGATAATGAACATAACATGATCTTGGTTTCTTGGAGTAAAGTGAGCAAACCAAAAGAGTGTGGAGGTTTGGGCATAATAAGCTTGATACAATGGTTATGGAGATATTCTAAATAAAAATAGGTTTTATGGAGGAAGATTATAGCTGAAAAAAACAAAACTGATTCAAAATTCTTGGTTCCAACTGAGGCTAAGTGTACTATTGGGAGGAGTATGTGGCAGATGATTTCGAAGAATAGAGGGGAACTTCAACAGTGTGTGAAGATAAAGGTTATGGGTGGAAAGGAAACTAGATTCTGGCATGATTGGTGGTTTCACAAATTAAGTTTAAGAGTAAATATCTAAGATTATTTAGGATAAGTCTTCAAAAGCAGTGTATTGTGGAAGAAGTAATGGGTAATGCTTGAACTTTGTATTTTAGCAGAGTTTTAAATCCCACATGGAGAATTGATTTGCTAGAGTTAAGAGATGATTTGAATTCAATAGTCTTACAGGATGGTGAAGAAATTTTTTTAGATGGCGATTTCTCCTCTAATAAGCTTTATGATCTGTTGTGTAAAGAAGATGTTCCATGGGAGTTTGCTGGTCTGATGGACGTAAAGCATGTTCCTCTGAAGGTTAGATTTTTGTTTTAGGCAAGACTTCATAACTCTATCCCTACCAGAGTTATGTTGGAGCATAGATGGGTGCAGGTTAATAGTAATATTTGTGAGAATTCTTAGTAATAGGGATCCAAAAACTCCACACCATCTCTACATTCATTATTCATGGGCGTCATATATTTGGGTTATTTCATCAACTCGTGCAGGATAAGCTGGGTGATGCCTTTTTCTTTTGCGAGTCTATTTCAAAATTGGGACTCCATCAGTTTCCATGATATCAGGAAAGAGCTTTGGAAGTTAATTCCATTTGCTGTCATATGGGAAACGTGAAAGGAAAGAAACGATAGAATACATGGAGAAGACCTAAAACTAAGGAGGATATCAAGATGGTAATTAAGCAAACAATTCATCCATGGACTCATAAACTGAAGACTTTCAGTTTTTACTCTTTGAACCATATTTTGTTTCAATGGGAAACAGTCTTAAACATGTAGTTTCCTGCTGTTTCATGTTTTTGGTTTTTGCTAGGTTCACGGACCTGGCTTTGTACATACTGTAGATATTCTTTTTTCTAAATATATCCTTATCTTTTCTAAACAAAAAAGTTGTGGTGTGGTAATGACCTGCCAAGGGATTTAATTTCCCTTATAAGGCAAAAAGAATGTATTGTCTCTCTTTAAGTTAATGAAATAATATCCTCGTCATTTATTTATTTTTAATATTTAGAGAGAGAGATAAAAGAAGGAGAATGGGATTATTTTTTTCAAACCCTTAAAATTTGGGTTTTGTCAATCCAAATGAGTGATTCTAATAATAATTATGAGGTAAGTGATTCCTCACCCTTTAAATCAAACAAGATATTCATACCCTTAACAAGTAACAACGATCCCATTATGGCTTATTTGTTGGATAATCTAGAATTTTTAACCCAAACTCAAACTATTTATGAACCTTATTATGATTTTGAAGGACCAGGCGAAATGTATAAAGAAACAAATGCTCAAGATGGTTAGGTACACCTCTAAATTAACTTCAATTACAATTTTGTTACTTATTATCGCTTAAAGTACGTAAAAGTTAGATTGTTTTGTATTATAAAAAACCCAAATTTCCAAGGGTAAGCCGCCGTACGGCTGAGAAATCATGATATCCCAACCGTAAACCAAGTCTACCGACAAGTAATCATGAATTCCCAACTGTAAGCATTAATCTACGGTTGAAATGTTAAGAACTAACATCCGTGAAATATGTTCTACGTCCTAGTCATGTTCATGCAAAACCAACTGTAGATGCATGGGAGTATTAAATGATATTTAATTCATCTACAGATAGTTATTCCGTCCATAAGAAAATTCAGATCAAAACACGTATGGGAATCCTAATCATAATTGATGTATAAGGTTGGGAATCCCACCATATATAATCAATATATCTTAACCGTATGTAAACTCAGGGTTTCCTAAGGTTGGGATTTGGTAGTAGTCTACCTATCCATAGGTGTTTTAGATGTTTCTTCAACTAATCATGTGCTATGTTTTCATTTTTATAGATCGAGCTTATACCTGAACCAATGGAAGTTCAACCCACAGCAGTTCAAGTGTTTTCTGATAATACAAGTGATTACTATGCCAACAACTTTGAATGGGAAACTATAGACGATGCAAAAAAGTGAACTCAAGAACAAGAGTTGGAAAAAATGTGCATAATAGTCAAGAATAATCAAGTTAAATTGTCAGCTTTCAAATGGTTTGTGAGTCTAGTGGAAAGTACAATAGTCATCAAGAAAGGATTTTGAATATCAACCAACGACCATGATAAAGAAGGGAGTTCATCATACAAAGAAGTGTGGTTGCCCTTTTAAGATTCAATTTAAATTCAACAAAGACAAGAAGAGTGAATTTTTCTCAGGTTATCATAATCACCCAATTCTGAAGAGCTTGCTCAACCATCCTTATCCAGCAAGGCTTAACACAAAATAAGTGGATCTAGTAGATGTGTTGAGTAAAAAACGCACAAGACCTATTGATATCTTTAGTAGCGTGAAGATATTAAACAAAAATAACTTATCTACCTAGGCTACCATCTACGACGCAAGAGAAAACTTGAAAAATGAGGCATGGCAAGATAGACAACTTATACAACAATTGTTCTATTTGGCGGAAAAGGAGAACTACGCGGTAGTGATAAGTGCATAATTCATATGATTTTAGTGTTCATTCCATACTTGTTTTAGCTATTATTCTTGCATATTTTCATATTATTACTCTTGTTTTCTCTTATTTGTCTCCATTAGGTGAATCATCCAAAAAGGAGCTACAAAGTACTGAAAATATCTAAGAATAGAAGTATTCCAAGTATCCAAGTGCCCAAGTCCAAGAGAAGTGGAAGAAGTGCGACGAAAAGGAGCAAAACGCTCAAAATCAAGAGACGGTCCAAAGACCTAGATTAACTCATTCAAATTCAGGATTTATCATCACCATCTTTAAGATAATTGAAATAGGAAAAGAATTCAAAAAGAATGAGGTCATTCCGAGTTCGGACGAAGAAGTTGTGGCCAAAATAAGCTTTTTATCGAACACCGAAGACAAGCAAGTATGCATACGGGTATGCATACTTTTCCCCCTGGATTTTAACTAAAATTTAAGTATGCATACGGGTATGCATACCTTGGAAGGCCAAAACTCACGGTTAGGGTCCTTATTTCGTATTTTTGGGTCGAGTTCTTGAACCACTAGATATTTGAAGGCCAAGCAATGTAAATTTATATAAAGAGGTATTAGGTCATGAATGAATCATCATCAAGAGGTCACAAAATTGTAAGGTTTTGGGAGAAGAAACATCACACGGAGCAAAACCTAGGGTTTCGGAGCGGTTCTTTAATCGTAACGATATCTGTAAACTTTTCTTATATGTATATCATGGATGCTTCTACATCCATGAGTAGCTACCTATTGATTGAGGATGAATTCAAAGTTGTAAACTTGATTTGATTTAATATATGAATCTATTTTGATTTCTTCATATGATTATCGTTTGTGTTTACTATTAAAAATACTTATGATTGATTGATAGATTGTTTAGGTGGCCAACTGAATATATTTATTGATCTAATCTATTGCTAGTAAGGGTTAGGATATCCGTAATTGTTGAATAATTCCTTACACAAGTAGAGAACGTGAAACCTTGCAGAGGGATTCTGTAAAGCGATCACATGTAAACACAACCCTAGCAAGTAGACCGAGCGTACTGAGTCTAACTACTAGGATCAAACCTAAATTCACAAACCCTAAAGCATTCGATTGAATTACATCTTGTAAGCGTACCTCAAGGTGGTTCAGACGAATAGAATCTGTTAACTAAGCGTACCTGTTATCCAGTGATTTAAGGAATTTTGGGAATGACTAAGCGTACTTGTTATTCTACGGTGGGTGATAATCTATGATTAATGACGAATAGATGAATATATTAACTCATTGATAGTTTATTAACGAAGAAGGATTCCTCGATCATCTCTCTCCCTATTGCTTACAACTTAATATTTTCAATTGCTTTTATTTACTTTATTCAAATCTAACACAAACCCCCCTTTGTGACACTTTGACAACTAAAACTCACTGCTCTTCGTGGGAACGATCCTTGCTGCCATTATATTATCAGTTAATTGTGTGGAAATAAGATTATTAATTTGATTGCGCTTACGACAGTCATCAGGTAGCCTATAACCAAAATGAGGATAAGAAAGTGCAATATTTTTTTATCGCTCATCCGGAATTCGTAGCGTTGGCAAGATGCTACCATCTAATTATGGATTGCACATATAAAATGAGCAGGTACAGGATCTCGATATTGAACTTTGTTGGGCAAACATCTACGAAGGCGCCATTTAGTGTTGGGTTTTTTCTTGAAAGACGAGATGGAGGAAAGTTACATATGGGCATTACAAAAGGTAAAGTTATTGTACCAAGAAGGTTATACTCCTAAGGTGTTGATTGTAAAGAAGGATAAATCATTGGTGAAAGAGATTTAAGATGTTTTTACTGACGCACATCATTTTCTTTGCACGTTCTATTTACAAACGTTCAAACTAATTGTAAGATTCATATTCTACCACCAAAGAAAAACGTGATGAAGAGGATTAGAAAACTATCGTAGAGAAACAACACGAAAAGAAAGATAAATTTGAGAAAGATGACATAGTAGTGTTGACTAGAAATGAAGATATAGTTTTGTGCTACTAACATTGGCAACAAAATTGAGATAGAAAAAATTGCGAGTTCGACCGAGCAGTTCTCTAACAAGAAACAGAGGGAGTACAAAACAACTTTGGATGGCCCCGCTACCACCATGGTCGGCCGCTCTCACCTTGGATGGTCTCTCTACCACCTCGGTCGGTCCCTCCTCTGCCACCTCTTAATGGTATCTATATCATATTAGATCTTACTACATGGACTTTAATTGGTCCTGCTAACAAGGTTTATATCTTACTCTCTCTATTTTGTTGTTTGGACTATTTTTAGTACAAAAACATTTTGTTTTACTATAGGTATTATCATGAATGGCCGCTTTCTTTCTTTTGGTTCATAAAATCATCACATTGTTACAAACATGGTCATACTTCTGTTAGATTCGGGATTGTGTCACAGGGGTCCACTGTTCAAAATTAGTCTGATCCACCAAATTATCCGATTATCCCTAAAAAAATCTTATTTTCTCATTTGTCAACCTAATCGAAAATGCTAGATATACATCACTTTTTACACCAAATTTTTGTATCGCTTACGTGTCGCAAAGGTACTGGTCAAGGTAATGGTTCTTGGCATTCATTCTAGGACTCACCGCATCCCCCAAAGGGTCACCATTTCATATCGAAGGTCCAACTGCGTACCATGTTGCAAAATAGAAAAAGGGTATTTAGGACCGTTCTTTTCAAAATAGTTAAGTTCTTTTCAAAGTAGTTAAGTCGGATGGAAAAAGACCATATCGTAAGCACTAATTAAAGGTATGGTCATTTTTTTAAAACCAATTAAAGAAGTGTGACCATTTTGTAAAACATCCTTTTAGTATCGATAAGATTGCTTCTTTACGAGAAATTAGCTTCACAATGCAACTATCATTCTCTAATTAGTTCCTCTTATTGGGGATTTGATACGACACTCCCAAAGTCTATTCGCCTGTAAAAAATTATTTGATTGAAAGTAAAATCTTAAGATATTTGTTATTATAGGAAGATGATTTACTCACTTATCTTGAAAAATAAGTATAGTACTAGAAATTATACTTTAAGTTTACTTTATACTTTCAAAATTAAAATTTTAAAATTAAAATATTTTGATATTTTAATAACTTGTTAATTTATCGATAAATCGATAACATACAGTCCGAAGGCTATCAATTTATCGAGTCGTGCTATGACGAGATTCCCCGGAGGAGGAAGGAAGAGATATTCATATGACGGGCTAAAGTCTCTTGATTTAATAGAAGGATTAAAGTGTAAATAAAATAAATATAGGGATATAATAAAATAAGAAAAACAAAAACAAAAATATTTTTGTTATATAATTACCTATCGAGATAGGTACATATTGATGCACCAACTAGTTTTACTCTTAACCTAGTTAAGTTGTGTATTGGCCAACTAAATACTCTGAATCAGGTAATGATCTGTTTGGTACAATATAATATAAAGAGGTAGTCTAGCCACGGGGATCAAGGGATGCATTCAAAAGCTTGGTGTTTGATATGGGCTCAATGACACAACATAGCAACCACACGCAATTCACTTCTTGAAGCGCGTACTGAATTCCCATATCATTGGTTATTTCCCTATTATTACTTTTTAATACAAGGCAGTAATACTTGGAATGTTGAGTTATTGAATGATTTATTTGATAGTAACATTGTTAGAGAAATCTGTAAAATTAGAGTTCTTATTAGAGGAGAAGATAGGCTTGTACGAAAGACCTCTACTAATAGTTTATTCACGGTGAAAAGTGTTTACAGAGTGGCTGATGTTGCAGGTAACACACAACAGGTGTATGAGGAGCTTAGATCTTTTCTTTGGAAGAGATTTTGGAAGGAAAATCTTCCACCTAAGATCTTACACATGCTTTGGAGATGTTTGCAGAAATGTCTTCCTCTTAGGGATAGAATATCTAGATTTGTGAATGTTGTAGACTCTAAATGTGCACTCTGTGATGCTGTTGTTGAATCTTATGACTACTTGTTTTTAAATTGTACTATTGCTAGACAGATATGGACTAGGGTAGATAATACGTTCTTGAACTTGTTCGACGGTATGGTGTTAAGGGAATGGATTATAGGGTGGTTTGATTCTACTTTGAGCAACAATAGGATTGAAATGGTTTTAGTTGCAGGATACACAATGTGGCATATTTGGAAATTGAGGTGAACTGTTATTTTTGATAATGTGAATGTGCAGGTTGAGAGGGTAGTATCCCTGCTTAAGACAGATATGGTGGAATGGAAAGATAATAACAGGAGACTGTCCTCAAGGTTGAGGCAGAATAACATTGTCAATGTAGCCCTTCCTTGGACAGTTCCACAAGTTGATTTCATCAAAATTAATTTTGATGCATCTTTTTATAAGGAGACTAAGAGTATGGGGTTCGGACTGATTGCTATTAATGATGCAGGTGAGTTTTGAGGAGCGTGGAGCATCCCAGCAGTAGCGGGGGATGAAGAACAAGCAGAAGCAATAACGGCGTATGAAGCTCTAAAGTTGGAAATGAGGAATCAGATTTTTAACCTACAGTTGGAAGGAGATAGCTTGGATGTGGTTAGTGCAATAAAGGGAAAGGAATGGTCTATTAAGTGGACGACTAATCCTATAATAGGGGATTGTCTTGAACTTCTTAAAGTTTTTAATAAGGGGTCAATTTCTCATGTTCCTAGAGGAAACAAATAGTGTAGCTCATGAACTAGCGAAATAAGCTAGTAGTAGCTCTATTAGTATTGCTTGGGAGTCAATTGCGCCTCAGTGGCTAGAGTCTCTTATTGGAGAAAAAACCTGTATAAACATTTAAATTTAATGTTATACTTAATTTATTCCGACTTTTTTTTTTCTTATTATTATTTGTAAAATTTTGACAATTTTGATCTTGTATCTCCTGCAATAGAGATATGGATGTTTATGGTGATCACACGCTTCATTGTGCTAGTGAGGTTGGTCTTAAGTTTCACCATGATCTTGTTAGAGATACTTTTGCGGATATTTGTTATCGTGCTAGTGTACCTTCTAAAGTTGAAGCAACTTTGGAGTTCTTTTCTCGTAATGGTGGTGATTCTAGACCGGAAGATATCTTGGTCTACAATGGGAGGACGGGCGCGATACTTGTTTTGATGTGACTAGAGTTTCTCCTTTTGCTGGGGGTGGTGTGCAAGCCTTTACACCGGGCCTTGCCTTGGCTAAATCTATTGAGCGCAAGCGGATCAAATATTTTGATGTATATAGTGCTAATGGTTATAGTTTTGGTATACTAGCTTTTACTACTTTGGGTGAACTTGGTATTGAAACTATCGAGTTTTTGAAAAGGTTGAAGACTTACATAGCTAGGCATGATGTAAATATAAATGTTAGTAATTTTCTTTTCATTAGAATAGGTTTAGCTATTCAAAAAGGTGTTGGAGCCAACTTATTGCCAGGATTCCAACAAGTTTCTTGTAAAAACAATTTCTTTTCTTTCTTAGTAATTAATTTCTTAATAAATTTGTAAAATAAAAACAAAATTATATGTGTTATTGTGCTGGTGTGCCTGCGAGGAAGGAGGTGGCTCTTGGTTTTCTTGCGAATGATGGTACGGCTTTGAGGCCTGCGGACATCCTGGTTTATAATTGGGATAATGGTCGTGATACGTGTATAGATGTTACATGTGTCTCTCCCTTCACTGGAAGTGGGATTCGTTCCTTCAGTCCGGGCCAAGCTATCAATGGTGTTGTTGCTCGTAAGCAAGCCAAGTATCTTGACAAGTGTAATGCTCAAGGTTATCATTTTGGTACATTGACTTTTACTACCCTTGGTGAGTTAGGCCACTGAACCCTTGATTTTCTGAAGAGGTTGCGTAATTTTATGGCTAGTCATGATGCTAACGTTCGTGTTGGGAATTTTCTCTTTCATAGGATTGGTGTGGTTATTCAAAAAGAGGTTGGAGCTCAGCTTGTAGCGAGACTCCCAACCAATTTCTTGAAAGAACCTGATTTTGATTGAGTTGTAATTACTGAACAAAAGTTTACTGTATTATTGTACTGTTTATACATCTATTTTGAGTTGTATTGCTGTTTAAAAAGAAAAAGAAAAAGAAAAAGAAAATACAAATTTGTTTTGATATAATTTTCCATTACATTTTTTTAACTATTGTTTCTACCCCCACTGGGTTTTGAGTCTGCATGTAATGCTAGCTTTGCCATCTACTTTTTTGCAACAGAGTAAACAATGGAGACTAAGTAACTTTGTAGATTGATTTTTAGAGATTTTATGATTTCCCTTGTGGAATTTATACGACCCTGAAAGTCGAATATTGTTAACGGGAGTGGACCGCGCAGGCCAGCCTGAAGCACCATTGTTTTGGTTACAAGTATACTACTCAATCGCAGTAAAGATCTAAGTTTTATAGCTAACATGCTCATTAGCCATTCTTGTATGATATTCCATCATAACGTTTTGTGTATCGTTAAGTATTATTATACATATTGCCCTCTCGTGTTGTAAGAAGAACCAGAAAATCGAAAAGCTAAACTTCAAAGAAACATTTAGATTTTCAAACTTTTAACGCCAAAAGATTAATACCGAGTCGTTGTTATAAAGACATACATGGGATTTTTAAATGTCTTAAATATCACAAGAGAAATCAGATGCGGATAACTGCATTAGGTGCCCGAATGCAAGGCAGCAAGTGAGGCCTCATGGACAATTGAGGCACATAATAACCAACTTATGTGTACACTAAGCAACCTTGGCAACAAAGGAAAGCTACCAAAATGCCAAGAACGGCTCCAGCGAGTACCTGTGATGGGGTGTGACCAAGAAGTTCCTTTAGCTTTCGTTGACTTATAGGATGCCCTTGAAACAAGTCCTCAATGATAACATTCAAAACCTGTTGACAAAATGGAGGAAAATAATTTAACGAATACTACAGCAGAGAAGCATTGCAACATACAGACTACAGATATTTGGAAAAGAAAAATCTTCTGATAAAATGAAATCCAGAAAAAATAAGTTTGATTTTGCTAACCTAATGCTGACACGTGTGACAGATGGTGAACAAATTGAACTACTGTATAAACATTTAAGATGAGAGAGTACTCAACCTTAGAACCACTGAACAAATAAATAAAAACTGTGAACAGTAGAAAGGAAGTAGGTAGAAATTGTCTAATTGCTGACAGTTTTTGACCTTTTATTTATTATATGTCAAACCACTATGTAAAATCTGAACTTGCATCTGCATGCATGCAAACCAATTGCTAAGGATGATGATCCGCTGTTAGCATGAGCAGACCTACCATAACAACATTTTAGAGTGCATAAGATACAACAAACAGCTATAAATCAACTCAAGCTACAGATTCCAGCCTCTTTTTGCAGCTAAAGAACCTCCCTAACAGTAGAGATGAAGAACGACGACTTATCAACACAACAGGAAAATCTCAGCTAAATCCGAAGGAACAAAAAAGAATTTCAGATCTCAAAAATTAAAAAAGAAAGAAATTATATCCATCTTCAAACATTTATGAAGAGTCTTTTAGTTTGCCGTTTTACTCTAATTTGAAATTGGTTACAGAAATTGTTCAAAAGAAATACTATTAAAGACTCGGGAGATTTTCCCCGAACTGCAGTATATAACATGACAGGCAATGGAATCCTTCTTTCCTAATATATATAAAAAGAATCTTGGGAGGGCGACAAACAGGAGCATTCAAATCAGAAATGTCAAATATGTGATATTAAAAAGAAAGGCAACGGACATCGAGATTAGCTGCAAAACAAAAAGTTACAAGCTTCACCCTTTAAAAGACCAAGACCACGAGTTCAATAACTCTCAACCTTCAGGATCAGGGATCATTTCATGCCTAACACAAGATATTTTAATTAAACCACAACAAATTATTTTCTTCTTGATAAGCATTACTAAACTTTCTCCCTCGAGACATCCAAAAGGATACAATTGGAGAAATTTAATGGAAAAGATACCTAATCTATTTGAGTAGGTGATTAGACTTTAACATGTAATAGGTGGGAAGAAAAGATAGTATCCTAAAACCTTAAAATCATCAAAGCACCTATTCACAACCTTGACTAAAGCTGCTAGCTAGATTCCTCGTACAAGATTTATGAACCCTCAACAAACTCCAACTGAGACACAGCCAAATCAACATTGATGGTAGTTGACATATTAATACAACCATAACAATTAACAGAACATAGATTAGCAATCAACAACTCAACCAAGCAACAGCCTATACCCGTATCTAATTAGTCAAACAAAAAATCACCTCCAACGAACGAACTATAACCGCAAACCTGGTACGTAATAACTAACAAAATAACACAACTGTTTAAGGTCGCCACCAGATCTAATAGCTTTTCTTCTAACCATCTGGCAAAATGAGTGTCAAAGGTATTCCAGTAAGGGCATGTTCAAAGTACCATTCCAGATATTGGCTCATCGCATGACCCTATCAGGCACTGCCAGCTGCTCATGAGTCATGAACTATATCTACAGCTATAAATCTTAATTCCAAATCAGAAGATTCAAACACTTAAAAGAAAAGGATAAGCATACCATAAAGAATCGGTGTATACCTGTGCTTGCATACCAGCATGACGTCTAACTCCAATTGCATCATACATAACAATGAGACTAAAACCCAAACAAACAGGAAACAAAGAATCTGCTACACCATGACAAAGTGCTACTGATGTAGTAAGAGCTGTACAAAGTGCTGAATGTGAAGAGGGCATCCCACCAGAAGCAAATAAAACTCTAAAATCCCATTTCCTATCAAAACAGAAATTTATAAACATCTTCATAGATTGAGCTATTACCCAAGCAAACATACTTGATACAAATGTTGGGTTTCCTGCTAATGTCTTTACAAATGGACTTATTCGTACTTTAGCACTTGTAGTCACACTTAGTAGTGCCATTCCAATTCCTCCATTCTGTAAATACTCCAAACCTTTCTCTCTCTTTAAACTTTCATCAGTTTCTTCCACACATAAATTCCATTTTTCTACTGAACTTCTAAACACAGCAATAGCCCATTTTAAAATTGGAGCTAAAACCCAGAAAGGGTTACTTCTCAGACATTTATTAGACTTGTTTTTCAGGGCTTTCGAATTTAAAGGTAGTTTACATGATGAAACTGATGAAATTTCATAGTGATTATTTCTTGATTTATTAGTACCACTAATACGATTGAAATTTGATAATGAAAAGGGGTTACTATTAAGAAATTTGATTCTATGATTCTGAAGATTAAGAAATGGAACCCTAATCGAGGGTGTAAGAAAAGCTATGGAGTTCATGAGAGAAGAAATCTTCTCTGGTTTGCCCCAATCAGCATAGCTGAGACATAAACTCAAAAAGAAAATGGATTAGCCACTAATGATGTATTAGTATGTCTTGGTCGATTATACCCATCTCTTTAAATTGACATATCTTCAGTTGAGCTAGTATACTACTTTTATACCGTAATTGATTCCGGCACTCATAGAAACGGATCCCACATAAAACCACATCAAACCCCATAAATTTTATTTTATTTTTGTTTCAATCTACTAGTAGGTATATGCTAGTGATAAGGTTTTGTTGGGGAACTGTTTTTTTTTCCTTTCTTTTTGGAGCATTACTTCCTTAACATTAGCTAACATGTACAGAGTCTGATTACCGATTTTACATATCTTATCTACTGTGGCACCAATGCTCCAAGTAAATTTTTGCGCAATTATGACTCGATAGCACTGTTATTCAGTGATCTCTTAACACCCACTAGCACTTCAGTCTTATAAGTTTTTGTTAAGATTATTAGTCCCACATTGTCTGGGCAATCTAAGATCCTATGGTTTATAATCCTTAGGGCTTCTACACTCATTGCCATTTGGTTTTGAGTTGGATGCCCATATTCTAACATGGTATCAGAGCAGGCTATTTGCGACGAGTCATTTGACCGCGCCTTTACTCCGCATCACCCGATTTAATTGTCCACTTGTTAGACCCAACGAGGCTACACGTGAGGGGG